>CM041777.1:19022902-19323626 GCA_023374045.1 Limonium bicolor
GATCTATTTAATTGAAGAAATTAGGAGGACTCTCTTCATAATTTATGGGGGCAGAATTGGAATTATATTGATGGTTGATCTTGAATGACAACATCAACTAGGCCAATATCGCCTATTCTTCGCTTTAATGCCAAATTATATTGCAACCTCAGCCTGGAAGAATAAAAGTTAAGTCAATCACCTTGTAGATGTTACCATATTCCCGGTATCTCTGAAGGTGCTGAGGTCTTACCGTGAAACCATAGGCATCCCTGCATGTAAGACCTCGTAAGAAACAACATTAGAGAAAGGTAAATTATTTTCAATATTTTCTTCCTTTATTAATTACTCCTGGAAGAAAAAAAACTTAACGATGAGTACTAACTAAAATTTGATAGAAAAACTCAATTAATGATTAGCAATCATACCTAGAATCACCCTCTAATGAGCGTCTACTCAACGATGACAACAACATACTTCGCAACCAACTTGCAATCTACATTATAATTCCCTCAAACTAAAGCTACAAACCAATACAAAAAAACAGGATAGAAACTTCATAATTCCAATCTACAAGGCATACAATCGAGCAAGAACAAAAAATATCCTATCCCGATCGACTCAATGTGGAAATATTTTGGTTCCCGAAAAAAAACAGAAAGTCAAAAAATTATCATAATGTTTCACAGGTGGAAGACTCGTTGTTTTGGAATGCCGAGAAAATATGCGAATGTTTAGGAATGAGATGACTACGGGACGGGGACAGAAATAAAACAGGGAAACTAGGCGTAGGACTGTTTCTTCTTAATTTAGTGTACCATTTTTCCAATTTTCAAAGATATGCAAAGAGATGAACCAGCGCTGAGGAAACAAATGATGCGGCAGATGATTAGGTTTCCTTTAGACCATCAGATTTGATCTACCCTGATAATGAAGCAGCTGAACATTTCCCCGCCACCTTCTTCGCTCTCCCTCACCTTTTTTTTTTCCGCCGCGTTGAGGTCCTACAGTTCAAATAAAAGATACACAGATGGGAGAAAAAAAAAAGATACACATAACAAATTGAACGTGGCACGACCGCATGAGGATCAAGGGCCCGCAAATAAAATGCTGTTTGACCGTTTGGGGCCAATTTTAGTTTGAGAAGTATACTTCTCCATCATAACTTGTTTTTAATATTCTTGTCGTGTGTTTTATATTTAATAGTTAATATAAAATATATTAATCTCTAAACCCATTTAGGACTCTATTTTTATATATCGATTATATTATATAAATTATAAATTGACTTATTCATTTATTAAATGCCTAAGTCAAAAAGTGTACAAAAAACTTAAAAAAACTAAAAAACAAGTTGTGAGAAAAGGAGCATATTTTCCGTATCTCAATATTTTATGTCATTTATCTTGTTATTTAATGGTATATCTATATTATATTGAGTAGAGGAATTGCCAAGCCTTTCCATCTCCCTTTGGCAGGTGCATTTGTCAACTGGTTGTGTACTTTCACTTTTGTTGACTGTCTATTTGTCTCCACCTTTCTCCCCTCCATGACTTGTGTTTTTCTAGGTTGCATTCTCTAGGTAGTGATGCTTTGGAAATTGGTAAGTTATGATTAGTAGTAGATTGTGTTATGGTTTAACCTCAAGTCCGATGTCCTTTCACCTCATTTCCCTCTTAAATGATTAATTTGTTTTGTTATCTACTAAAATTCATCTTCATGTTTCTTCTCCTTCAGTCGCATGCTTTCAATCTTACAATCTAGACTCTTCTCTTCTTCTTTTGTTAGTATAATTATGGGTTAAGCTTCTTTCCTTCTTGCATGCAACCTACCTAGACAATTTGCATCTCTTGCACCATTTTCTCCTCTTCATATCCGATTGTCTTGGCTAAAAACTCTTAGGCTTACTCTGTGCTCTTCTCATACTCATTTGCTAGGCTACTACGGGACTCGATTCTCTTTATAATGAAGGTTTTTGGAATTAAAGGTTCTTTACTTTCTTATGAACATTGTGGCCTAAGACTTTCCCTAAATGAAATTAGCCTCAATTCTCTTGCTATTACTCTACGCCAAAAGCCATAGTGCATTTGGAGGCTTTCAGTTCTGTAAGGTCGACCCCAACTACTTTGTCTTCGAGTTCGAGCATATTCAAGCCATGCATGTTGTCCTTCTTTAAGAATCATGGGTAGTTAACAACTTTCTCCTCGTCATTCAATGTCTGGAGTTGGGTTTAACCGTGGAAAAGCATGAATTCAATGTTCAATGGTCCCTTTGGGTTCGTATCTACGATCGATGTTCCTCAAACTTACTGCAATGTCCATTTCACTGAGAATGTGGCATCAAAGCTGGGTAGTTTTACGGGTATGATGGAAAATCCTCCCTCCTCTAGGTACATGTGTATGTATTGTGAAAACCTATGGCAATGGGTAGTGTACCGGTCTACTGTAGCAAGCGTTCCTAGAGTATTTTCTAGGTTATCGAACCAAAGAAGACGGTGTCTAGTTTAATTATACTAAAATAAAAATAACTAATAAACTAAGGAAATAAACAATAGTAATATGGGGGGATTTAATTCAAAAATAATTATCTAAAACAAAACAATTAAAAGTTGATCTTTTTGGTACAAATAAACAAAGGAATCTCGGTTTACAACTTCTCCCTAGTTCTTCAATTCTTCTTTCTATGTGAAATTCTAATTCTAGATTGTAACCTCGGATCAAACTAATCCACGCCGGTCTCCTGATTTGAAGGATTCTTATTAGCAATTACCAAATCATAACTCTTCACTAATAGAAAATGAGGCATTTTCTGCGGTTCTTTTAGGTCATTTTGGTGGTTTTAAAACCGCCGAAAATGCCACCGTCGAAAAAGGATCTTCCCACATTTTCGGCGGTTCCTAAGGAGAAGACCGCCAAAATAACAGCTTTCGCAGGTAAAAAATTTGGACATTTTTAGCGGTTATAAGGAGAACACCGCCGAAAATAATGGACATTTTCGACGGTTCTTATTAGGAACCGCCGAAAATTGGTAAAATCATGGCAATTTTCGACGGTTCTTAGGAAAAAACCGCCAAAAATTGCCATGATTTTACCAATTTTGGCGGTTCCTAGTAAGAACCGCCGAAAATGTCCATATTTTTTTTGGTTTTTTTCGTTTTTGTTTACAATCCACATATGTCAACAATCCTGTGAAATATATCAAACAACATCCAGATATATCCAAACATCTTTTTACATCACATTGTAGAGGATGTCAATCACTTTTTGTAAGCAAATTGTAAAAAAAAAAATCAAAATAGTGCTGAGATGGTCACAGATGACCATACAACACATTTCAAATGGTCACATATGACCATATACATATAAAACTACCAAGACATTCACTATTGTACTCAAACCGGTCATCTTTCACAATCTAACTAGCCATACAATTCTAAACAATGTTCTAAATAACAATTCAAAAAAACAAAGTGAAAATCAAACCAAATTCATGCAAACGAACTCCGCCCAATCCTCCAACACACCATTGATCGTTTGTCTGTGTATTCTCCAACTACACTAGGAAATACCTTTGAAAAACTAAACAATACAAAATAATTAGTTAATCATTAAACAAATACATTAGAAATTAAAAAATATATAACGTCGACATACTTGTTCTAACGGATCTTGCATATCACCAAAAGGTGACTATGTCATTCATATACCTCATGACATAATACTCACACTCGGAACCCCCGGGTTGACGTGGACACTTAAACACGGAAAAAAAAAAGAAGATCAATTACATAAGACATTTGTTTTATCAATAATAAACAAGTAAGTGATGCATGTACCTTCACTGCAGTCCAAGGGATAGCACCTTTTATCCTTACACCAAGCTCTGACATCATAACACTTTGATATACACTGCACATATCATAAATAAATTAATAAAAATAGGATATTCATGCACAATAAAATTAAATTAAAAGAGTTGAAATACATAAAGAAGTGGTTCAATAATGTACTTACATGCTAAGGTGTGGCTTTATCTTGATGTTATTTGGTACTGAGTTCCGAAACGGATCAAGATATAGTATATGTGCACGATCCAAACACAACACCAGTAGGGTCCAATGAGCACTATGTAATACCAAAATACTAACATGTCATTATAATGTCAAAATCAACAACTACAACATTTATTGGAATAAAAATGATAAACAAAAGTTATTACCTTTGATGATAGGGTAGTAGAAGATATTTCTTTTTCGCTTTGATGTTGTTACTCATCGCACGCTGCAAGTAGGCCTTACAATTGTCTGCATCACACTTCAATGCAGTGTACGACGTTCTTTCAGGACATAGAAATCCATACTTGGTAAGTGAAAAAGTTTGCATTTTGTCATGCAAAAACCTGTTCATAAAGTAAAAGATATAATAATTAACATTGTTTCAGGGCATCAATTTATAACTTAATTACAAAAAAAGACTAATACGTACAGAATGAATGAGTGCACCACTGTGATAAGCACCTAATCAGATTTCAGGATATCCTTCAAGTCGGTCGTCCACAACTCAACTTCTAAAACCTCTTCGTAGTGAAGGAGGTCAGGTTCAAAGCTGAGTAGGATAGAAGATCTACCAGCTGGGAAGTCACGAATTATATCATGCAACAATTTCATGCTTGGCCCCAAGCGTGCATATATGGAATCATCCACCAATTTTCTTTGTTAACAACATTGGTGGATGCTCTGTATTCAGAAGATGTAATCTTTTACTTCTTTATGACAGGAGACACAGATTTCTCTTTTAATGCCTATTTGCAATCGACCTACATTACTAATCATTAACTGAACATCCACACATAATATTTACATATTAATTTACAACAATAACTATATTAGTGGTGTGTATGAGCGTACCTTCATACACTTCTGAATTAGACGAATAGGCCACTGAAGAAATGCACCCTTTTACAGACCGAACCGTGTTGTACTCCTCCGTAGGTATAGGGACCTCTAGATCAGGACACTGATAAATTGGTTCGTCCACAGAGACTCTCTCATGATACGGCCGTAATTGTATGCCATGGATCACGTCATTCGGGCCTGATGAGTACACTCTTCCTTCTGCGACACATATATTTTGATTGTCGTACGGGAGCAGGAGGTTGCAGTTTATCGGATCCTACAATTGAATTAGATTAATAGATGATTGAACTGATAAATATGTAATAAAAGATATGACAAGTAATAAAACAGTTAAAGATATAAAAATTTACCTTTACATTTGCGTAAGGATACAGATCATTGGACTCGGTGCTTGTGTGCAGTCCAGCAGGAGTAGCACCGTCTGAGGGAGGATTATTATTATAACTAGGGTAAGAGACTCAGACGCAGGAGCATATGGCTAGGGTGCACCACTACCCTGACGTAATTCATCCATGATCTCCTTCTTCCACTGCTCTTTCATGTTACCGAGGACACGTAAATTCTCCTAAGAAGAGATCATCTTCTCCTGACTACTCCCTTTCCTCGACCCGGGGTTTCCAAATACTTTTCTTATTCCTATGTTACCCCCCCCCCAACCCTACTGCTCGGCCTGAATGATCTTTCTTTTCAAGCGTCTAAGACAGCTGGTCATCATGTCGATCAGGAGCCCAATTCCCTTGGGTTACTTGCTCATTCTGCTCACCCTTTAGAAGTAAATGCATAAAGTATTTATAATAAATTTTAGGATTGTAACACTAAATTTGTAAAAAAAAATTAAGAGTAAACAAAAGTACTTACCATCTTATCAACAATTTCCTTTGTTTTCTCAAAGGGATGCAGACGCTCTCCAGTTTTTGGGTCTTTCTTAGTGCGTGAAAGCTTCCAAAACGTACCCCGTTTCTGGTGGTCATCCAGAGTGCTCATATCTGATGGCAGCTCCCCTTCTACCACCCACTCAGGAACTCTTCTATTAACCCCTTTGGCACCCAACACGTGATGATATTCATTCTTCTTCGCATTCGCTGACTGGGCGTCACGATACTCCTATTATCATGTAAACATACAAACATGATGATGATTAAAAATATATACATATGTAAACATATATATATATATTACAATACTTAATTATTTAAGAGTTAGTATATACCTTCGTCTCCATCTTCTTATCATAAAACTGTTGTCACTTCTCTTGTTACAAAGTTCCTAATTATTAACAATGTTAAGGACATCTTCAGATTATAAGTTGATTAATATGTAGAGGAATTACCATATCTAGATTAACCGATACTATTTTTATACTTTATTGAGTGACGCAGTTCTCGTTTAAGCAAACACACCTATTGAACTCTAGCGATTATACAAATCATAAGAGAACTATAAACAAAGCAAGAAAAATAGATTGTATTGGATAAAATCACATACAAAGTAGAATTCATAAACTAGGAATCCATAAAAAATAATGATACAAACGATGATTAATCTAACTAGTCAGACATAGAAAAGAAAGAAAAACAACATTAAGGAAAAGAGAAAATACCATTAAATATGTGTAGCAGAACCAATGAGGAAATCTCGTCCTGCTTTGTTGTCAGTCGATCGTTTATGATCCTCTCTGTGTAGCCAAATTGTCGATGTTCCCTATCTCCTCTATAGCTACTGTTGTAAGATTAGTCAAAAGATCGAACAAATTTGCTCTCATTTGTCTTTATATTATGTGGTGGCTTTTGTTTTAAAGAAAGGTCAAAGACGTATTAAAAGATCGAGGAAGAAATAACTTCATGTGCAGCCTTCTCGTCTCATGCATGCATGCGGCTCCTCCATCTCACAAATATCGGTCAACTTTTCCAACATCAAAGATTGGTCCAAGTGGTGATCTCCACGTCATCCCCCTCCTGCTATGCGACCGTGGGTTATTTGTGAATGTGTGTATTCGGCCAATATGAAGTCCCCACCTGTGGCATGCATCTGGGGCAAGGTCCGGGAATATTCCCCGCAAGAGTAGGCATTTCCATCACCTGCCAACTTAATCAAGACCTTACTTGCTCTGATGTCAAAATAGAAAGAAACTTATATAAATAAGGTAATAGAATTGATAGAAATTTGATATAAAGAAGAGATTGTTTTTTTTTGTATTTCAAATGTTGTTTGTTGTCCATGACACTCCCCTAATATAATTCAGGGAAGACAAAAACTCAAACTTTTATATATGTCCACTTGATAATAAAAAAAATAAAACTCTAATAATGAAACTCTACATATACTAGAGCAATAAATTAACGCAATTTAAGAAACTAACGAAACCGTCAAAACTTATGAAACTGACGAAGCTGAATAAACAGACGAAACTTAAGAACACACATTATTCTAACAACGCGGGACTCCTTGATTGGTCCGGGAATGTATACAAGAGTATAAACCGACCACACCAAAATATGCCCAGTAGCTCATGTTCGCGGTTACCAAAAAAGTTGTTTTGACTCCCGTTTGATCATCTTTTAATCCTTAGCCTCTTGCCACACACTTTAGACCTTTCATTGAGCACTTTCACTTGCTAAAGCATAAAAAGCTACACATAGGGGACGTTCTTATTATTTACCACAATAAAGCACTAAACGGGGATACTTAACACAAAATCTCATAAATAAATAAGCAAATTACAAAACTATATTTAAATTCCCTTCTTATCAACTACCATGCACTTGGCTTTTGCTTGTCCTCAAGCAAATAAATAATATAGCTAACTCCAAGTGGAAGGAAAGCAACCAAAATGATAATAAAAAAAATCAATGTGCTTTTAGTTGTCAGTTTTCACAAACAGTGAAAAGAAAACAATTTCAATAAAAGCATGAAGAAGTTAGATTGTAAAAAATAAACTCATATTAGCTCGGCACCTTCCACTAATTTCATTATTGTTCCTTTGGATAACAAGGGAAGTGAAGTGATGCCTTATTCTGCAATATCTTTCAACACTATGCACTCATGATCATCTGTCCAGACATGAGTCCGAACTTGCATGTTCAGACAGGCTAAAACTTCCCTAAAATGCGTCCAAACATGCATCCGGACGCTGTCGTTAGAAGTCAAAAATACACATTTTAAGAGATAATATTTTTATATAAAAAGCACATAAGGTTGGAAGAACATAGCCTACAAATGTCGTATGCCTCTTCGGGGTTGCGGCTCTCCACTCATCAACACCATAATTCCACCATTGTTAATAGCACAGTGGAGCTCTAAGGATGAAGATAGCACAGAGGCACGACGACGAAAGGCGAAGCGGGGATCTTCAACCCAGAGTTTCTTCTTCCCTTTTATCGAATATATTCAATGTGTCCTTCCCCTATTTTCTTGTTTTTATTAGATTTATGTTAGAGTAGTAAGACAAGCTCCTCAGATCGAGGTTGTAAACCGGATTTGTAGATTTATTTGTAATCTTTCAACTAATTTTATTAATGCAATAGTTTAATTCTAGTTCTTTGTGTGCTTTGATTCTCTAGCTAATTATCAAATTATTTTTGTAGTTTTCTAATCAGCATGAGAGAGATGAGATAGAAATAAAGACTTAGGAAAATTAAGTCGGATTAACGGATAGAAGCATGATCATGTCTATAGGTTAATCTATCTCTAATATAAACTGTTCTTTATGCGATTGGTTTGTTTCCGGATTAGAGCATTAGCTTGCTGCTAGTTCCTACGATTAGCATTCGTTTGAACTTAGCTGTTGATGAATTTTTTGTAGTTTTAGAGTTTATTGTGGAATTAGAGAAGAGTTTATTAATAGATTTAGAAAGTGAAGGTTGGTAAAACAATCCCGGGTGCTTCTTTATATTTAAAGTTTCAACCTTTATTTCTTATTTTAGTTTGTATAATTGTTTTATTATTTTCTAGTTGTTTATTAATTTGGTCTTTAATTAGATTGATTAATTCCTCTAAAAACGTGATTTTTCCTATTTTCTTAATTAGTTTAGATTTCTTAATTAATTAGGCAATTGTTTTAGATTTCTTAATTAATTAGGCAATTGTCAATTAATTGAAATAGGTTCTTTGGATACGATAACCCACTTATTCACTATTTCACAAAATGATTAATTGACAGTTTTGTTTATATGAGATTTTAGTTTTTTAAAGGGTAAGAGATATTTTATTAAAAGAAAGAGAACTTACAACCCAATGCCAAGAGGCTAAAGTTTGCTATTTACATTTGCGAAATCAAAACTAGATTTATTTAGAAACTTACGAACCTAGCTCTGATATCTGACATAACATGGGAAACACATGTAGGAGTGAAATAGAGCAATTCTGAAAAACCCATCTATTCCTTGCAAACGAAATACGATAAATACAATAAGCAAGAGTTGCAACTCGAATCTTGAACTTAAAGGATTTCCTATTTCTCATGCTTAGAAACTCATTCAAACATACCTTGAAGTCTAAAGGTGCTTTAACATAGGAGAGAACACCATCGAGAACTTCAGCAGAAAATGGACAAACAAAGAAGAGGTGATCTCTAGACTCAGGGGCATCACAAAAGCAGCATATAGTATCAGATGAGATCCCCATTCTAAAGAGTTTATCCTTAGTAGCTAGCATATTCTTCACAGCTAACCACTAAGTGAAAGATTTTATGGGAATATTAATCTGATTCCAGACTATGACATCCCAATAGACTTTTGGAGACATCGTATGAAATAGACTATACTAAGCATTCAAGCAGCAGTTAAGAGCAAGATCCATGACCTTACCCTTGAGATCTAAAGCAATAATGCCAACTCTAGTTTTGAGAATCTTGGACCAATTCCATGAATAAGTAGATTTCTTTTTAACATCCCAGATCGATGTTCCTCTAAGGATGTACAGATGGAGCCAATTAACCCAAGAAAAATCCTCATTACTAATCACTTGCAGGATACACCTGATAATGGCTGGCTTGTTCCAACTGAGAATTTCCTTAAATCCTAAACGCCAATTATGTTTTGGTTGACACACATCAGACCATGCTACTAGACAAGTTTTCCCATGAACTGCACTACCTCCCTAGATGAAGTTTCTGCAAATGCCAATAATCAGCTAAAATGACACCCTTTGGAAGGGAAAATATATGGCACCAGAAGTTTGTGATACCAAAGAGGACAGATCTAATGAGTTGAAATCCTTTTAGCGTATGAAAGCTAGATAACTCCCTACAAATTGATCATGTTGGTAATATTAGTTATAAGAGGAGCATAATCGGTAGAGGAGAGGTTGAAGGAGGAAGGGGAGCACGAAGGTACCTAATAGGAATTTATCCCTCAGTGAATCCCAATTTCTTGATAATCAAATATTTATTCTTAAGATCAATCAACGCCACCAAAGAAGACTGCACTTTTGGCAGGGCTAATGTCTAGGCCCGAACATTTAGAGAAAGAGTCCAATTTATGCTTAAGGAGTTTGATTGAGTTTAAATATCCATGGTAGAAAAGGAGCAGATCATCAGTAAAGAAGAGGTGAGTCGTCTTAGTCCTTTTGCACTTAGGCTGGAATTTGAAGCCATTGGTGTTGATCAGATGCGGAAGGCTTCTACTCAAATAGTTCATGCATATAACAAACAACAGTGAAGAACGAGGGCAGCCTTGCCTTAGAATTTTCATGCCCTTGATAAACTCATGTGTTGTACCATTGATGAAGAAGGAGTATAAAGGGTAGAAACATAGTTTAGGATCCATTTAACAAACTTCACGTAGAAGCCTAAACCATGAAGCACATCAGCCAAAAAAATCTCAGTCAACCGAATTAAATGCTTTATGGATGTCAATCTTAAAAGCATAAATGGGAGAAACATGTTTTCTCTGATAGAACTTGATAATATCTTGTTTTTTATTTTGTTTATGAATTGCAATTTGTTTTTGTTTTTGTTTTATTTATTTAGTTTTGTTTCTCTGTTTATGTTGTTCATTAATTTGTTTTTTTCTACTTTTTTTCTTAATTTTATTAATTTCATTTTTATTTTATTATTAGGATTTATTTTTTAATTTCCTAGTTAAGAACATAGTTTGATTATATAGTATATAATTTCATTTATTTTAGTTTGTTTATTTAAGTTTTCATTATTCCTAGTTTATCATCAGGTTTATATTTTGGTAATTTTACTTCTTTTCTTTTCAATAATTCTCTTTGCTTTATATTTTTTGTTTTATAGTTTAATATTAGTTTTATTTTCATTAGGATTTGTTTCTCTAATTTTTATTGTTATTTTAATTTCCTTAGTTTGATCATTTTATTATCCCTGTCTTGTCTGCAGCCTACTGTAGCCAAATTGGCTACATCCTGTACGGTTAGTGTTTTATTTGTTTGCTTGCGCGCGCTTCCAACGCGCTTCTGGTTTTGTTTTTCTTTTTTTAAGGTTTTTTATTCTTTTTATTTTTTTATCATAAAACTTCAAATTGTTATAATTTTTAATATATAAGTCCAAAATAAAAAAAATTATATTATTGTTCATCTAAATTCAAGCTCTCCAAAATAAGACCAGTCATGGATATATTTTGACAACTTTAAAAAAATTGTTTTTACATGTATAGAGTATAAAATGTAAAAGAAAACTTGTACAGATGGTCATACAAACCTGTACAAATGTTCACTAAAACATGTACATCCTCACGTAAAAACATGTACATCCTCACATTAAAAACATATAGATACTCATAAAACTTGTACGAATTATTAAATATGTACATCCTTAGATTAAAACCTGTACATATAAGGAAGAACACTTGTACAGACGGTCATACAAACATGTACAAATGAACATAGGGTTGTCAATTTTGGGTTTTAGGTCGGGTTGACTTCAACCCGAACCTGACCTGCTCATGTTTCATCCCAACCCGAAATCGACCCAAACCCGAAATGGGTTGTGATTTGTCAACCTGAACCCAACCTGCCAACCTGAAACTAACCTGATGACCCGAAATCAATCTAAAATCAACCCGAAATTGACCCGAAATCGACCCGAAATTAACCTGAAATCGACCCGAAATTGACCCGAAATCAACCCAAATTGAAAATATTGTACTATCAATATAAATTTTACACAAAATCACCAAGATAATATAACATAACATATAAAACCATCAAAATAAATGATTAGATGATTGATATGTGTTAGGATTATGTTGCATAATTATAAAAATATATATATTTTTCTTTTTTAAAAAATGTTTTCGGGTTGCGGGTTGAAATCGGGTTGACAGGTCAAACCCAAAACCAACCCGGGTTTTTAGCAACCCAACCCAAACCCTACCCAAAAATGTTTCGGGTTGAAAATTACAACCTAAACCCGCATTTTAGCGTGTCGGTTTCAGGTCGGATTTCGGATTTGTGTCAAGATTGACCACCCTAAATGGACATATAAACATGTACAGATGTTCATTAAAGAACATGTACATTCTCACATTTGAACATGTACATTGTCACATTAAAACATGTACATTCTCACATTAAAATATGTACATCATCACATTAAAGTATAAAAACATCTAATTTATCACTTATTACTTAATGAATCATAATATCAATTTTAATAAATCATAATACAAAATTAATTAATTATATTATCATTTTAGTGTACCATCATATACATGTAAAAATATTTTTAAAAAAAGTTGTCAAAACATATCCGTGACTGGTGTTGTTTTGAAGAGCTTGAATTTATATGAACAATTATATAATTTTTTTTCATTTTAGACCTATATATTTAAAGGTACAATAATTTAAAGGTTTTATGATAAAAAAAAGAAACATCGCTCAACATAAAAACAAAAAAAAAAAGAAAAAAAAAAGGACATCGGCGCTCAACTCACAAAAAAAGACCTTCAAAGCGCCAGGATGTAGCCAAAGATGGCTACACCCGGCTTTTAATTTGATTTATTATTTCCATTTTTATTATTTTCTTTTTATATATTTATTTTTGGCAATTTTGTTTTCTTTGTTATTTTATTTCGTTATTCTTGTTTTAGCTTTCTTTTAATTAGGATTTGTGATTCCTTTCAATTTTGTTTTGTTTTGTTTTTCTAGGCTAACTGCTGATAATGGCATACAACATTGATGAGTTGAGGAGAGTGTTGGCACAACTGCAAACGATGGTTGCATTGATGAACATAGAACATAGTTGGGTGGGTTTAATCAGTCGGGCACTCAAAGCTACAACCAGAACCGACTACATAGTTATTACCAACCACCGCAACAGTCTTATCGACAACCTTATTGGTGTAAGAATCAGCAGACTGGAATGTAGATGTAGAATGAATCATGCTACACCTATGAGGAGCCCTCTCAAGGGGATATAAACAAGCTAGATTTTTTCTTTTTGGCACATAATAAAGCCACTAATGCTAGGTTCACAGACTTTGATGTTAGGTTCGCTGATCAGATAGTCATCAATCAGAATTGGGAAGGCAGGAGTTGAGTTAAATCTCCCAATAGCTAGCACATGAGCAAGGATAATTTCTCCAGCGCCAAAGTTATTTATACCTAATGAACTGATTTCAAGCAGAGAATTTGAGGAGTGAAGACCGTTTTAAGCCAATTATTATTGAAGTTGAGGAGAAGTCTGACAAAGAGGTTGAGCGGCATGTCAAAGAGTTGTATTACCCCCTAACCCAGATTCAACCTAAGCAACTAGTGTTTATAGACATCCTGCTTGAGCCTAATTGCAAGCCAGCGGAGGCGAATGAAAGGGTCAATTTCAGAGTGATTGAAGAGATTGAAGTCTCCTCTATAGTAGTCATCCAACAAGATTCTTCTATTGAGCCTCACCAACATAAAGAGGATATTTGCATCCTCGTATATGAAGAGAAAATAACACCACCAACTAGTCATCAACTTCACAATCATCTCAAGGAGCCTCACCGACAAGAGGAGGATGTTAACATCCTCCAATTTGAGGATGAAATACTGTCATCAACACCTGATTTTCTGCTAGAGATTTGCTACCATCAATACCTGCTCAAACAACAAGTTTTGTGGTGTATTTATTTTTCAATTTTATTTGTTGTGGTAACATTGTGTTTTGATCTAGGTGGCTTACTTAAAGAGATTATTGTTCACTTCGTATTCCTATTGAAGCCATTTACAACTTTTATTTTTGATCCAGGATAACAAAGCAGAAGTCTAGCCAAAGTCTATAAAGACGGGCAGCGGACTGGGAGGTAACCTAGTGTTTTTATTTTTGTTTTTTCTAGTTTTTCTAGTTTATTTTGTTTTTTGTTTGATTACCTTTGTGCTGGTGAGAAAAGGAACTCAGAGCTAGATTTTATGCCCTGTCTGGACTTGGATGTCAGGACAAGGTGCGAGCAGAGCAGTATGGTTGAAATAGGGGATTTTGTCCAGACTTTTATCCAGACTTTGAAGTCAGGACGGTGTGCAAGGAGAAATACGCGGGTGTGGTAGCAGTGTCCGAACTTGCGTCCAGACATGCTAGCCTAGAGAGAGTGCGAACAGAACCTAAGGAGAAGTTCGAACAAACCTAAAATCTGAGTAATTTCTTGTTTTTTCTCTTTGTCAACATCACTTTGGTTTTAGGTATTTTTAATTAGTGCACTAATTTCTTTTTCTTAGTTTAATTATGGTTTTCTTTCACTAAGAAGTGGCGGTTGTGCCTATGCTGCTAATGCAATGCTTTCTTGCGTTTTGTGGTATTTTATTAGGTGTGTGCAGGTGCAATGTTTTCAATATCCCTATCTCTCCAAGGTTGGACACTTGCTTGGATGCAAGTGTAAGGAACGCTTCTACACCATTGTTCGAACTTAATGGTGGGTAGGGAACCTTCTTTAGTCTAAAGATATCAGAGGAGTTTCAGTTTTCTTAATTTTTGTTTATGTTTAGCGTATGATGTTTTTAATGATTATTTCATATGTCAGTTTGTGGTGTCATGAATGAAATCCTTCATGAGCCTGCATATTTTGAAAGGTCTTTTCTTGATTTTATTTTTGAACAATGAGGACTTTGATCCTCTTAAGTGTGAGGAAGTGAGACCTTTCCCTGAAAATATGTTGGTCATACTTAATGTCACACTACTTTTTGTTTTGTTTTCTAGCTATGATGAATATGGTTCTTTGAGTGCATATAAATATTGAAATTTGGGTGATAATTATTGTGGAAGTTTAGAGATCGAGCCCGGTGACAAGCTCAATAATCTTTTTGCTTAAAGTTGTCTGATTGTATTGTTTTTTTCAAATAAGTTTTGTTTTCACTAAAATACGGTGGTTTAGCTGATTGTGAAAGCTGAGCTAGTTTAGCTTGGTGAACTTGGAAATGATGTCAATGTTTGGAATGAAAGGAAAAGGCAAGATACTCCTCTGATCATGAATTTTTTGAACCAAAATAGGCCTCTTTTATCCGGTTATTAAGTCCTTGGGGTGTCTTATCACCTATCTACCTAAGGTTTTGTGATCTGAGATAGTTGATCCAACGCTGCTACAGAGATAGGGAGAAAAAGTTGGGTTACAGAATAACTTTACAATTTACAATAAAATCGTTTGTTATGAAAGTCTTCTGGAAGAACTTTTTTGCATGCAAAAAAGTTAATTGCTGTTTTTGTTTATGATCATTAGTGTGTGGTGTTAAAAGGTATTATGGAATAAGATATTACTTCACAATCCTTATCATCCAAGGAAAATAAAAGAAATTTGTGGAAGGTCCAGAGCTATATTATGTTTAGTTTCTACAATCTAACTTCTTCATGCTCTTACTAAAATTTTCATTGTTTACGGAAACTTACAGCTAAGAGTATGATTATTCTTTTATTATCATTTTGTTTGATTTTCTTCTACACTTGTTTAATCTTGGAGTTTGATTAGAGATGATTTTATTATTTATTTATTGAGGAAAAGTAAAAGCTAAGTATGAGAAAGTTTGACAAATGTGAAGTATA
The DNA here is from genome assembly GCA_023374045.1 of Limonium bicolor. Lineage (NCBI taxonomy): Eukaryota > Viridiplantae > Streptophyta > Magnoliopsida > Caryophyllales > Plumbaginaceae > Limonium > Limonium bicolor. Next base: position 19,038,763 of record CM041777.1, read on the forward strand.
CAGATAATAATTCACCTCTAATCCATAGTACTTTTGACAATATTTCTCACTTATCATGTGCTTTCCTATGTTTTATGTTTTGATAAGTACTAATTATTTAACAATCTTAAATGCAAGAAAAGGCCTCATTAAATCATTCTACACTTTGTAAGGACCGCAACACAACAAACAGGGAGCAAATCAAACCTAAAACGCAAAATCTAGGCCCAAAACAGGTTGGCATATTGACTTGTCCTGGCATAAGTCTGAACTTGCATCTCCTAACAGAGGCCGAAACTTCGCTAAAATGCTCGTCAAAGTAAATAAACATTTTAAGAGATAAAAGTCTTTACTTTTGATATAAAAAGACACATAGGGTTGGAAAAACATAACCTACTAGTGTCATATGCCTCTTTGGGGTTGCAACTCTGTTACTCCACTCACTAACACCACAATTCCGCTATTTTTAATAGCACACTGGTGTTATGAGGAGGAAGATAGCAAGAGGCACGTGACGACGAAAGACGGAGCGGGGATCTTCAAACCAGAGTTTCTTCTTCCCTTAAATTGAATCTGTTTAATGTGTTCTTCCTCTATTATTCCTATTTTTATTAAATTTAGTAGTTAGATGAGCTCCCCGAATTGAGGTTGCAAACCGGATCTTTAGATTTATTTGTAATCTTTTCACTAATATTATTAATGCAATAGTTTATTCTAGTTTTTCATGCGTTTGATTCTCTAGCTAATTATCAAAGTAATCTTTGTAGTTTTATAATCAACAAGTGAGATATGAGATAGAAATCAAGACATAGGAAGTTAAACCAAATTAAGAACTAGAAGCATGATCGTGTCTATAGGTTAATCTGACTCCAATATAAACTGTTCTTTATGTACTGGGTTGTTTTCGGATTAGAGCATTAGCCTACTGCTAGTTCTTACAACTGGTTTCGGACTGAGTTTATTGTAGAATTAGGGAAGAGTTTATTAACAGATTTAGAAAGAGAAGGTTAGCATAACAATCTGGGTGCTTCTTTAGATTTAAAGTTTCAACCTTTATTTTAGTTTAGTTTATCTTATTGTTTTATTGTAGTTGTTATTAATTCGATTTTTAATTAGATTGATTCATTCCTCTAAAACGTGATTTCTCCTATTTTCTTAATTAGTTTAGATTTCTCGGTTAATTAGGTAATTGTCAATTAATTGAAAGAGGTTTTTTGGGTACAACAACCCCACTTATTCGTTATTCCGCAAAACGATATGTACATTGCCTAGGTAGAGATAGTCACATATTTCTAGCATAAGTAGTAATAATAATAAGGGAAATTTCATGAAATGCCACTATATTTTTGGCTAATTCATGAAATGCCACTAAAAAAAAGAAAGTCACGAAATGCCACTATATTTTCTGAAAAGTCCATGAAATGCCACTATAGATAGAAAAAAGACAAAAATACCCCAACTAGTTAACAAAGTACTTTTAGAGTTCACAATATGCCCCTAAGTGTTAAAAATGAACAAAAATAACAAAACAATCATTATACAATAAAAATATTAAAAAATTATAAAAAATTCAAAAATTAAAAAATTGAAAAAATTAAAATATCATTAAATATAAAAAAATATCATTTTTTAAAATTTATTCAATACCATAAAAAATATATTAAGTTCTTAACAAATAATTTATACCAATTTTTCTACCAATTTAGTACCATAATTTATACCAAATAAGTACCATAAGTTATCATACATTTTTAATTATTATTTGCTATCAATTTAGATTATTTATTTCTTAAAGTAGATAATTATTTATATTGCTGATAAATTTAAAAGCTAAAATTTCTAAATATATTAATTAATTGGAAATAGAGTGGCTAAGAATATATATATATATATTTAACATGCAATATTAAATAGTAAAACTTGTTTGAAATGTAAAATAAACGTTTTCAGAATATAAGTTGCATATTATTATTCTGAAAACGTTTTATTCTACATTTCAAACCAGGTTTACTATTTAATATTTATACTCTCAGTCGCCCTATTTCCAATAAATTATTATATTTAGAAATTTTAGTTTTTAAAATTTATCAGCAATATAAAAAAATCATTTACTTTGAAAAAATAAATAATATAAATTGATAGAAAATAATAATTAAAAAATATATGATAAAAATTATGGTACTTGTTGGTATAAATTATGGTACTATATTGGTTGAAAAATTGGTATTAATTATTTGTAGAACCCAGTATTCTTTTTATGGTATTGAATAAACTATAAAAAAGGAAATATTTATTTTTTAATATTTAATAATATTTTAATTTTTTAATTTTTTAATTTTTAAAACTTTTTTTAATTTTTATATTTTATAAATTTTTATCATTTTTTTTAATTTTTATAATTTCTTTTTAATTTTTATATTTTATTGTATTTTGATATTTTTGTTAATTTTTAACACTTAGGGGCATATTGTGAACTTTAAAAGTATTTTGTTAATTAGTAGGGGTACTTTTGTCTTTTTTCATCTATAGTGGCATTTCATGGACTTTTCAAAAAATATAGTGGCATTTCATGACTTTTTTTAATGGTATTTCATGAATTAGCCAAAAATATAGTGGCAAAATTTCCCTAATAATAATAATAATAATATAATAATAATAATAATATAATAATAAATAATAATAATAATAATAATAGTAGTAGTAGTAGTAACAATGATGATAATGGTTATAGTAGCGGCACCAGGAGGTGCTTGAGATGATGATGAATCATATTGGATAGTGAGGCATATGATGGAAATAAAAAAATAGGGCACCGATCTTGGCACATATTTCCGCCATAAGTAACAAGTTTAAGATTCAGAAATACCCAATAGTCATCAAGCTTTCAGCACAAAAACTAAAATAAAGCATTAAAATAAGTTCAAGATTTAACGATGGAATTCTGGGGAATTTAGGGCAAAATCCCCATCCAAAGTTACAAGAGAGTCTGTAGAGCCTTTAGAGACTAAATGAGGGATAAAGAGTAAGGGATAGTCATTAATGGAGCTTGGGAGCTTCAATGGAGATGGAGTCTTCCTCATCTTCTTTCTCTTCTTCTTCTTCTTCTTTAGTCCTTGTTTTCTCTTCTTTTTTGTCGCCTCTGGTCTGTGGTTGACTCCCTTCTCTTTCCTCTTCTTTTTCCTTTTTAAAAATGTGATTCTTGGCAAAATTTCAGCCCGACCGACCCATGTGGGTCAGTGTTGTGGGTTGGTCACTTCTAGGAGAAGACACCATCATGTGCGATGAATTTTTGTCCAACCGACCCACTTTGGGCGGTCACCTGGGTCGGTTGAGTGGGGTGGCTTCCGACCGACCCACTTGGGGAGGTCGTCTCGGTCGGTCGATGCAAACAGGGAAATTGTCCTACTAAAATTAAAGTAATAAACCTAGAAATTAATAAAACGAAGATCCTGTCGGGTTGCAAAAATCCCGGTCACTATAGTATAGAAAGTTAAGCAACCAGATATCGAACCGGGGGACTTGAATAAATAATCCTAAGTCCTAAGAAAACTGGAAATTCAGGGGGGTTGTGAATTGTTTTCGTGATTGAATTGAATAAATGCGAATCAAAAGTTAAGTAAACAACAATTGAAAGCGAATGATGAATTTGATAAAATGAATGGAACTCCGGGTTCGGGTCGCTCTTTACTGGTTAAATCTAGTAAAATCTACAACTCAATTATGAGAAACGGAAAGGCCAATTCTTTCTATCTCTTCAATGCTAAATCCTAGTTCATTGAAGAGCTCACCTATCAGAACATGTCAACTCTAATCTAGAAGTTGGCAAAACACATATAGGTGGAATAAGTGCGAAGAATTGTTAGCGTTTGTAGAAGAGATTATCTATCCGACTAATCTCTCCCCAAATCCCTAGGTTAATTCGAACTCCCTATAATCACCTTGTCTGGTCTTAATAGGTTTCGCAGAACAACTCTATAACTCGCGAAATTAATAGAGAAGATGAATGATAATCATTAACCTAGAAAACAATCCATTACAGTCTCATAATCAAATTGCAGAATTCTTAACTACATTGTATCCATTACGAACAACCCTACCCAGAGTCAATCCTACTAGCCAGACATTAAAAAGAAGCAGATAAATACAGTCAACATAGAATTCATCTAAAGGAAGAAAAACCTTGAATTGAAACGATTATCCAGAATCAATGGCTGCAGGCGCAAGGTTTGAAGATGATGGATGACTCCCTTCTGTTGATGCTCCTCCTCAATGATGATGAATGCTTGTGAATGGGGATGAAGGTGAAGTTGATGCTGATGGTATGGATGAGTGGAAGGAGCGTTGTTTTTCAGCGTGAGAGTGTTGGGAAGTAGTGATAGGTAATGAATGCTCTTCCTCTCTGATTAGGTCATTAAAGAGTTTTCTTCCTCTTTCTCCCTTCAAAACGCCGAACTTCTGCTGAACTTTTAGTCATGTCCGACATTGGTTCGACCTTCAATGTTCGGACACAATGCTTTGAGCGCTCCAATTCCAAAAGTCTCGACTTGTGTCCGAACTTCGATGTTCGGACATGCTCCGTAAGTTAGAACTCCGACTTTTCATCATGTGAATCTCGAGCCATGTCCGAACGTCGATGTTCGGACTGAAGTTCGGACATTCCATCAGGCGCAGCACACGAACTCTCGACTTGCGTCCGAACTTGGAAGTTCGGACACAAGCTCGGACATTCCTTCAAAATCCTCTAAATTCATCGTTCTGACTCCAATTCGACCCCCGTTTGTTGCATCATCTCCCTTGTGAGTTAATCTACTGTTTCCTTGGCTTTTCTCTGCATTTTAACATAGAAAACGGTATCAACCCTTAACAAACAACAAACCAAAGGAAAACGCATGACAAGTGTGGAATATTATCCATGCGCGTAAGAAAAATAGGCATTAAAGATCACTAAAACCAGTCATATTTCCCACTCATCAAACCTCCTCACACTTAACCTTTGCTTGTCCTCAAGCAAAGCAGGAGTAAGATACCTCATAATGCCTTAGGACCAAACCTCGGGATTACATAAAAATAAGGAGTCCAGCCACAATAACCACCCAAGAATCGATCTGCTCTTAACTGCATGTCTCTTAAACAGTGAAGCACGCTTTTAAAACAAAAGATTATGAAGAAGTCAGATCATGAAGTCAAAACGTAAAGTAACTCAGAACCTTCCAACCTTTTCTCTTCTCAAACCCGTGGATGACAAGGGGTGTGAAGTTCTGCCATATTCCGCAGAACCTTTCAACACCACGCACTCATGATCTAATTAAAGGATTTGCCATAAACATAAGACTTTAAAGAGCTTCCTCTTTTTTTTCTTTTGCATACATATTAATAATTTTTCGCGCAAACAATTCATCCCCCAGACTTTTCTCTCCATCCTTTTAACGGTATTGGGTATTTTATCCCAGATCAGATGACCTTAGGTAAACGGGTGATGAAGCACCCCAAGGACTTAATAACCAGATGGAAGAGGTCTGTTTTGGTTCAGAAAATACTTAGATCAGAGGAGTACCTTGTCTTTATCCTTCATTCCAGACATTCTCATCATTCCCAAGGTTCCAGGTTAAACTAGTTCTGACTCCACAACTAACTTGCCCACAAACATTTACAAAATTCAGATATTACCAAAATACGAAAACACACAGGTCTGAGCAAACCAACCCTTAAGGTTATCACCGGACTCGACTCCACAACTAAAGTTCCACCCAAGTATTCAACACCAAGAGGCACTCTAAGGAAATTACCCCCATGTAGCCCAAAACCAAACAAAGATTAGTACGAGATGCAAAATAAATGGCTGACACATTCCGAAAGATCTCCCCCTTCCTCACACTTAATAAGGAGCAATGTCCACATTGTTCAGAAAATTATCACAAGAAAGAGATCGCACGAAATGTGGCAGACTCACAAGGGTGCAAGTGAAGAGTTACGGAGTTATAGACGTTAAAGCACAGACCGAAATGAAACCAAAAAGAGAAAGAAACTGAAAACTCCCCTGATGTCGTTTATGATTGATGGAGGAAGAAGGTCTTCCTCACACTTAGTGTCCTAGTAGGGGAGAAGGTTTCCTCACACTTGCTTCCAAGCAAGTGTCCGGCATGGAGTCAGCATGATAAAGCATACTTGCACACATTCAACAAACAAGACAGAGAAATATGCTAGAAGCATCATATTAGTGACAACAGTATTCGGAGTTAAAGATTAGAACAAACTAAAATTGAAATAAATTAAAAAGGTCTAACACAACTGAAAGTAAATCCACACAGAAGTCCAGATATGGCTTCTAAACAAAAAGTAGCAGCAACCAACACACAATCACTGTGGGGGCGGGTAGTACACCTGCCACTGCTGAAACTGAGCGAGCAGAGCCTCATAGTCGTCCTGGGAGCGGCGCGCCTGCTGCTGAAGAGTCTCGATCTCCGCCTGATAGTGTCGATCCATGTCCATGAAGCGGGACTCCAGCTGATCAAACTCATAGCGAGTGACATACTCGCTCCCAGGGGCTGGTAGTGCAAGAAAGGCCTCCTCCTCGTCAGGTGTAGCAGTAGGGGCGGGCTCTGACGGACCCTCACCCGCCTCGCGCTGGCACTTCTGTGGTCGCGCGGCAGCCTTCTTCCTCCATTGTCCCCCGCTAAGCTCAAACCACATCTTCTTTAGGGCGCCCACATCGATAGGAGACCGCGCAACATGCAGCCCTGCAGAGGGAATGGTAACCATCTGCCTCCTAAGGATGTGGCAGAGCATGACCGGATAGCCTAGCTTGTGGCGGTCCTTGTGCTCCATAATATGCTGCATGTGTAAGAAGATCACCCATGGCAAGTAAGTAATCTCTGCAGCCCCAGCAAATGACGGATTCAGCACCGCCTGAAGAAGTAGGAAGTCAGTGTGGTTCAGGTCCGAGCTCTGACGTGGTACAACGTTCGCAGCCAGTAGTGCGAACAGGACTCTCTCCTGAGGGCTCTGAAGCGAATCAGCAGGGACGACCTGCTTTGATGGGTCATCCCCTCTGCGTCGTCGTGGTCCCTGAACCATGAGGGGGGTATAGTGGTTGATAGCTGCTGCCTTGAAATCATGGGGGTTGAGGTGCTGAGGAGCTTCGGGGGCCGGGTAAGAAACTAAAAACAGGTGAAATGATAAACTAAAAACTAAGAAATCAAACCTAGAAATTAATAAATCAAAAAGCCTGTCAGGTTGCAAAAATCCCGGTCACTATAGTATAGGAAATTAAGTAACCAGGTATCGAATCCACGGGACTTGAAAGGAAATAAGTCTACTCCTAAGAAAACTGGAAATCAATTGGTTGTTTGTTGTTTTTGAAATAGAATTTGCTAAAGTGAAATTTAAATAAACAATTAATGAAATTAAATGATAAATTTGATCAGATGAATGGAACTCCGGGTTTGGGTTGTTCTTTACTGGATGTAGTTAGCAATTTCTACAATTTTCTTACGAGATTCGGATTGGCCAATTCTTTCTACTCTCTTCAATGCTAAATCCTAGTTCATTGAAGATCTCACCTATCAGAACATGTCAGCTCTAATCCAGTAACAGACAAAACACATATAGGTGGAATAAGTGCGAAGAATTGTTAGCGTTTGTAGAAGAGATTATCTATCCGACTAATCTCTCCCCAAATCCCTAGGTTAATTCGAACTCCCTATTAATCACCTTGTCTGATCTTAATAGGTTTCGCAGAATAACTATATAACTCGCGAACTACATTGTATCCATTATGAACAACCCTACCCCAGAGTTAATCCCTACTAGCCAGACATTACAAAGAAGCAGATAAATACAGTCAACATAGAATTCATCTAAAGGAAGAAAAACCCTTGAATTGAACGATAATCCAGAATCAATGGCTGCAGGCGCAAGGTTGAAGATGATGGACTGACTCCCTTCTGTTGATGCTCCTCCTCAATGATGATATGGTTTGATGAGTGGGAAATATGACTGGTTTTAGTGATCTTTAATGCCTATTTTTCTTACGCGCATGGATAATATTCCACAGTTGTCATGCGTTTTCCTTTGGTTTTTGTGTTTTTAAGGTTGATACCGTTTTCATGTTAAAATGCAGAGAAAAGCCAAGGAAACAGTAGATTAACTCACAAGGGAGATGATGCAACAAACGGGGGTCGAATTGGAGTCAGAACGATGAATTTAGAGGATTTTGAAGGAATGTCCGAGCTTGTGTCCGAACTTCCAGTTCGGACGCAAGTCGAGAGTTCGTGTGCTGCGCCTGATGGAATGTCGAACTTCAGTCCGAACATCGACGTTCGGACATGGCTCGAGATTCACAATGAGAAAAGTCGGAGTTCTAACTTACGGAGCATGTCCGAACTTGTGTCCGAACATCGAAGTTCGGACACAAGTCGAGACTTTTGGAATTGGAGCGCTCAAAGCATGTGTCCGAACATTGAAGGTCGGACCAATGTTCGGACACGACTAAAAGTTCAGCAGAAGTTCGGCGTTTTGAAGGGAGAAGAGGAAAAACTCTATTTAATGACCTAATCATGAGAGGAAGAGCATTCATTACCTATCACTACTTCCCACACACTCTCACGCTGAAAAACAACGCTCCTTCCACTCATCCATACCATCAGCATCCACTTCACCTTCATCCCCATTCATCAAGCATTCTATCATCATTGAGGAGGAGCATCAACAGAAGGGAGTCAGTCCATCATCTTCAACCTTGCGCCTGCAGCCATTAATTCTGGATTATCGTTCAATTCAAGGGTTTTTCTTCCTTTAGATGAATTCTATGTTGACTGTATTTATCTGCTTCTTTGTAATGTCTGGCTAGTAGGGATTAACTCTGGGGTAGGGTTGTTCGTAATGGATACAATGTAGTTAAGAATTCTGCAATTTGATTATGAGACTGTAATGGATAGTTTCTAGGTTAATGATTATCATTCATCTTCTCTAGTAATTTCGTGAGTTATAGAGTTGTTCTGCGAAACCTATTAAGATCAGACAAGGTGATTAATAGGGAGTTTGAATTAACCTAGGGATTTGGGGAGAGATTAGTCGGATAGATAATCTCTTCTACAAACGCTAACAATTCTTCGCACTTATTCCACCTATATGTGTTTTGCCAACTGCTAGATTAGAGTTGACATGTTCTGATAGGTGAGCTCTTCAATGAACTAGGATTTAGCATTGAAGAGATAGAAAGAATTGGCCTTTCCGTTTCTCATAATTGAGTTGTAGATTTTACTAGATTTAACCAGTAAAGAGCGACCCGAACCCGGAGTTCCATTCATTTTATCAATTCATCATTCGCTTTTCAATTGTTGTTTACTTATTAACTTTTGATTCGCATTTATTCAATTCAATCACAAACAATTCACAATTCCACAACCCTGAATTTCCAGTTTTTCTTAGGACTTAGGCTTATTTATTCAAGTCCCACGGTTTCGTATCTGGTTGCTTAACTTTCTATACTATAGTGACCGGGATTTTTGCAACCCGACAGGATCTTCGTTTTATTAATTCTCTAGGGTTTATTACTTTAATTTTAGTAGGACAATTTCCCTGTTTGCAAACGGCGCGTATAGAAAGTTAAGCAACCAGATATCGAACCGTGGGACTTGATAAATAGCCTAAGTCCTAAGAAAACTGGAAATTCAGGGGGTTGTGAATTATTTTCAGTGTTGAATTGAATAAATGCGAATCAAAGTTAAGTAAAACAATTGAAAAGCGAATGATGAATTTTGATAAAATGAATGGAACTTCCGGGTTCGGGTCGCTCTTTACTGGTTAAATCTAGTAAAATCACAACTCAATTATTAGAAACGGAAAGGCCAATTCTTTCTATCTCCTTCAATGCTAAATCCTAGTTCATTGAGAGAGCTCACCTATCAGAACATGTCAACTCTACTCTATCAGTTGGCAAAACACATATAGGTGGATAAGTGCAAAGAATTGTTAGCGTTTGTAGAAGAGATTATCTATCCGACTAATCTCTCCCCAAATCCCTAGGTTAATTCGAACTCCCTATTAATCACCTTGTCTGATCTTAATAGGTTTCGCAGAACAACTCTATAACTCGCGAAATTAATAGAGAAGATGAATGATAATCATTAACCTAGAAACAATCCATTACAGTCTCATAATCAAATTGCAGAATTCTTAACTACATTGTATCCATTACGAACAACCCTACCCCAGAGTTAATCCCTACTAGCCAGACATTACAAAGAAGCAGATAAATACAGTCAACATAGAATTCATCTAAAGGAAGAAAAACCCTTGAATTGAACGATAATCCAGAATCAATGGCTGCAGGCGCAAGGTTGAAGATGATGGACTGACTCCCTTCTGTTGATGCTCCTCCTCAATGATGATAGAATGCTTGATGAATGGGGATGAAGGTGAAGTTGATGCTGATGGTATGGATGAGTGGAAGGAGCGTTGTTTTTCAGCGTGAGAGTGTTGGGAAGTAGTGATAGGTAATGAATGCTCTTCCTCTCATCTGATTAGGTCATTAAATAGAGTTTTCTTCCTCTTTCTCCCTTCAAAACGCCGAACTTCTGCTGAACTTTTAGTCGTGTCCGAACATTGGTCCGACCTTCAATGTTCGGACACAATGCTTTGAGCGCTCCAATTCCAAAAGTCTCGACTTGTGTCCGAACTTCGATGTTCGGACACAAGTTCGGACATGCTCCGTAAGTTAGAACTCCGACTTTTCTCATTGTGAATCTCGAGCCATGTCCGAACGTCGATGTTCGGACTGAAGTTCGGACATTCCATCAGGCGCAACACACGAACTCTCGACTTGCGTCCGAACTTGGAAGTTCGGACACAAGCTCGGACATTCCTTCAAAATCCTCTAAATTCATCGTTCTGACTCCAATTCGACCCCCATTTGTTGCATCATCTCCCTTGTGAGTTAATCTACTGTTTCCTTGGCTTTTCTCTGCATTTTAACATAGAAAACGGTATCAACCCTTAACAAACAACAAACCAAAGGAAAACACATGACAAGTGTGGAATATTATCCATGCGCGTAAGAAAAATAGGCATTAAAGATCACTAAAACCAGTCATATTTCCCACTCATCAGTCGAGTCCAGTAGCTTCCAAAAAAATTCTGACCAATCCACCTGGGTCGGTCCAGTGAGGAGATCGGTCTTCAAAATGCTCTATCTTCTTCATTTTAGCTTCAATTTCGGATCCGTTTACACCCACACATTCCTCTCTTCGTCTAGGTTGCTCCTAGCTACTTTGTTCCTTATGTTTAAGCAATAAATGTGTATAAACATCAATAAAACATAAAAGAAGAGAAAAATAGCTAAAGTAGAAAAATTAGCATGAAAAGTGTTGAAAAACATATGAAATACACCCCTAGAACATGCTCATTTGAACACTCATCACACCCCATACTTACCTTTTTGCTTGTCCTCAAGCAAAACCAAGCACCCAAGCAAGTAAGGAATGCTCAATACTAACAAATACTATGATCAAATGTAGGATAAGTGAAGACACAAAAAGTGATTAAAACCTTTGAGGAGTGTGAACTATGTTTTAGTGGTAGCATGGGTGCGCTTAGGGAAAATAAAATCTAGAGTTTTGGGGTATGATCCGGAGTACTTCAATGCTTTGAAGGATTAAGAAAATTGAAGAATTTTTACCATGGACAACTTCTCTCAAGAATAAGCATTGAGACACAAAACAAAAGGGAAACTAGATTCATGCAATGGTTTTACTTTTGCAGAAGAGATTAGGAGACAAAATTGGGCATCAAGCCTTTGCATTTAAGAACACTGAACTCTCATTGTTGGTTACCAATGGCGTCTTACAAATCCCTTAAAGAATTTTCACAAAGAAGAACCCCTTAGTAATCCTTAAGAGAGAAGACAGAAGGAACCCCTGAGTGAAACAAATCCAACCATTTCAGATCACTTGGTCACAGTAATCAGAAAGAAACATTTTGAGCATTTATCCCACAATTCATAAGAGTATTTGTTCTTAATAAGAACAACCCACATCACAAGGATCCAAGTTTTTGATTTTGTACCAACGCAACATAAGCATAAGGAATAAGCATTTAAGCACACATTCATCAAAAATGTCACTCCTCCGCACTTCAGGTTGAATAATGTTCTCATTGTTCACCAGACAAACAAAAGGGGCACATACAAAAGGGGAGTAGACACAAGAGGAAACAAAAGGGGCACATACATGCAATTCAACACAAAAGCTATCCTAGTGGCAGATTTAGACAGATGCAACATGAAAGAAAGGAAGTTAGAGACCCAAAAATAAAAGAAACTAGCACTCCTCTGGTATTATTATTGCTTACATATAAGGAACTCCCCCACACTTGAGTTTATCCTCAAAGTAGCATAGCTTGGTTGCGTAGACATGAAGTTGCGCTTGCATAATACACTAGAAGTAACCAAACTATAACTGGAGTTAAGGGTTAGCAAAAACAGAATTAAAGGAGAACTCAAAAATAAAAAGAAACTAAAAATGAAAGAGATTTCATTTGGGTTGCCTCCCAGGAAGCTGCCCATCTTTAAGGCATATGGCTAGACCATACCACCTTGAAATCCTCCAAGGTCAAAGATGATTGTTTAAGTGGGCTTCAATGGGTGGGTGGGGCGGGCAGCATTTATCAGTGAAGAATGACCCAAATGCTGCAATTGATGATCCTTGGTGTGAGGATCATATTGTGGTGGAGCTTCCTCTTCAAAATTAAGAATGGAGACATCCTTATCTTCTTTGAGCAGTGTAGAGAGAACTCCAGGGAAGACTTTGTCTTCTAGCTCTGGTCCCGAATCAAATGGGATGGTGACCTCAAAACTTAGCGGGTGGACTTTGAGTTTCCACCCTACATCGTTGGTGCACGAGTGGGGCAGGACTTGATCATTCAGATGAAGATCAAAAGGTGATGGCTCCTCCTCCTCTGTTTCAAGGATGTAGTAATCCTCGTTTTTGGGGTGAGGCTCATAGGAAGAGCCTTGATGGACATCAAATTTAGAAAGAGGTGGATCCTTGAAGTAGATGGTGGCACTCTCATCGGATGACTCTGAGGGAGGCGATGACTTCACCTTATCAAGGTTGAGGAAGTACTCATTCTCATATTCTTTGTAGAGGAATAAGGGGGAGACATAATGGTAGTTGACTTTAGAGGGAGGAAACTCCATGAGTTCGAAGTGGAAACTCTCCTCTTATTAGGTGTCTTCAAAATCAAGCTAGTGGTTGAGTGGCGGTGGACTATTTGATTCGAATAAAGGAGGAAAGAGAGGGAAACTCAAGTCCTTGGTAGGTTGCTCCGCCTCTTGAACCATTGCAGTCTCAAGTTGTTGCGATATATGATTGAGCTTGGCTTGGATTCTTGCATTGATTTCGTCTTGTTCAAAAGTCCTTGCATTTGTCTCTGAGATAAAACTATGCCATGAGACCCATCAACCTAGAGGAACTGCTCTTTATCGTGATCACAGGAAAACTCTCGTAATCTCCTTCACACTCTTGGCACACAATTTGTTGGTTGATGTCTTGTTCGATGGGGTTTGGATTGACAGCCTGTAGACAGTCCTCCATAGGAGCCTTTAATCTAGAGATTTGATCCTCACAAGGAGGACACATGGAATGCTCCACAACCTTGACACTCAACATATTGATCATAGGTTGTACCATCTTACATTGTACCATAGGAGTGACCTTCTCTTCTGCCCTATCAGCTATGGGACGTAGAGAAACCATCATTCTCCTCCCCCTTATCAGCCAACGATTTAAGCCTGGACTTAGGGAAGCCAGCCTGTTCTTTCCCTTTATCGACCAACGATTTAGGCTAGGACGCTGAGAACCCAACCTTCTCTTTTACCTTATCAGCCAACGATTTAAGTCGGGACATAGAGAAGCCAACCTTCTCTTCCCTTTTATTGGTCAAGCAATTCAAGCCAAATCCGGGACGCGGAGAGGACATAAAGAAGTTATCCTTCCCCTTCTAGTTCAAACTGACTCGGCGTAGATGTCATGCCACGCAGAAAAAGCTGACAAAAGAGGTAACACACTACTTCCAATTTGATTACGATTTTTTATGCAGACATGCGGCCCCTAGGCCGGCTTACGGTAGAGGCAGAGTCCAAACAACAAGAAAAATAATAAAAAATTTACAACCAAAAGGGGACATGCCAAAATGAGAAAAGAGGGACACGAACTAGACCCATGCTGCAACTAGCCCACATACCACAGAACCCTCCATTTCCATGACTTGGCACTAAACAGTAAGGCTAGACGCGACAAGTGCAGCCTCTACACTAGACTCCTTGACCACGGACCTCAGATTGAGTTTTGATATATTAAAACCTACATCGGCCTCCACCTCCCGGTCCCGGGCATAACGAGCAACTTGGAAGACTTATGCCCCCACTAGAGTCTACAAGTTCCCCCACTTTACCATCTTTTTATCAAGACCCTTAACAGCCAGTTTAAGATGACTCTCGCGAACTCAAAGCGGCTTCAGCTCAGCCTTCAGTGCAAACCTCGTTACTCCTCATTTTAGTACCTCTAATCAACATCCTTGACCTTACCACACGGTGCATCCATCTCACATCTGGCCTTCTTCAACTCTTGCCCCACCTACGCGCCCGTCGCCATAGCAGAAGTATCCAACTCCCCACAACCCTTTCGAGCTCACCAGTTTGGTTGTTCTCAGCCCGGATCCTCTCCGCATCTGACTTCAGCCGAGCCACGGTGGCTCGCATCTCCTCCTCAGTCAATCGCACAACATTCTTCACCTCCCGGACCTCTCCGCGGTACCCCTCGCACCCCGCAGCTCCTCTTCCAGCCTCTAATCCTCTTGCAGGGCCTTATATTTGGCCTCACGCTTAGCTTGTGTGCCTCGCGTGCTTGACCAAGGTTCACGGCCAGAGTTTCAACCCGGGTGGCCAACTGGCTAACTAATTTAACCTCCTCCTCGGTCTCTTTCCGTAATGCAACAACCTCCTCCCAGACTCCCATTAGCTTCTCCGAAAAATGCACATATCTCCTAGCCCTCCTACTTAAGCTACCCCCAAAGGCTACCAGCTACATCAATGCATAAGCTAAATCAGATTAGTAAGACCAAGTACAAACTAAATTAGAGTACTATACACCAAATATACTTACATTCATCACTGAATGCTCGAACCTCTCCATAACATGGTCGGTCGGCACCCTTCACAGATAGATCCGATCCGCGGGAGTCAGAGAGCCGGTGACGACCACCCACTTCACAGCTCAACTTTTCCTAAAAGACGAGACCTACCTGTTAGAGCACCGGGACTCCTTGCAAGAATCCTCTCATACTAACCTTTGAGTTTCACTGGGGCAAAAAGGCTCACCGTCTGTCCCCTCTGAATCGCTGGAAGACAGCCCTGCTTCTAGATTGTTACCATCACCCTCATCAGACAAACCCAACGAACACAAACCCCGAACAATTTAGACTCGTTCACCGACCCCTCCCAGGATAAAGCATCTTATGTCACACGGTTCCCCTCAACCATCTTCCCTTCCCTCCCACAGGGACCATCACTCGTGGTCTGGGCACTCCTCCCTCCCGGATCTCGACCCCGATAGTCTTCCCGGCTCGATGCCACTTCAAGGGCTCCCCCCTCATCATCATAATCATCGCCCTCACCCGCTTCGAGTTCCACCAGCTCGACCTCCCCCTCAGTCCCCCGAGATCATAGATCTGCCGCTGCCTCCCTCCGACTCACCCTTTTTCTCTTAGTTGTCAGCTCCCTAACGGCCCTAGCACTAGTACTCTCGAACTTCTGCTCAGTAGCAACCTTTCGCTCCCCTTAGCGCTCTAAAAACTCCCTACCATGGCCCGGATCCTCCCTCCAAGAACCCTAGAGTATTCCAGCCTTACATCAACGGATTCATATAAATAATAAAATCGAACAAAAGCAAGTAGAAAGTCATAGAACAAGCGGATTTACAGGCAAGAACCTTCACCGTCGTGCGCATGACATCAATACAATAATACAATAAGTCTCGAAGGTCACCCCATCTGGAGGATGCTCTTCCGTGAATAGTCGAAGTGCCTTTATCAGATCCTGGGTCACACCCCTCCAGTCATCTGCGGCAACCTTTAAGTAAAACGGTGAAATCGCCTCTCTTTGAACCCCGAGCGAACATACCTCCGGTAGCCTAACTATGAACCAGGATTGCTTCCACTGGTCAACCTTGTGCGCCAAGGAGACTAACAAACATCTTTGACTTTTGAATAGAGAAACACTCAGACTAAACATGAACACATGCATCAATGTTGGATCATCCACCTAGCAACCGTAGAGCGATGCTTGATGAATGAGTAAGGTCATCGCTTAAATAACGTGAGGATGCATCTCCACCAGGCTCAGTTCCACACGATTCATGAAATCACGGATGAAGGGGTGAATTTGGAACGTCAGACCAACCCTAACTTGGTCTTCAAATACCACAAACTTGTCAAAGTGATCGTGGTAACAAGTGCCCACCTCTGTCAAAAGAAACTTCTCCCCACCGGCGCCCTAATTCCCTTCAGCAGCGTCTTCAACCTATCAAGTTGAAGCCTCGATCCCAACCTTTTCCCAACACCTCTCGCTACAAGTGCCGCTAAGCAGTCAACCACCATTCCCTTCGCGTTTAAGAGTGGACCGATAGGTGCGCACCACCGTCACTTGCAACCGCCGACGCCGCGGTAACACCATCTCCTGAACCAAAGGCCGTATTCGAGTCAACTTAAAACTTTTGAGGGAAACAAACCAACAAGAAAGAAGAACAAATAGTAACAACATGGAAGGAATACAAAGAACTCAAGATGCAACCAACCCTACCCACCTACTTATACACAAGGAAGTCCAACGGTTACCACTTCCGCTCATCTAATCAGCGTGTTTGCCTGCGCACACTACCCTAACAAATCGTTTCCATGTATCACAAGCGTGTGTCGGAACGCAAAAAATCACACTCAAAATGCTGCCAGTAAAACCGCAAGCATCATTACTCTACAGTCACCCCACCACGGCTCTCGAGACATACGTTTTGCTCCCAAGATCAATCAAATCGTGCCACAGCCCACGTCACAACGACTTATCCCTTCCTGAGCGTTCAACAAAAAGTTCAACTTCCTGCCCAAAGACCGTGGAAAATCAAACTTGGGGGACTAGTGTGGAGAACCACCTGGGTAAAACTCCTCAACCTTTTCCTCTTCCAATATTTTTGAACTTTTTCTTCCAAAACAAAGCTCACACAACTTCTTAAGTCCCACTTCCTTTGCAAACTTTGAAAGCAAGACTTTGGGGACTAGTGTTTTGGTATATACTTACCACATCTTAACTACACAGTTAAGAATGATAATCACACCTTCCTCTTATGATTACATGTACCTGGGTGACAACCCGGTAATCAAGACATGAAGATCCAGGCTAGCAAGTGTCCCGATCAGTGAACAATGAATCCACAAATCCGACTTCACCAATCCTCAAAGTCGGGCACCACCAACGAAAACTCTGATCGGTCTTCGTCACCTCAAGGAAACACTTATGACTAAAGGTGCGCCCTTTGATGTCCTACCCAATCAATTTCATCAGACAACCTATCATTACCGGTTTGGACACCCATGGTTACTGACTTACACACCTCCTTGAAGTGCCATTAATGTTCTCTTTGTAATTAAGGATGGGTGTGGCCGAGCAGGGTGAGGAAGTTTCATCCATGACAAAAGTGGCCTAGACAGAAGGACATCATCCCCATCTCGTAATACACCTTGCGCCATTAACCTGGCTAGCAAACGAGTGACAAGCCGGAAGACGCACCAACTCCTTCGTCATTTTCCCTATAAATGAGCGTTAATGTCACATTTATTACACAAGCGTAATATGAAAGGACTTAGTAGTACTCGAGAACACTCACCTTGTATCTTAGTTGATACTCGTTCGATCATACTAAGAAACTCTATCAAAACCCCCCTGTGAAAGGTCATTTATGACTAAACCACGTAAATCTTGTTGTCGTCTTCTTTACTCATTACTGCAAGCAAAAATCCATCGCAACCACTGAAGAAAGCAACCTCAGTCCCAATTCCCAAATCCGCAGGTTACACTCTAACCTGTAGATTACCAGCACCTACTAACAATAGTCCAAACCTACAACACAATTTTACTCTAACAATCATTTTTTACATGTATCCTATTCTTTTTAATAATTTATTTAATATTTTTGTTTATTGTTATTAAGTTCAAATCTATGCATGAACACATGATGCTCGAGGAAATCAATTGCACAACTCCACCAAAGAAGTCAACTACTTTATAGAAGAATGGTAACCGTGTCTTGACAGAGGAGTGAGAGAGGTACATTTGTTCATGCACAAGGATCTAACTCTTCCAGAAAGAAAGGTGTGACTATCACCAAACTGTCCAAACTTATGATGTTATAGTTTCATGTGATATATAGCATTACTGCACCACCCTGTCTTTTATTAACCAGCTAACATCTAACCCCCAAATTCTTAACAACTTGTGAAGCAGCAAGGTTGTAATTGTTGATAATTCTTACTCCCATTCACTCCCCTTCATTATGGGTTATACCATCTATAGTGAAAACCTATGAGATAGTGCCCTTCATATGCTACCTCATGTACCTATATTTGGCTATGAGAGGTTTCATCTATCAACCTCTACGCTGCAGACCCTAGTATACAGAACCTATCCAACAATAAAGACCTAATAGCAACCTTGCAGACCTAACCATACTTACTACCAAACATTCTCAAAACCTCATCGGCTCATCGCCATGACAGTCGCTCCTATCATATGGGAAGACCTTTATGGACCCGTCCGATAGGTAGATGAATAAAAAAATAAAGTTTTATCAGCTTATGGAACACTCGTAAATATATCATTGGTTTATATTTTAGGCGGGTCCCACCATACACACACACACAAGAAGATGACATTAAAGATCTGGTATATGCTTTTGAATTTTGATTAAGCTCCCCCACTACAACAATATACATCTGTTGTGGCAATCTGAATAACATCAAGGGAGGCAACCTAAAACTTGCCTCCAAACAGAGATCAAAGGGGGCAAGCATTTAGTTGCCTCGGATTGTGTGATCAATGAAGGCAAGTCCACAAGTCGCCTCCGTTGGTTCGATCAATGAGAGCGACATAAATAATTTGTCGTCGTTGATATGTTGTTTCGTGTCTACCGCATGATCTATGGAGGCGAGTTACTTTTGGTCGCCTCGGTTGTAATCCAAGGCAATTTTATTCGCCTCCCTTTGACTTATTTACGACGACAAGTAATATACTCGCCTCCGTTGTTTCATAAGTAAGTTACCATCCTACTGAAACGACACAACTTTTGCTCATCTCGCCGAACTCACCTCCGTCTCTCTTCCATCTCATCTCGGTTTATTGCTAGCTCTGACCTCCATCTCCCGTCAATCTCTACCTGTTTTTGTTAAATTTGGAGGAATTAGGTTTCTGAGAAATTAGGTTCTGAGAAATTAGGTTTCCCTTAGTGGAATTAGGTTTCTGAGATATCCTTTCCTGCTCAATTAACGTCAAATACGTGATTCTAGACTTGGCTATCAGCAGACACCAATACGGGCCAAGGGACTAGAGATTTTCAAAAATCTCAGCACGGGAGTCGCAGCGTAAATGTGAATCTTCTATTACCAGACAATTCTCCCGAGGAGTCCCATCTTTTAAGGTACAGTGCACTTTTTCAACTCAAGGTGAGCTATCCTTACTTCCTCTCCCGTAATGGATACTGAAAAATGGAATACGAACAGAAAAAAATTCAAAACGGCCAAGAGAGTGAATCGGTGCTCTGTTTCCCAATTGTATAGCATGACCTTGTTGCAATTTGTGAAAACGGATTGGTTAATCTTTCTATAATTTTCAACTGTTCTATAGTTGAGGCTCAACAACTATACGCAGGAAGACTGATTCACTATCATGCTTGCAGTTTGACAATCCTGAAAGGCCCGAGTGCAATAACCTTCTTTCTATCTATCAGCTTGTTTCAGGGAAGGCAAAAGAGGAAGTCATTGACGAGTGCCAAGATATGAATTGGGGAGCATTCAAGCCTCTCTTCACTAATGCGGTGATTGAACATCTGAGTCACATTCAGATTGTTGGCTGAGGGTGCTCCTAAAGCTTCAGATATAGCGGATGCAACTTTGAGCAACGTCTATCAGACAATGGGTTTCCTACAGAGATGAGTGCACAAAGGATTTTGCTCAAATATGTTTTTAATTATAGAGAAGGGTCTTTCAAATCATTATAGTATAGATCCAGGGAGATATCTTCATGACAGAGAAGACTGATTAAGATGCCATGCGAAGTTACAAGTTGAATCTCCATTCCTTCAACAAGTTTTATACCATAAAAAAGACTATACGCAGGAAGACTTCGCAGACAAGGACAGTTGAAACCTTATCTTTTCTAGAACACAACTATGGTTGGAGAAAGTATGGAAACAAAACAATCATAAACTCAGTCTATCCAAGGTAATACTTCAGCTGAGCTCCATGGTATTAGTATCAAATAGTCAATATTCTTGGTAGACACACTACTTAATTTATCGGGAAAGATATAGATTTCATGTCTACCTAGCTGTCTTGTTTTTCCTTTCTCCATTGATTGTTTAATCTATCACCAGTAAGTTGTGAAAGATTGGGACATTTACATAGTTAAATTAATATTGGTAGATTGTATGACTCTACTATGACAGTTCATGTATCCTTCCTAGGTGATGGTTGAGAACGATAATTAACAGAGAGCAATAGGATAAATATAAGTGATGTGATAGGCTGATAGTCGTCTTAAAAGATGCCTTGTGGGCCCTTTCTTATCTATCATTTGGCTCTAATGAAAAAATTCAAGCTGTTATTGATTATGGGGTGTGTGAGTGCTTGATTAAACTTCTTCTGTGAGTGTTTTACACCTTCACCATGTTTCATTTTGATGGCTCTAACTCATGGGAAAGGTTTTATTGAAGCCTTGCTAACCTGATTTCCTAAACTCTAGCCATCCTAACCATACAGTTCATTTTCCAACCCTTCTAACAGTAGGAAATTGTCTCTGGAGATGATACTCAGACCCAGGTAATATATATTTTTAACTCATTTATTTTGTTGTTTCTCAATATATATTTCAAAATTGTTTACATATTTAATAATTAGACTGAGCAATATGGATGGATTATACTGGTTTAGCACGTGAACTCACACTAACAGAGTGGCTAACCATGTTGCTAATAGATTAGCTAATTATAATGCTTCTGATAAATCTCGTAGTTGTGGTCAATTTTATCAGAATCGGAGGTCTGCTTGTTCTGATGCTATTAGTTAAAATGCCAAACATTATGATGTTATTAGATTAGCAGACTATGATGCTTTTGATTGTTCTGAGGTTTTTCTCTTCTTTCTGTTAACTGCAAGTTTTCCCATGTTCTGTGCCAATCTAATATGGTGATGGAGAGGCATATGTTCCCTTTTTTTTATCCAAACCATCTTTTGGCATATATCCTGTCGGTTCTATAAATCTTTGAAAAAAAAAACTATTTTTCTTACCAGCAATATATACATAACATTTGAGATATACATTACATGCATGCATGGTTATTATCTGGCTGCTCTCTAGCCGGAAACAACACCCCCAAACCCAAACTCTGAGACTCACTAATGATTTCTCTTACTTACTCTGCATTATGTCTACTTCCTTCCAGGTTGTTGACCTCCACAACTCAGACGTCTTAACTCCTTTCAAGAAAAAGGTACTTACTACTCGTGCCTGTACTCTTTAAACCACGCTTTCTCTAGCTACAACTGTCCTCAAGTAATAGTAATATCACCAGTATCTGATCTTCTAGTTTCATGATAACCAGGATGGAAGTGAATCATCTTGTAATGCAGAATTGTTCGAAAATAATTATATTTTTCTAGTCAATACAAAATTTGTGCAGAAGTTTCTCATTGAGTAGAACAGTTCAAACACAAGTTGTCTAAAAATATTCAGTTCAACAGAGACTCTAAATGCCGAGGACAAGTGGTGGTAATCTTCACTTCTAGTATCTTTCTTTAACCTTTTCCTTTTCAAAGTGGTGGTAGTCTTTGGGTGATTATTTCTGTATTGGACCAGAATTTTATGTCAGAGATACGTGTTCATGCTTAGTATAATATAAAGTAAATGTAATCTGATCTTCAGGGGGGTATAACACAGAAGAAGATGCTTTGATCAGCCAAATTGTTCCTAACTTCAGCAATATCCCTTTTACTATACATACTGGCTAGTCATGTAAGCCCCTTTTCTTCAGAAGACAACTGTTATTTGTTGAGGACGCTAATTCGTCTATATTATTAATTGACAACTCATGAGACTTCATGCCTTGCTGTGTATTTTAGCACAGAGTTCTCCCTGCCAATCACTTGTCAGAGATTGTACATCTTTGATTTTTAATGTACTTATTTTCTCGTTATCTATCAACCTTAATATCACTTTACAACTCCTAGTTTGATGTTACCAATATGATGACAAACTTATTATGCAGTCTCGTTTAGTTATACATGCCTTAGTGTTACTTAAACTGGCACCTAATGTTGCAACATGCCAGTTTTTGTATGTTTCGATTTATATATTCTCAGGCTTTTCTCTTTCCCTTTCAAACTACTTGTCTACTTATTATAGTTTTGATTTCTGTTCATGGTGCTCAAACACTTCCACCTGAATCTTACTTTGTGTGTGTCATTATGAAACATTTTGCAGATAGCTGGATCATTTTGGTACTTGCTGGCAGTGAAGGGTAATGATACTTGTTGGCCAAGAGCATGCGAGCGTAATTCAGGTTGCAACAGTACAAATATTTTATATTGCACTACCAACCCTCACACGATGAAGGGTTTCACTGAATGGAGCAAAATCAGTCAGTCTGTTCTTATAGAAAATTGTTCTGCTGAAGGGGATAACCCACTTTTGACTTTGGAATATTCATGCAGGCCTTGACATCTAAGATTATAGAATCGACAAACTTTGTTTCCAAATATTGTTACTGTCTCTGGTAGGGTCTGCAAAACATAAGGTAACCTATAAATATGTTTGTTAGTTACCTGTAACATTCTCAAGGTTCGTCTTTGCTGCTCCAGGTTATGTTCAACATTTATTCTCTATGTTTTTTCATCTGGACTTCCCCTATCACCATGATAGGCCATATCAATTGTCATCTCTTTTGCATCTTTTGTATAGTCAATGCTAGTCACTCTGGTAAAAAATGCCCTACTTTTATATGTGCTGGGACTCACCTGGTTGAGTCAAAACAGACTAGGATCAAGACATATAGTTCCTGCTGTTAATTATTAGATGATCTTTTAGTATTTTGAACAACTAAAATTGTACGATCTATTTTCCTTTTCCTTTCTTTTTGTTGAGCACTTCTGCCTGGACAGTTTGTTAATGATCGGTAACGTCCTTGAAAATGTATCCATGGCATTCCTTTTAATATATCGTATCACTTATATGGCGAGGATATATCCGTGTGAAGGTTAGGAGCTATATTATATGTCACTGGTTAGAATCCAATTTCTTAAGTAAAGAAGGGTTTGTTGTGATGCTTAGACTCGTTGTACCCAACCTAAACACTATGACCATCAACTTATAGCAATCAACATTTGTGAAGAACCAAGAAGTCAACATATAACATTCCATCTGGTTGTCTGGAATTTCAAATATGTGACATATGTTCCAAAAGTTAGGGTATTGATTGAACTTTAAGCTGTTTGTGACTTTTATGTAGTAATGTTTCCTTTTGGATGATTTCCCTTTTTATTTAACTTTATGCGCTATTATTTGCAATACAACACTAGTTTTCTGGCTGTAGAGAAATGCCTAATGCTTAATGTATTGGTTTTCTCAGATTACGTATGGGGACCCAAAGAGTGGAATGTCACACCTGAATAAGTCAGTTTACAATTGGAGAATTCTTCTACATATTATACGTAAGTCTACTACATTTCTACTGTAGGGTTTCATTACTCATTCTCCATCAATCTCACTAGTTTGTTGGACAGACTACAACAATTTTGAATTGACGTGTTTGACATATCTACTGAAGTCTGAAGTTATATCATGAGTCAACTATTGCAGTGATCGGTAAGGGTATCCTACTACCGAGAAGATCATCTGAAAATTAGGTATATTGGAGTCAATGTTTTTGTTATTGATGTAGCCGATATTTCTGCTACATTCCAAGATATCTTAAGCTTTTGTGGTTGCTAGTGAAATGTTTCCAAAGAGTAATGTCAGTTATTGTAACACAATAAGGTATGACATGCATTGTGATGAAGAAGGAAAGCTGGGTGGACATTGGACCTAAGCCATTTGCTTGATACTTTGACTTGGTTGCCTTGTTGACTCAAGGTCTTAAGCTTCAATGATACACTAAAAAAATACATCTTCATCCTACAGTCCTTCGATGGATTAATCTGATTTTATATTTTTTTTTCTAAAAAATACATCTATGAGGGCAACTTTTCTTGCCCTGATAGATAGTCAAAAGTGGCGACTAACATAACTCGCCCCCATAGGTTGCAATCAAAGGGGGCGACTAATCGAGTCGTCTTCATAGAACACCGTCATACTCTACTGATAATAATGACCAAAGAGGGCGAGATAAAGAGTCGCCCTCTTTGATATCAATCAAAGAGGGCGAGGTTTTAAGCTTGCTACCGTAGATGATGAACAACGGGAGCGACCGCCCTAAGTTGCCCCTATTGATCATCAATCAAAACAGAGCAACAATGTTGCTTCCTTTGCTTCAGGTCAAAGAGGGCGACTTTTGTTGCCCTCATAGATCGATTCAAAGAGGGCGAGCCAACTGGGTCGTCACCATAGTCTACCATGGCATGTTTTCAGAGGCAATCCTCGGGGCAATTATTTACTCACCCTTATAGTTTAAAGTGGCAAGTTATTGATCTATTAGGGCAATAAAAGTTGCCCTCATAGATCTACTATGTTGTAATACCCGTCGGGCTCAATGTTAAAGAAAGACGTCATTCTAACAATTAACCACGACCCTTCCGTCATCACAAAATGGAAGTCATTCTTGTTGAAAATATTCACCATATAGTAACCATTTTTCCATGTCGACATTTGAAAGTCAGTAGGTAGATTATATCTCTTCTTCAACCTTGCATGTCAAATTCCCATGGGGAGGTACTTCCTTAGCAGCTTCACAATCATAACCAAGTTCCAGTTACAAAAGATTCACCATCACCTAAACCAAGATCATACTCCCATTCAGGATGAGATCCTCCCGTACAAAGTAAAAGATATGTCCAGTAATCCAAATCGGCCATAAACATAATATTAAGAGTCAATCATGAGTTAAGATCTGATGGTAACCATTTCATTTTCATTTGGGAAAAGTTCACGCAATATCATTGAAAAGTTAATTAATTCACAAATAACCACAGATTTTAAAAAAGCTTTTTTGATACCACAAAAACAATTTTAATTTACTAAATACCACAAATTGTTAACCCCAAAAAATTTAATACCAAAATATCCCTACTTGTTAATAAACATAGTTCTCATTAGATTATAATAATGGGAAAATTACAT
Source organism: Limonium bicolor (assembly GCA_023374045.1). Taxonomy (NCBI): domain Eukaryota; kingdom Viridiplantae; phylum Streptophyta; class Magnoliopsida; order Caryophyllales; family Plumbaginaceae; genus Limonium; species Limonium bicolor. The sequence goes on from CM041777.1 coordinate 19,064,390, forward strand.
CCCCACCCATGACATTTGGCAAAATTACACACCCCACCCACGAGGTTTCCAAAATTACTTTGCCCACCCATGTGGTTTCCGCTATTTTACATCAGCAACTTTTCTAATATTTGATCAACTTAAAAGATGGTTAAATGTTATTCAAATTGATAAAACTTTACATGGACGATTCTAAGGTGTTATATTTGTGTCTAATGCCAAATTCAAAGGTTTTTTAAGGTCATATATTACCTGTGGGACCCAATGAAAATACGTTCACATGGCACATGTTTTATTGGGTCCCACGGATCACATATGAGCTTAAAAACTTTGGATTTCACACTAGATCAAAATATAACACCTTAGAATCGTCCATGTAAAGTTTCATCAATTTTGGATTACATTTAACCATCTTTTAAGTTGATCAAATATTAGAAAAGTTGCTGGATGTAAAATAGCGGAAAACCACATGGGTGGGCAAAGTAATTTTTAAAACCTCGTGAGTGGGGTGTAATTTCGCCAAACGTCATGGGTGGGGGATGTAATTTTCCCTATAATAATTTTAATTACAAAATACCACGTAAATTAATAAAATAAATAAATTTATAAAATTTAAGTTTATTAATATTTTGGCTAAAATTTGAATAAAAAACAAAAGATACATATATATATAATTCTAAAAAACATTAAAAAAATCTAACACATATAATATTTTATTGTGATAAATTACATTAAAAATATAAAAAAGAAAAATGTATTGTTTTAATAATATTACTTTATGTTATATAACTTATAACATTCAGATGATGCTTTGTGTTTTACAATTTGTATATTATTAAATTGGAGAAAATTGTAATATATTATGTATATTGTTAAATTTTACTTAATATGTATAAAATAGCAATATTACAGAAAGTATTAAATTTTCATTCTCTTTTCTTTCTCATTTATATTTTTAAAAATAGCAATATGATGCATCATATTTTACAATTTAAGTATTATTCAATAAGAAAGAAAAAACATGAAAATTTAATATTTCCATTAAGATTGCTATTTTTATATATACTAAATACATTTTGAAGAAATCTACATTATATGTTACAAGTTTGCAAATTTCTGTAATTTTATAATGAATGCTATAAGTTTTACTTGACATATATACAATAATATTTTTTAAAAAAGTTTTCATTCTCTTTACAATTTATGTATATTTTAAATTAATTTGTTACTACTTTATATTATACTATCCTTTTAATAATATATATTTTATAGTTTAAAATAATATATATATATATGTATTTTTTTATTCATTTCTAGCCAATATTAATTAGCTGAAATTTATATTTTTTTATTTACTTTATTAGTTTTGTGGTATTGCGTGATTAAAACCATTAATGTTGTATAATGAGAATTATGTTTATTGACAAATAGAGATATTTTAGCCTTAAATATTTTAGGTTAGCTATTTGTGGTATTTGACGAATTAAATTATTTTTTATGATATCAGAAAAGCTTTTTTAAAATCTATGGTTATTCATGAATTAACAAACTTTTCAAACCAAGATTATTGGTGATTATTATAAGTTTTTCGTAAAAAATAAATCAAAATTATGAGATAGAGAAGAGAGATAAGAACTCATGAGATATGGTTCTTCTACAAGAATCTAATTATAAAACTCACAATAACTATTCTTCTAATCACCATGCTCCACATAGATGAAAAAGTTACCCGCTGATATTATTAAAAAGTAGATATGATTCTAAAAATGATATGGAAGAAAGAGAAATATGAGAATGTTAAGAACCAATTTTTGAATTCTTAGCTCTCACCGTATCTTGAGGACAGCCACTAATGGGGTGGGTCAACCTAGTGGGCCAAAACGTCAACAACACCGACACATTGCACAGGCTTCCACATTAGCTCCTCTAGGAAGAGGTTGAATCAGCCACACAAGAGAATGAGCTTGCAACCAGTAATCCACTATAGAGGAATCGGAATAGAGAAGGAAAGAGGGGATAACGATTTCTCTCTCTTGACCATTAATGTCCTTGTTTGTTCCCATCTTTTGCAGTTCTCAATAGAGATGGCATAATCTATTAACAGGACTTACTCTCGTCTCCTGAGAATCCTTTGATTACAGACATCACGCTGTACATTCTCCTTTCGTTATTGTGCTAATAGTCCCTTCTCTATAGGAAGCGCGCTCCTTTCAAAGTAAAGATGATGTTCGGCTTCTAAGTTTGTTTGGTAGTACTACAATACATTGGCACCGACGAAGGTATGATAAATGCAACGTACATAGAATACAGAAAGAGCCCTGTACTTTTAAGGCAACAAGCTATATTCATCCCTTATCTTGACTCGACTGTTTTTAGCAGAAGAGCACATTTTAGTTATATGTTCCCGATTCAATTCACTTCTCTCCCGTTCATCCTCTTGCTTTAGAGGTCCTTATACTTGGTCAATTTCATCAATTCTTCAACAGTAGCAAAGGGAGGTGTTTCTTTTTTTCAATACTTAGTCAGACTTCTTCATTAAACTCAAAAGCACGCCAGTAGTGAGACTTGTAGCCACGAATCCAAGTGATGCTTCGGTGGATACATGGAATCCTGAAACCATTACAAGCTTACAGACCATAAACAAGAATGAAACAAACAAACTGGTAACACCTGATTGTTTTGGAAATTCACGAGAGAAAATATGTAATTACCAAAATAATCGAGGATCATCTTGCATCCAATGAACCCTAGGACCACGGCAATGGAGGGCTGCCAAGCACAAGTAAAAATTGCAACATATTTAGCATGTGTTCAATGTCATTTAAATTAGATGCGGGTTATTCAGAAGAGCCCTATGACCAGGCAAAACAGAACCTACACCATCATCTTTACACAGGTTCTCATTCTCACCTGCAGATACTCTAGCTCTGACATACCCTCAGAAATAAGTGTGTATAGTGATCTCAAACCTATCCAAAGAAAGAGATACACTTTCAATAACGAACACGCACATATACAATTATAATTTTAACTTGTTCAAAATGGCTCTGTTCCCATGGGTGAAGGAACACAAATATCATGAGAATCATCACACCGCCCAGCTATAGAAGGCAACAAGAATAATCACCTAAAATGGCAAAGACGTTTGAACTGAATACAATGAACGGGTCACGTGTAACACCAAACACTGCAGTATGGAGTCGACCTTCACAAAGAAAAAAAAAATTGAACTTAAAAGATCATGCAAAGATTTTTAACAAGAACATCCATTATAAATGATGTATGTAAGGATTTCATAACATACAGCAAAAGCGATGTCACTCAGCTCGACAACAGCTACAGTGAGAAGCAAAGGAGTAGCCTGCCCAAAATGTTGACGCCTGTTAGAGACAGTTCATGAAATTGGAAAACATGATGAGCAAATAATATTGAAAGCGCACAGATGACCATGGAACCATGGAGATGATGTGACATTTACCGGGGGCTAAGATAAACTACAATGATGTAGAAGACCATCTTACCTTCCGCACACCATCCTGAAGGGTAAAGAATTTATCGCCGTCATACTTTTCTGCAACATTTGAACAAGAAGTTAGGTTCTCAACTTACAACACAATTAACAAGATGATCAACTGGCTCAGTTGATCCATATTCAATTTTTCCAATAGGATAGAAACCTAAACCGTTTTTCTTTCACTACATCTTTCACATCCCATATGAGTCTAGACGTGTGTGTTGGGGTGGGGTCATTCAGAAATGCTAGTAGAAAAAAATAAGCTTTCAGCAGTGAAAAAGAACATAAACTTTACATGGTCAGCCCCAGCATATATACTGCAGTACTGTCATGCAAATAAGCCATATGAATTAGCAGATTGTAAGCCTTACCTGTCACAGGTATGACTTTCTGGCATGCCTTCACCAGAAAATTATCAGATAGGTCATCCTCTGATTCATCTTCAGCAAACAACTTTATTACAAAAGAAACAAATAGATCGTATAAGAAAGATTAGCAGCCAAGGGGAAAAGAAACACGAACTCTCAAGTCATATGGTATGAGGGAAAAAAATACTTATTTGAAAAGATGTATAATAACTTAACCTGAACATGGATCGCCACTAATTACCTTGAACGATGAGTATAGGAGTATTGCCGCCAAAAATAAGTTCACAGCTTCAAATCTCTGGTAAGAAAAAATTGAACCAAGATATAGAATGAACTTATAGAAGGGAGCATAAGTGCAGCGATTCGCCAGACAGAAACAAGGAATACTAGGAAAAAACATACCTGAATGGTGGCTGTTCCAATAAGTATAATTGAGAGACGGAAAATGATTGCACCAGCAATACCATAAGAAAGGACCCTACTCTGAATTACAAGATGGTATCAGAAATCACACACAGTCTTAAAGAACTTTTGTTGAAAGATATAGTTGAATAAGATATGACCAGAGTCTAAAACACAAACTCAAAAGTAAGAATTCTAGTCTTGGAATCAGATGTCACTCGTTGCTGGGCCACATACCAGTCAAATCACGGCTGAGGATAACCTACCTGATACATCTTTGGAACCCTGAAGTACTTGAAAATCAGGACGAAGACAAATAGGTTATCCACAGACAAGCTTTGCTCCAACAAGTACCTGAAGCACAGCCATCACAATGATAAGAAGACACCTAAACATGAACTATAAAAAAAGTGACAATGGTATGATAAAAATGGTATGATAAACAGAAGATATTTCTCTCAAGGATTTATCTAATAAATCTACTAGATATGTTTCCCATTTCATCTACAAAGACCACTCCTTGAGGCGGTTGTGAGCTGAGTCAAAATACTCTCCAAATAAAACAGCCTTACTATTTGTTTGTTACATAAAGGTGCACCTAGAAAATATAGTTATGTCATGGCTACATTGAGGCAATTGGCTACAGCAGGAAGACTTGGTTCCGAATCCTATAGAAGCTCCATAGGTGTTTATGCACTATGCTATAAGGGAGATATAATTTGGGGGAGAACAAGAACGGAGTGCAGAGTCACCATTATTTCCCTGATAATTAATGAGTTGCAACAATAGCAACAGCATTAGCCATAGTACAAACTGACTCAATGAAATAGTTCTGCAATAGGGTTTGGGTGGGAGGTGACAATCCATTTTTGTCGATGACACTGTTAATGCTAGGTACTAGTAGCTCAGCTGGAGCATACTGAAACAGGAGAAGCTAGCTACCAGCTGTTTTACGGCCCAATAGTTATTCCCAAACGCACCCTAATTAGATAGGTAAAGTTTTTCTTCAGATTCTGTTTTTGCAAAAGCACTTGAATTACCAACTAGATTGTCCTTTTGCGTACAGGAAACTCTGTACATAGAATTTGTTAGACTAGCTACATAAGCAACCAGCTGGGCATCCACAATACATGAGCCTTATTTACTGGCAACAAGGAGAACAAAGCTCAGCTTGAGATCCATTATTTTAAGTTTAAGGTCTAATTCTTGTGTACCTATTTTAACCTTCTTCAGCACTGTAATACTCAACGAGAAGTACAAGTACATCTCCTTTCAACAAGAGAAACATTCACGGTCATATCTCAAAGGACTATTGTTTCAAGAATCAGTTTTACTTTTTATTTATCAGTCAGGAGTTTTATGAAGCTACATACCCAGCAAAAAACTCTGCAGCTTTGTCAACTCCTTCTTTGAAGCCCACACCAATTCCAAAAACTAGTGCAGAGCATACCTATCGTCATCATTCAATGCATAAAGATTAGAACCAGATATTATCAGCGACCAAAAAAGTCCAACCATACTTACCCAGAAAGCAACTGTCCTAATGGAGGACGCATAAGCTTCACTTTGAAACCCGTTGTTTTCTGAGTTAGGAGAAGATGTTGAGGTGCTAGTTTTACTAGGCGCACTTGTTCCCTCACGAGGCTGAATATCGTTTTTATCTTCTGAATCATATTGAATACATCAAACTATTTTTAGAACAAGCACATCAACTAGTAGATGAATGTGAAAATTACAATTGGAAGCAGATATGAAGTCACATGATTTTCAGGCCATGAATTTGTTCTAAATCCAAACGCTAGTTAGCTCGCCTAACTTATTACTGTTAACAGAAGGTATATGATGCAATCGCCCCTTGATTGCTTGCTCGAAAAACTTGGAACTTGAAATGAACAAAATAAAAATAATTTCTTCAAACATTTCTCTTTTCGCAAAATATAAAAGAAGGGAGCTAACCAGAGATGATAGATATGCCATCTTCCTCTTTCGTCCGTTTGCAAGGCGTAACTGACAGATTGCGAGCCCTTGCAGAGCTTCCCGCTATATGAATTTCCAATTCAAATCATAATCACACAAGGAGCAGCAAACCACGCCACGTAACACATATTCAGAAAGAGAGGACTTACCAGTGAAAATACCGGGTACAGGATAAGATAACGGATAAGATAGCTGGGAACTAAATAAGCGCCGTTGCTGAAACTGGGTAGAACCTGAGGGGATTCCAGCAACAGCTGGGTCGAATTTAAAAGGAAAGTGGAGCCCCGTATGAATCACAGAGGCGACTCCCATTACTTGTGAGCTGCCCCCAGACGAGTGAGATTCGGCTCTCACTGGCGTCGGTTTCCGGCAGCACCACCGTGTCTTGTGAGATTCGACGGCGGATTGGAATCAGTATCGGTTGTTCCTTGGAATTCTGAGTAGAAGCAGATAATTTGAAAATTGGCGATAATACAAACCCGAAATTCTCATGGACCCCTCTCTTAAGTGTGGCCACGGAGAAGCTTCTCTCTGCGTATTGAGAACTTCTGCGGCAAGGAGCAAGTTTAGATTACCCACATCACATCCCATAACGGTTCGTTCTCACTAAAAATCTCTTATCCAAGAAGCTCTCGTAGTAAGCACAAACCTCATTCTTTTTTTTAACCAGATTATTTTATTGGTTCAATTTGTTTCCTTTACATACATCAGTTTTTATATTAATTTTTAATTTTTTATACTCTATTTTTTTAACTTCAACTAACAACTCACATTTGACTCCACCTCCACGCCCGGCTGTTGTTCCGTTTGCTGATGTGTTGCTGATGTTTCTGAAGATATGGGCGGTGGGGTCAAGCCGATGGTCGACATTAACCAGGAACCAGTCATGGAAGAGGGTGAGTTTGTGCAGTCACCAACTGTTTCAGAAAGGCGGAAGCGCGAGCTTTCTATGGTGCATTGCTCTTCCTCTGAATCTGATCTTAGGGAAGTACACTCTGTTGAGGAGGTTACTAAACGGGGAAAGGGAGATGACACTGCTACTGCTTCATCGACGATGTTGGGAGATCCCCAGTGTCGCCCGTCATAATGTTAATTCTCACCGCGAACTGTCGGGGTCTAGGTGGAGCCGCCGCGGTTCGCTGGATCAAGGACATTATCCACCAACAAGCACCAACTTTTGTATTCTTGGCTGAGACCAAGTTATCTTCTTTTGAGTTGTGTCCTTTTGCTAGATCTTTTCGTAGGTATAACTGGGTGGGCGGGGATAGTATTGGCCGGAAAGCAGGAGTTGCTCTTTTTTTGTCTGTCAATCTTGATGTATCTGTACTTAGTTTTTCTAGCCACCATGTTGATGTTCTTATCGGTGCTTAGGGGTCTAGGCAGTGGAGGTTTACAGGTTTGTATGGCTGGTCCGATAATCAACATAAATGGAAAACGTGGAACTTGATTTGGTATCTAAATGCGCAATGGGATGGGCCTTGGGTTCTGGGTGGTGATTTTAATGAGGTTTTGTATCATCATGAACACCATGGTCGCGGGCATCGTTCTTCTTCTAATATGCATGTGTTCCAGTCTTGTCTGCTTGATAATGCTCTCCATGACTTAGGATTCAGGGGTTCCAAGTTCACCTTTACTAATAAGAGCAGAAATCATCGCAATACCCGTAGTCGTTTGGATCGCTTCATATGCAATGATTCCTGGCTTTCAGAGTTCCCTGTAGTCACCAACTTTCATTTACCTTGGGGTCACTTTGACCATAAACCAATCAAGTTAGTTTTGAATCCTGCAAATCGTCGGGGGCCAAAACCTTTTCAGTTTGAAAACTGCTGGGCACTCCATCCTCAGTGCAAGTCTCTGGTCCAATCTGTGTGGACTTCTTCTTCGAATTGGATTACTGCAACAAAGTTAAACTGTGTGGACAGCAGCTTAAAGCGTGGAGTAAGAAGCAAATTTGGGTTGAGAAGCGGTTGCTTATCCAGACACGGCAGCAAATTGACTTGGTAGCAGCTGATGCGCCTACTGACAATAGTTTATACCGGTGGAATGAACTCAATTCCGTTCTTGATTCTCTTCTGCTGAAGAAGAAAAGAAATGCGTCTTCACCAGCGTTCAAGACAGTTTTGGTTATCCTCTGGAGATCGCAACACTAGTTTTTTCTTTGGCTGTTACAGAATGCGAACCTGCCAAAATACCATCAGCTCCTTGTCTTCTGACGCTCACGCCTCGCAACATTCATGGGAAGGAATTGAGCTTGTTGCCCGTGATTACTACCAGACCTTGTTTACATCATCAAACCCACCCCAGGATCCACATCTCTTAGCATGTGTAGCAGACAGAGTTCCACGCGGCTCTTACCAAGCGATGGGAGAACCTATACTCATGAGGAGGTGATCAAGGCTTTCAATCAAATGAATCCGGGGAAAGCACCAGGGCCTGATGGTGTTAATGGAACTTTTCTTCGCACTTATTGGCCCCTTATCAATGCAGACTTCCTACACACTTGTTTGTCTTTCCTTAACAATAACATTTGCCGCCCACTATCAATGACCCTGATACAGTTCTCATACCCAAGTCATCAGGGGCAGTTCGATACATAATTTTAGACCTATATCTCTGTGTAACACCATATATCGGGTTATCTCCAAGGTCCTTGTTAACCGAGTTGCTGACGTTCTTCCTTGTGTCATTTCGAACAATCAAGCAGCGTCTGTGCTTGACAGGATAATCACAGATCAGGTTATGTTGTCACATGAGATTTTACATACAATGAGACGGTCCAAGGCTAAAACCAAAGGGCATTTTGCATACAAGGTGGATATGTCGAAGGCTTTTGACCGTATTGAATGGAGTTTTGTGCTAGATATCCTTCAAAGTATGGGTTTCCACTCTCACTGGATTTCACTGGTTTGCCAATGTATAACGACTGTTCGCACCTCTATCCTGATCAATGGGTATCCTGGCCGCCAATTTGCACCCACGCGCGGACTTCGCCAAGGGGATCCTCTGTCTCCAATCTTATTTATCATCTGCATGGAAGCGTTAACTTCAGCATTACAGTTGGCTACATCTGTTGGAGTTTACCGTGGTTTTACTCTACCAGGCCTTGATTCTTCAATCTCAAACCTGCTTTTTGCTGATGACATTGTCATTTTTGGTGAGGCAACAGTCCCTAATGCTGATGCCCTCTATCTTATCTTGCAAGATTTTCAACTAGCTTCTGGGTAGTGTATTAATACCATAAAATCTGCGGTCATGTTATCCTCGGGTTTGAGGCGCCCACTTAAAGCTTCTATTGCGGCTGCTCTTTATACCCATCAAGCAACGGACCTGGGTCTCTACCTTGGCTTCCCGAGCAATATTGGAAGGAAGAAGTGTGCAGTCTTCAATTATATTAAAGATAGAGTTGTTAAACGCATCAACAGCTGGTCAAACAAAGTCTCACAAGTGGGTAGAACATTGTTAGTTAAGGCAGTTCTCCAGGCTATTCCATCGTATGCTATGTCCATTATTCTCCTCCCTAAAATGTTACTCAAGCAAATACAATCACTCATTAACAGTTTCTGGTGGGGAGGTGTGACACATTCAACGGCTATACGATGGACAAAATGGTCCACTCTATGTCAAAATAAGTTGTCTGGATGAATGGGTTTCAAGGAGTTGCATAGTCTCAATAGGGCACTGCTTGCAAAACAATTCTAGCGCGTTCTCACGGAACCTAACACCCTGCTCTCAAGTTTTTATAATGCAAAATATGTGAGGACTTCCACTTGGATGACCGTGCAACCAGATTCTACTTCTAGCCCAATCTAGAGAGCACTCCTTAGTGTGCGAGATTTAGTGGAATATGGCGGCCGCAGGGGAATAATTACTGGGCAGAATACTAAGCTTACGGATCGCTGGTTAGACTCAAAGCAGGGGGTAAACTTTACCTTGGCTTCTCCCATCAATAGTTGCTCTATATTCCTCAGTTGCAACCTTAATCACTGCTGATCGTCGTTGGAATCGCTCCCTACTCCAACAATGGTGCGTCGCCACTGATATTAAGCATGTGCTTAATATGCCTCTGCCTAATCCGCAATAGGAACAGACGCACACCAATGATTACTAGTACTGGGGACTCTCGAAGTCAAGGCAGTTTACGATGGCATCCGCTTATTCAGCAGCGTTCACTTTGAAGCATTCCTCATCACCATCAACCTCACATTTTGACTCTAATGCTAGGGTGTTTAAAACAATATGGGCTCTTGACATTCCGTCACGCATTAAACTTTTTGGATGGAAGCTCCTTGTTACCAAGCTAGCCTGTAAAACAGCCATCCGCGACAGGATCAAGGTTGACATGTCCACTGGTTGCCACTTCTGTAATTCTCACGAAACTATGCTGCATGCCTTGTATAGTTGTCCAGTGATTAAGCATTTTTTGTCAAAGTTGGGTTTCAGCCTCCCTACTAGCATCCATACAGATCAAGGTTTTCAGCATTGGATGTTCTGCTTCTGTTTAGACCAACCGAAACCAACAGTGGCGTTGTATTTATGTTTCCTCTGGAAACTATGGTTTACCTGCTGTCAAGTTACTCATGGTCGTGTGAGCTCCTTCGAACAACGTTGGTGTCAAGCGGATAGTTTTCTACAACTCTCTTCTTCCATGATTCCAAATGGATCAAGTGCTTTAGCTCTGCATCGGGAGCAGCACCCCCATTTCCCAGAGGTTTTCACTGATGCGAGTATAGACAACCATGCTAGGGTTGGCATGGCATGGGTGGCGCACACTCAGAAGCAGCTCTTGGTAGTTGGCAGTGCTGCCTATATCAGGCAAGCCCTCGTTACTGATGTGGAAGCATATGCTATTGAATTGGCTTTGGATGCAGCTTTAGAGTCAGGGATCCGCTCTCTCAGGGTGCTTTCGGATTGCAAATCCATTATCCACTACTTAACAGATGGTGAAACAGCATCGTTACTACCTTCCACAACCTCTATCTTAGATAGAATTATGGGAAACCTAGGACGTTTTCATGATATATGTTGGTTTTATATTCCTAGGGACGTTAATATCTCAGCGCATAGTTTTACTAACCATGCCCGGAGTGCCCAACTCTCGGGATCATGGACTCTGGATCTTATTCCAGAACTTGTACTCAAACTGGTTACTTAATGGATGTTTCCCATTTCAAAAAAAAAAACTTCAACTAACAACTCATCAGCTATTAGTTTTTCTTTTGTTACCTTTACAAAAGAATGGAGTTTTTAAACAAATGTAGAGCAAGTGACACATATATCACCATCTATGGCAATAACCAAATCTTAATTTCTTGAATCGAATCCCTATAATTATATTGATTATAAAATTAAAATTCAATCCTATAAAGACCACATTAATATAAAAGAAGAAATTATACAAGATACAAATAAACTAAAATAACATGTCTAACAATGATCTCGAAATTTAAAAAAATCTAGAAAATTTATCATTTATTCGAAGATGTTTGATAGAGAGTGACTAGGTGTGTTGGTGTATGAATGTTTTAGCCCAATGGTTTTTATCTTCTCATTTGTGAGACGCAATTTCGTATTTCTCCTCAATTTGAGCACCTTTTGGTAAGGAAATGAACTTCTAGTATAATGTCAATGTCATCACGATTGTACACATTGCTCCTCATATGACCACAACCATGACCATAACCCATTTATAAAGGTGGACATGGCCGTTGTTAGAGATAGTAATCTACAGGCTAGAGTTTAACCTATGGATTTGGGGTTAAGATGATTCGCTTATGGGATTACAGTTACAATCATGATGGAGTATCGAGAAAGGTAATGTGTGAGGAAAGTGACAACAAGAGTTACGTGGTTCGGTCGTAAATGACCTAGTCCACGAGAGGTATGACAAAGGTTTTAGTAAGAGAAATGAAGCATCAATTGAAGTACAAGAAGTGTTCGGGAGTATTAGGTATGTCTCTACCAGTTCTGCTTGTTTAATAAATGTACATTGATTGCTATTTATAGGGAAGAGAATAAAGGAGTTAGTGCGTCTCCCGGCTTCGTCGCTTACTTGCTAGTTGGGTTGATGACGCGGGATGCATATAGGGTGTGCTTGGAGATGAGGATGATGTCATCTTGATTAGGTCACTTTGTCAAGGACAAAGCTTCCTTGCTCTGTTCGACCGCCCATCCTTAATTGCAGAAAGGATGCTTAACTATCTTAGGGCATTAATGGCATGTCAAAGAGATGTGCAAGTTGGTGACCATGAGTGCGTAAGGCGGCAATGATGGGTTGTCTGATGAGACTGATTAAACAGGATGTCAGGGGTGTGTGCTAAGTCATGAGTGGTTTTCTTGTGACGTGGGAAGTCGACCGGGGTTTCCGTTGGTGGCACCCAGCTATCTCTCTTCGGTTTTGAGCCCTGGAGGGATTGGATTCCCGGGCTTGATGTCTATTAAAAGGGATAGATACTAGTCGGGGTCTTCATATCTTGACTGATGGCTTGTCGCTCGGACGCATGTGGTTATAAGGGGAAGTATGGTTAATGCTCTTGGTAATATAGTTTAAGGCATGGATGATCACATTGTACCAATAACAACAACCGTGACCATAATTAGAGCCATAATGTGAAAAATTAGCTACTGCAATCACTAAAGGGATGGATGGAATTGGTTAAACGTGACGTGAATGATAATATTTCATTAAGACCTTGTAATTCTACTCAATTACCAACAAACATGCTATTATTGTAACACCTCAACTCGTAATTCACAATTAGCGGTAATTAACAACGCCACACTTAACCACAATAGTAGTTGGATTAACCAGCGCTCCGGTTACGTCCTCGACCGGTCGTGGACATGTCGTTAGCTTAGACAAGTTTAATGGGTTACGTAGAGAGATGATAATTCACAAACTGGAAACTCCTTTTCGATTGAGAATTTACACTCTAGAAATTCACTCAATCTCCCTCCGCCCAACCTATGGACTCCGGGACAGTTATGGACTTATCACTAAAGTCCTCTACCCTCTTCTGATTGCAGGCCCACGGTTCCCCAATCGTTCTCCGACTTAGTCAGTCTACTAAACACAAAAATATTGAGTTGATTACACAGTCTAACCACACTCACTAACTCCCTAGCATACACGCACACGCACACTCAGATGCACAGTATAACTCATGCTTGTACTTGTTGTTCTACTTTTTACGTGTGTATCCCTTGTCTCGTCAATATGACATGTACTGGATATATATACATCAGCAAGCTAACTTATAACTACCAATCTATGATAAGTTATTCACTAGGGGTCGATTGATCATGTTCCTAACAGAAGTAGCTCTACTCAAGGTAGGTTGATCATCAACTTAATGGTAGGCATAGCCAAAACCGTGTCGCTCGCTGGTTGGACACGTTATAGGCAAGAGCTCAAGTGGTCAGTTGCTCTTGGTGATGTCCACTTGCCTAGCCCAATGGCTTCATTAATGTTGTTTAATTAATGCCTCTTTATAGCTTCAGATTATGTCTAGTTATCTTGTTCATGATTATCTTTCTTCTATACGTTGTTTCGTGAACTCTACCAACCTCGCATGTGTTGTTGGTTCACTTGTTTTCAATTGATATATTGCATTCTTGAACATTTCTAATGCTGAGAGTCGTTGTTGTGTTGTGCTAGTGTTCAGTGTGTACTAGGAGCTCTGTTGGAGCTCTGTAGACAGGTGCCCGACTGGTAGGACTAGTCACAACCAGAGTGTGCTAGCAACCTTGCGTGCTAAGCCACTCTTTTACCTGTTTACCTGATCTTCATACTTAGATAAACGTGTCAGATAAACAACGCAGGTTTGCTATCATCAAACCTAAGGAACTTGACTTAACAATTTCCCCCTTTTTGATGTTGACAACCAATACAAAAATGAGCTCTTTAAGGTAAATGTTTTGTGACAACTGTGTTAACTCCAGAAAAGAGAATTCCCCCTAAGAAGGATTCCCCATGAGTTAGTTAAGAGTAGTGAAGAGATGTATAAAACCATAAGAAGCTGAAATTTTCATTAAGATACACACAAAACATGGTAGACATTCATTACAAGCTAGTACACATCTTTTCCCCCTTTGCCATACATCAAAATAAGACAGCAACTAAATTATTGACATAATGAAAAGTCTAAGTCTTTCATAGATTATAAACAGTAAGTTGATAGATACATTTAGATTGTCTGGCGTTTGGAGGTGGTGGAAGTGGACACATCTAAGTCGTGGATTTCTTCAGTAGAATCACTCTCAAGTGTATGTTTTTTAGAGGAGATTCAGCCATGGTTAAAGCCTCTGAGTCAGTGGAGTATAAGGAACAACTTGTGTAGTGTATGTAACAGCTCGTGTTAGATTGTGTAGGACCTGTATTGATGGACCAGACTGTGGAAGAGTTTGAATATCTATGTAAACTTGGGCAACATACTTCCTTGGATGTTTGGTGTGTACATAAACTTGCGAATGGAGGAGAGTAGACTGTTTACTCATTTGAGCTTGTTGAACTTTGTGGCTCATGTTCCATGATGAGGAAGAAGTGAATTAAGGGCGGGATGTGTATGAGGTGTAAGAAGAGAGTGAATGAATGTGAAGGAATGGGAGAAGTGTGTGATGACTGATCATGGGTTTTATAAACAACTGAAGGATAGGCTCACCGAGTGATCGGAGAGAGGTAATTAATGAGTCACCGCCATTTTGTTCAGTCTATGTAGTAGGCTTTTAGGTGTCAAGTAGTGGGGTTGGATTAGTGGAATGATGTGATTGAATGTCTCTTATCATTTTGTAATTTTTAATCAAGAAGTAGTAGACATGTCAATGTAGTCAATCATAAAGGAGAACATGCATTCATTTATAGAATCTAATGATTGTTACATATATGTCAAAATCAATTAGCATACTTTGAAACAGATTTTGTCAATGGCAAAAAGAGCAAAAAGAAAATCTAGTTTATTCTAGGGCAGCTCAAGATTTCTTTCAACCCTCTAAGAGGCGTAGAACTCTCAAGCTATGTGTTTGTCTATGTAATATTTGGCTCCTTGAACCATGGATCGGACCCCTTGGTTCATCAAAGACAGCCTGGACAGCTGTAAAGTGAGTCTGGACAGGCTAAGAACATCTTGAGCTTGAGCATCCAGACTGGTCCTCGACCTATCATGGACTGGTGAGAGACTGCGCTTCCTCTTTAGAGCTGATGACTTGGTAGGTGGACGAGCTTCTGAGCGTGAGTCATCACTCTTGGCAGGCTTTAGATGGATGGTGAGCTTATCTCCTTGGGTCTAGTCCCCATCTTAGACAACATTTCTGAGTAGATGTTGTCCTGAGCGCTCCTTGAGCACTCGGTGAAGCAGTCGGTCTCTACTCCGAAGGCGTGTAGAGATTTTGTGACCACTCCTCCATGTACTAACCCCTGATTGACGTGTCTGCTCTCATCAAGGTGAGAAGGATCATGGCAGAGAGATCCAGTCTTTCCTTGGTCTTGAGAGCGTACATGATCCTCACATATCTAGCATTGATGATGTGGTGCGCTGATTCCTTGGGGTGATGTTGTGGGTGAGGATGTTGTGCAGTACCCTTTCTGAAATAGGCATCTAGACATTTGAATTTTTTTCATAGTCGCTCCCTTGTTAAAGAGATTGACCATCTTTCCTCCCTTGTGCCCGAGGTCGTTCCAGGTGGTGTCTTTGGGCACGACTAGTCCTTCAGTCATTAAATTGAAGTACTCCGCTATCCATGACTTAGTAATGTTGATGTCAATGTTCTACACACTAGAGATGAGGTAGTCGTCGGTGTCGCTTTGGAGCGGTCCTAGATTTCGCATATGCTACTTGAGGAGCTCAGTATAGCAGGGAATCGGCCCCTGAAAGAATTCGAGCCAACCTTGGAACTTGATCAGCTCCACTATCTCACTCAAGCCCATTTCTTCCATCCATTCAACATCCAGCATCTTGGGCAAAACTGGGCACGACTTGTCGTCCACATTTGCAGCCTTGATCAATGTAAGCTGTAGTTGGCTTATCCGTTCTTGATGCTTGAGCGACTGGGTAGGTGGAGGCTTGGCGACAACCTTCTTAGTTTGGAAGAGTTTTCCAACTCTTGTTCCTGGATTACGGGCTCCATCTTTTGTTTCCCTTTGCCTTCTTGATAGCTTCACATTCCTCATGAGTGAGGAGGATTGGTGATTGTGACTGAAATACCCCTAAATTAATTTAGGGGATTTCTTTTATTAAAAAAATAAATTATGATATGGAATAATGAATATTAAATTATTATATGGAGTTGTGAAATTTATTTAGGGGTTTTCTCCTATTTAACCCTAATTATTATACATTATTATATGGTATTATGAATTTAATAATAAGATTTATAAGTCAATAAATCTTGGGAAAATTATTAAACACTCCAAAATATTATAAGGATTTTAGGAAGTGTTGGAACATTGTTTTGAAACATAAAAGTCAATATAAAATTCTAGAAACCTTAAAGCTTATTAAGCCTTGCTAGAGTTGACTTTTTGAGAATGGTCAAACCAGGCCATGAAACCTATACCAATAAATAGGTTATGAAAAACCATGAAGATCGATAAAGAGAACGTCAAAAACGGATCATCCTAGCCAAAGTTATGCTAGATTGAAGTTTTGAATCAAAATTTTAAGAAGTGCCACGTGTCACTCTGTAATGGGTCGCCCACACTTAGCCGATTTTTCCCTGATTTTCGTAACCGATTTCACTTCCTAGCCCTAACTTTAGACGGCTATAACTTTCACATTACTCAATATTTTTCCATGCCGTCTTCACCACTCTCTTCTCCTACAATTCTTCTTTCCAACCATTACTCATACAAACCCTAAATCCTTCTGAGTCAACCGGAAAATCGAGCCAAAGTAGCCACCTTGCGAAACTGTTTCCAGAATTCCCTTCGTTTTCAGGTAATTTGCGTCAATCATAACTTCTTCGTTAATCAACCAAAATTCGATTTCTTTAGCTCGTTGTAAAGATCTCTAATTCCTCTACAACTTTCGTGTTTATGCCCAAGTCCAATTCGTAACCCGTTGGGAATATAGAGGCCTAAAGTTTCGGTCTCGCCAGCACATAAAATAATACCGAAACAGAGAGGTAAACTCGTGTTTTATGACTTCGATTTCTTTCTGTGTGATGCGAGTTAGGAGTAGTGCTTGCTATCATTGTGTAGATCTATGTTTCTTCTTTCTAATGAGCCCAAGAACATGGCCTAACTCGATCTAGAACGTATTTTATAGATCCCCGAAGTTGACTACTCGAACAGGCAAGGTTCGAATGTGTTTCCAGAAAACCGAAATCGATTAGCTCCGTTCTTGCAATTCCCGGTGAGTTTTCCACAAATTCTTCCGACGATGCTAAACTACTCTTCATTGTCGACCAACCCATGTAACAATTTCCCCTATTATGCATTAGGTTGAGAGAATTTGACAGATTTAAATTCGCAAAACCGAAGAACCCTAAAACGCGTAACCCAGTATCGTATTTGAGTTATACTGCATTATAATTGGGGAAATCGGTGTCAATGGATGCGTTTTCAATTTCTAATCCAATGGAACAAGAATCAACGAATTTGGTTCTGTGAGTTGAGAAAAAGATCGATTTAGTACTCGGTTCCGTTCTGGGGTTGCTGAAGAACTTGGGCGATTTCGGCCGTCCGATCGTAGTTAAAGAAACGGACGGCCGAGATTAAAACGTTTAAGTTTAAGTGTTTAAGTTTTTATATTAATTTCAGAAATAAACCCTAACTTGTTGAATCTATTTAAATGCCTTCCCGAAGGTATTTTGACCTGAAATTTTAACCATAGATTCCTTATTTAATCTAGTTTATTTTGATGTAAATTAATATGGTTTTGGAGTTTTTAAACATAAGTTATGATTTTTGCAAGTTACGGGTTTTCCGGAATTATTTGGCTAAATTTAAAAGATATTTTTATGAAATAAAAATTTTATAATATGTCTAAAATGTTATAGTTAATGTATATTAAATTTGGGAATTTTTGGGCAATGGTAAAAGGTTTTAAAATTGTGTTTGTGAGTTTTTCATAAGAATAACTTATAATATATGGTTTTTAATGTAATCAAAAATTAAAGTATAGTTGATTAATGAACTTTATAGGTTGGGGAAAATATAATAAGATTAATTAACATTTAATACAGTATGTTTATAAATATTTTGGGTATTAACTTTAAGTGAAGTAAAAATTGTTACATATATTTATATATATATTTATATGAGAGAAATAAATAGAAACTTATATTAAATCAAGGAATTTAACTAAACTACATTCTATTTATTATATATAATATGGAAGCTAATATGTTTAACTAAAGCTAAGGGAAATACTTTATTTTATAAACCATAAATCAGTTTGGATATGTCTAAAAGATATTAGATATAGTTAAATACAATAGAATTTCTTAAAGAATGTTCTGGATAAATCTTAATATATGTAGGTATATGTATATATATATATAAATACAATACAAAAAATAGATAAAGGAAATAACATTCCTTGTGAGAAATATAATAGGAAGGATATATATATATATATACGATAAATAAATAAATAAAAGAAATAAAATACCTTATAGAAAATAGGATATGAAGGAATTAATGAGTTAAACTAAACCTCTACATGATACTAATAAAAGAATATTATATGAGGTGGTATTAATTTATGGTTTAGGTTGAGTTTTAGTTATTTTGAATTTCTAAGATTTATATAAACAGTATTTAAATACATGTATATATTTAGTCAATGACCACAATGTAAATCTATAATTTGGTAAAGAAATTAATAAGTTGAAATTTAGGAATATTTGTAATTAGTTTACATAAAGTGTTACACAAATAGATCTTATTATATAATTAATAATAAAATGAATGAAATATTTTACATTTAAATGTTCTTATATATAAACAATAATAAATAAATGAGTTACTTTTACATCTAAATGTGAAGAGGATAAATAAGTCTAGATTTAATTATTTCTTAATATTTATAGTATTGAGTAATAACTTAATATTTTAAGATAAAATCATTAAAGGGATTATGATATAAAACTACATTAAACTATGATTAGGAAATTAATCTAAATAATAATCCTTAAGTTTCTTACAACTAGTTAAGCCATATAAATACATTTAATACCAATATTCAGGATGTGAGTATATAGTTAAGTAATGTATTTAGTAGTTAGAATTTATAAGAAGGGTTGTAAATAGGAATTAGATACTTAAAATCTTTAAACCTTTAATTAGATGAAACTAGGTTACATAAGAGATTGTATTGATTTACCTTTTGACACTGGAAATATTAATGTGTCATTTGAATATAAGGTATGGAGATTGTTCAGAATATGTTATCTTATTAAGTAATTGATAATTTCACTTACGAACCAGAATTTAATTCTTTGATAAATTCTACCTTATGCTAAGATATAATGTCCATCCTAAATATGATAAAGGAAATTAATTTATTAAGTTGTTCTTTTGAAATCTTAGGTTTTGTAAACAATATAAAATGTATTTAAGACTTGAGTTTAACGAAGTTTAATATAAAAGGATTATACATGGTCTATAGAGAGAATGTGTGTAAAAGTAAAACAGTTAGGGAATTAAATGTAAGTAAGGATACATAAAAGGTTATCTTAAAACACCTTATTATAAAGATGTGGTTAAGTAAATAATATACCTTGTGGATACTAAATGTGAGAGTTCGATAAGTTTGAGTTAACTATAATATGGTTATTTCAAGATGAAAAGTAATTTAACAACTTATGACAAGATTAATAGATGATTGTAATTAAAGGCCATTCTGAACTAAAGATAAGATAATTGAGTTTAGTAGCTCCAATAAGTTATACTAAAATGCATCTACAACACTACGATTTCAGTATACGGGATGTAGATCTTAATTAAGTTAAGGAGGGGGGAGACTTAGTTATAATGGATTATCTAGTAGATATTGATAAAGATACATAGTCAATAAATTGTGAAATAATAGTATAGTATTCTAAGATAAACCCATCATTGGTCGTAACACGATGTATGTCCTAAAGTAAGAATAAAAGTATTGAGCTTAAGAATTGTTATTGAAATTCTAAGATTGATTGAATAACGTATAATGCACTTATGTTATAAAGGTCTTTAATGTGAGAATTATGGTTAGGTGGGTAAAGTGGATAAGGGTGGAACAATTAACAAGTGTTAATAAAATACATTCCTTGGTCTTACAACCTTGAGTTATACAACATTCTAAGACAAGTCAAAGATTATACATAACATTTAAGTGAGGGCTTAAAAGATAATTGAGACTTTGAAATAAGAGTAAGGAGTTTATTTAAGCGTAACATAGGTTACAAGTGATTGATGGTAGATTACCTTTAATATTCTTCAGAGTACTGTTGATTGTTTGCGCAAGTTGATTAGAACTGCTACAGCGTTACCCAGGTACGATTTCTCGTACTCAGCTTGTTATGTTTTGGACTTTATGGAATGTTTTGTACGATTCTCGTACTCCGATATTTTTAATGGTTGACTTGTGGAATGTTTTGGAAAACGCTAACTGACTTTAAGAGGAATTTCTAAGAAAAAAAATGGTTGTGTGACTAACTCAGCTTGTGTGACTAACTGAGCCTTGGATGTGGAACTCACTTGGGTATTGGTTTCTTCTACTTGGTTGCCCGTTAGACATTGGCTGCTTAGGGTTTACGCTTCTGCACTCTGTAGGACTGAGTGTTTTGGTATTGCTCTGGGTAGTTGGTGACCTAGCGGGATTTTTGGAAAAAGTCAATCTTGGAAATCTTTCTTTCGACGTGCGCGCGTCTTCAATGGTAACAGCAGGGGGCTATATATCCCTCGCCCATAGGGGCATTGATATTTAACAGTGAGGGGCTGTATATCCCTGTCCTTAGTGGACGTGATAGACAGTGAGGGGCTGTATATCCCCTGTCCTTAGTGGACGTGACAGACAGTGAGGGGCTGTATATCCCCTGTCCTTAGTGGACGTGATAACAGTGAGGGGCTGTATATCCCCTGTCCTAAAAGGACGTGATTGGCGGTGGGAGCCATCTCTCCCAGTTGAAACTAATCCACTCTTGAGTTCTTGGTTCTTGGATCTGTTTTATCATTCCTAGTCCTTTGTGACTATCTGAGTTTTTCTACTCCTAATGGGAATTGGGTTTAACTAAGGAAATGGATGTTCACTAACACATGATGTGATTGTGTTTCACTAACTTTACCTTTTCTATCATTTATCTTTATCCTTAACTTGTTACCTTTGACTTGGTGATTTTTAAGTGCCTTGTTTCCCTGCTTTACTTTCAAGAGTTTAATTTCAAGTTACTGTTTATTTTGAAGAGTTATGTTTATAAGTTTGTTTTTGGAGAATTGTACCAGTTCCATTCCAGGGAACTGACCCGCCCTTTTGGGGTGGGCTGCTTGGTTTCATCTTGCAGGTACGAATTGATTTACAGGTGGCCACGAAGAGAATGAGCGTTTGGGATGGGACTAGGTTTTTGGAGAGTTAATGTGTTTAATTTCTATTATGTTTGTGTTAAGTTTTTCTCGAGTTCAGACCGTAGCTTTTGTAGATTGTAAGTTGTAATTGGTGAGGTTTGGTGCCGGGTGTTTGGAACCCGATGGTCTGTAATCGCCTTAGAGTTTTATTTCCGCTGTATTTATGGTTAATAGGGGCGTTACAGTGACTCTGTGTCGCTACCTTCCTTTTATTTACTCGATCGTTCAGGAATCGGACAGGTGGACTCTCCTTTTCTGCAAAATCCGGTGCATTCAAACCTTCTTCTTAAATTGTTGCTTCCTCTGATTTCTCTTTTATGACTTCTCGTCACTTTGAACTTCTTCTTCTACACCGTGAGCAATCTGTTCGATGTGCTCTATGGGCATATCCTCTTCACCTTCGCTGGTGAAGTAAAGCCTTCGAGAGGCAGGTTCAGGAGTGGATTGGGTTTTCTTTGGCTTTCTTTGTTTTTTCTTGAGCCTTTTGGACATGCGAGGTGTAGTTTGGCTAGAGGAGGCATTGGTTAAACCTTTGGCTTTGGAAGCTTTGGGCTTTTTTGTGATGAATTGTTTGGTAGAAATTTTAGTGGATTTTTTAGGATGATCAGACGACGTCATGGGGATAGGTTCTGAGGAGTAGTAGTTATAGGAAGTATAGTAGGTTTGAGGTTCCCGGGTTAAATTAGGTGATAGAGTTTAGGAAGATAGGTGCTTATATAAGTTACCTCTTCTGCTTGCAGTTCGCTTTCATCCATTACCCTGAGTGTTAGAAGATCCTCTTGGTCTTTTGGTAGGCGAGTAGGTGGCGGTGCAGTTGCAGGGGTTGTTGGTAATGTGTCGGCAGCCTTTTCTGGACTAGTAGCCCTAGTGGCGACCTTGGGATTTTGGCAAGCAGTTTTTAGTGCCATTCTAGATTGAGGATTTTGCTGGAGTTTAGTACTCTTGATCGAGATTTCTCTAGCGATGCTTTTAAGAAGTTATAGCACTAAACTCACAAGAGTGTTTGTGAGAGAGTAGAGAAGCTGATTTTATGCTCATGGAGATTATAGAGATTGAAGGCAATGTGTGACAAGAGTAAAACTTTTGTCGCCCTTTTATAGAGTATCGGGTAACAGTCGGGTACCACTCGCTGACAGGTCGTAATGGTACTATTCACAACAGACATCGGTTGTGACCGTTCAGTCATCGATCCGTTGTGGTTTCTAGGATTCTATCTGTTACGCCTCCTATTCTAGCCTTACTTTTGGGAAGTAGCTGACTTATCTATTTCAAGTAGTCGTTTGATATGACAATTATGCTTTAAACCATGCAAAGACTACTGAAAGATGTGTTTTAGACGTTGCTTGCCCGTCGTTGATCAGTCCTTGGGGTTGAAAGATAGCCTATTCTTGATAAATGAATATCATGTCAAGATCATGGATAATCTTATTGAACCTTTCTCTACTTATTTTGTGAAGATGTCAACTAGTTGATTTTCAGTTGAAATGTATTTCAACTGAACTAATTTCTTCTCACAACAATTTCTAAGAAAATGATGCCTTATACCAATATGTTTAGTACATGAGTGATGCACTAGTATTGACACACATGATAGGTAACATACCTGTTTTGACACCATAGTCACCAATTTACTGTTTAAACCATAGGAGTTGTGCACAACAGCTTGCTGCGGCTATGTGTTCAAATTCAGCAGTTGAAATTGCAACACTTTGTTGTTTCTTGGATCCCCATGCAATTAAGTATGAACCAATAAAGAAGGCAGTCCCTGACGTGCTCTTTCTGTCGGTTATGGATCCACTAACGTCTGTATCTAAATATTTTGTTGGAATATAGATGTTCCTTCATTATTTTCTTCATGATCGGGTTCTTGACCTGTTGCTGACTGGTCGGGCATGAGTTCTTCAGCTGGTAACTCATCTTTGTTGTTGTCTGTGTGGTCTTGTCTGATTAACTTAAATCCAAAAGCTTCTTCTTCATCAGCTCCTCTGATTATGTGTCATGAACTTCTGATTCTCAATTTCAGAACCATGATCTGATCGTAAAGCCTTGATTTTGAGATTGAATTGAACCTGTACTTGTCCTGTAAATACTTGAAATTTCTCAAAGACTTCATCCTTGGAAGCAATAAAGATTTTCCACACATGGCATGAGTAATCATCAATAACAAATGCAAACCAGTTTCCTCCATGACTTATAATCCTCATTGGTCTACATAGATTTATGTGAAGTAGTATAAGTGGTAAGGGCGTACTTGCAATATTTTGTTTTGAAGGAAGATTTAATTTGCTTATTTCTTACACTTGCATCATAAAGGAATACCTTTCACCAACTGCTCTCTGACTAGTTTCTTAGCAACGATATGCCAACTTGCCCTAATCTTTTGTGTCATAACGTAGAGTCATCTATTGATGTAGTTAGACAAGGAAGATTTAAATTGTCAATATCCTCTAGACTTGGTATGTACACGTTTTTCCACCTCTTTCCTCTTAACATTTCCTTTTTGTTACTCATACTACAATGTGTGGAATAGAAATGAGCTGAGTTTCCTTTGTCACAAATTTGGGATACACTAAGTAAATTAAATTTTAACCCGTCAACCAAGTTGTCATTGTTATAACATAATGAAAAACCAACCTTACCTACACCGATGATTTTACCATTTTGGTTGTCGCCAAAGGAAATGGTTCTTTGGCATCCTGATTCGAGTGAGAGGAACTTCCACTTGTCTTCTGTCATGTGTTTTGAGCATCTGCTGTCTTTGTAGCAGTAGGGATCCCTTCCCACTTGATTTTTCACTTAGCAAGTTAGTTCGTGGGATTTGGGTCCCAAAAATATTTGGGCCCATTATCACCAACGATCTCTATTCTATGATCCTTTTTTACCACCCATTTTATTCCAATTTTTCTTAATTGACAGTGTTGCATGAATCGAGTTTTATGACATCTAAAGGTGTGGTGACCAGGTTGTCTACAGAGGTGACAGACCCCTTGCCGCTAGGTGCCCGCATGGTACCCGATCAATCGTCTACCACTCCATTTGGGTGTTTTAGCAGTTTTCTCAACTTCTACACATTTTCTTTGAGGGATGCTAGTTATTTTTCCTTTTTGCTAAGAATATAAATCATCTCATCCAATTCAGGTTGTTTTCCCACTTTAACCTTTCATGAGCAGCAAGTATTTTACAGTAGTGATCTCGTAATTTTCTCAACGCATCGTTGAGTTCTACTACCTTGTTTCTATATGAGTTGTTTTTTAGATCTTCAATGTCATTTAAAAACTCCTTATTTTCTGTTTCAAGTAATTCAAGTTGATCAACTAATATGAGAGAGAATTTTCTAAGTGCTGGAAGTTCAGCTTTCTGAATCTTCCTTCTAAGTTGAGAGTACTTTACCTCAGTTAGATTCTCTTCTCTGTCAGATTCTGATGTATCCTTTTCTCGTGCCATCAAGCATATGTCCTTAATGCAAAAATGAGCTTTCTCATCTCTTGATTTATTGTTGTCTGTGACTTGATCGTCATCACTGAGCTTTGAGTCTCCCCATGCAGCGACGAAGGCTTCTTTCTTTGATTTCATGTTGAGAGTCTTTCAGATAGGTCTCCTGACTTGATCGTTGTTCTCTCGGGGTCGTTGTGGACAGTCCTTGATGTGATGTCCTCATTTTGAACATCCAAAGCACTTGTCACTGCTTTTCTTTTGGTGATCATCAGATTCTTTGGAAACTCTTCCTCTTCTCATGTTGTTTCTAACGAACTTTCTGAAGTACCTCTTGGCATACAAAACCATTTCATCATCATCTTCTTCTGATCTAGATTTCTCACGTTCAGCTACTTGTAGGGCTATGCCCTTGCCCTTTTCCTTTTTCATGCTTTCAGAGTTTCTTTGTTGTAGCTTGAGTTCAAACGCCATCAGTGATCCCAACATGTCAACCAGAGATATTTTTGAGAGATCATGGACTTCTTGCATGGCATTGACTTTGCTATTGAAGGAAGCAGGGAGTGATCTGAGGAATTTTCTAATCTGATCCTCATTTGTGATAGTTCTACCAAGCACCGGCATCTCATTGATTAGCTTGGTGAACCTAGTAAGCATTTAAAAAATGCTATCCTTCTCTTCCTTTTTAAATAGCTCCCAATGAGTGAGCAAAAGCTCAATGCGAGTTTTCTTGATTTCATCATTATCTTCGTAGGTAACTTCCAATGTTTCCCAGATTTCTTTGGCGGGGTATTACCAGAGGATATCTTCGAATATTGTTCAGGAAGTAATGCACAATGAAGAAGTCTTGCCGCTCGTGCATCAAATGCCAACTTTTTGATCTGATCATCTGTCATGTTGTCTACAGATATGTTTGATCCTTGAGAATTTTGAAAAGTGTATTCTCCTTGAATTATCACCCTCCAAATTCTTGGATCGTCGGATTTAATGTGATACTCCATCTCGTTCTTCCAATAAGTGTAGTTTTCTCCATTGAAGAGTGGTGGTCGATTTGGGGCCGACCCTTCTTTTGATGCTAATAGGGTTGAGTGAGGCATTGATCTTCTTCCAAAGTAGTTAGCTTTCTAGAAGAGACCCACTCTGATACCAATTGAAACTAACCAGTTCTCCGGATACGTCCTTGACCAGTCATGGACGTGTTATTGGGTTAGACGAGTTTAATGGTTTACATAGAGAGACGATATTTCACAAACTGGAAACTCCTTTTCGATTGAGAATTTACACTCTAGAAATTCACTCAATCTCCCTCCACCCAACCTATGGACTTCGGGATAGTAATGGACTTATCACCAAAGTCCTCTACCCTCTCCTAAATGCAGGCCTACGGTTCCCCAACCGTTCCCTGACTTAGTCAGTCTACTAAACACAAAAAGTATTAAGTTGATTACACAGTCTAACCACACTCACTACTCCTTAGCATACACATACACTCAGATGCACATAGTATAACTCACGCTTGTACTTGTTGTTCTACTTTTTACGTGTGTATCCCTTATCTCATCTATACAACATGTACTGGATATATAATACATCTGCAAGCTAACTTATAATTACCAATCTATGAAAAGATGTTCACTAGGGGTCAATTGATCTTGTTCCCAACAGAAGTAGCTCTGTTCAAGGTAGGCTGATCATCAACTTAATGGTAGACACAGCCAAGACATGTGTTGCTCACTGTTTGGACACATTGTAGGCAAGAGCTCAAGTGATTGGTTGCTCTAGGTGATGTCCACTTGCCTATCAAATTGCATGACCGTTAGTGTGACGCATGACTAACCAAATTCCCCCGTCAGTGAGTAGAAGTCAAAGACGCTGAGCCAACCTCTAGGCTCCAGGATAACAAATTTGTGGAGTCCGGATCTGATGCAAACACCGTCCTCCAACCAATACACTACGCTAGCCGGTACCACTAAATTTCCTCTCAACCCTCAATAACCAAGTTCATTAGAAGTGTTAAATGTTAGTTCGAGTTATCACGGTGTCGGATGTGGAATAAGTATCCAAAGGAGGTTAATGATAAATTCCTGAATTCATTTGTCATTAGGTATAACCTTTTCCTTAATCCTCTAGGTATCTTTCAACCGTATCAAATATTCCTCGTGTGTGTTATTTCTACTTTAAGGTGTAGTTAGTAGTACAACACACAAGTATTCAAGCCAAAAAAATAACCAAACACGGAACAAATAATAGTCATTTTTCATGCAATTATCTTTGGTCATTTCAAACAACAAGTAGCACACAAGTCGGTGTAACCCGGTAACACGCAGGCTACAAGAAACCATACCTTGGCCTTACCCGATGTCGCCTAATCCTGGCCCACGCCTCAGCTATCCCATTCCTATAATCTGATTAACTGAGAGCATCAATTATCTACACTAGTACAAAAACAGCCTTTTTCACCCCCCATTTTTGGCGGTTTTTATAATTTAGCCGAAAATGTGTGTCGGGTGAGGGAATTTTCAGCTGTTTCTAGTTATAACCGCCAAAAATTCCCTCACCCGACACACATTTTCGGCGGTTCCAATGAACAACCGCCAAAAATCATCTTCTTTTAACTGACTTCTTCGAACCCTCGACCCATTCGTAAACATTTCGTAACACAGCTTTCTTCCCCTCTGTTGCGCAACCATAATCGCCCGCCACTCGCCACCACCTTCAGCCACGAATTTTGCCACCACCAACAGCCCGGAGCGCCGCCGTCATCGCCGTCCACGCACTCCCCTGTCGCACCGCCGCCTCATCTCCATTGCTGCTGTAAAAACTGATCGAAAATTTAGAAATTTAGGTCAGTTTTTACAGATTTTTAAGTTTCGATTTGTTGTTAAATTGAACCTTAATTTGTTGTGAAAAATGTAATTGATGATTGATTTGTGTCCTCTGAGTAATATTTAGTTGATTGGTTTGAGTGGAAATACATAATGTGGCCAATTTTAGAAACTATTCTATATGCTCGCAAGGTGTTCGATGAAATGTCTTAGCTAATTTCAGCTACTTTTTATTATCTTTCTATTGTTTGTGTGAGTTGTTGATAAGTAAACAACCTTGGTGAATTGACGTATCAATTGTACTGTGTACTACACTTATACATTTATGTCGTAGGTCATTAATTTAATTATGAACTTGAATTGACATATCAATTGTACTGCGTTTTCTTCATTTAGATACTACACAAGATTGCCGGTAGTAGTCGCGTCAGCTAGCTCCTCGTCGTCTTCACTCACCACCCGCTTTCGCTTGTTCCTCGTCCTTCCAAATACAGGTTAGTTTTATTTTTCTACCTAGATCAATTTCAATTTATCATGCATAATTGTTTGTATAGTTTGTTGATTTATATATATAATAGTTAGTTGCAGGATAATATATATAACACGATATGATAACCAATACCAACTATGTATATACAGGGGCGGAGCCAGAAATTAATTGTTAGGGGGGCCAAATTTTTTTTTTGACAAATATAATTATTAAATTATTAATAGAAAATATCAAAAAAATTACATTGTATAAAATTATATTTATATATATGATAGGTAAAAATGTGCAATTATTGACATATATATCTTGATTTATATGTAAATGATCTAATATTGTCTTTGACATTTCAACATCATAAAAAAGAGTATTATATTAGTAAATATAAAGTATATATTAATATATTATATATATATATATATATAATAGATTTTCCAAATAAAAACCATGCAATAAACCATGAAATAATGGTACTATAACTTAGCAAGTCTTCAAAACCTATACTATAATGTTAGAAATATAATAAAAATAAATAAATAGATATCTAACTTACAACATATACTTAATATTTGACTTCAAAAAACACCAAATTGCTCTCTAATTTAAAAAAATATAGTAAACAAGCATTTGTGATAATTATCAAATGATTAAGAAGACGGACAACTATAGTAAAAATGAGAAACTACATCAAAAGTTTTATTTACCATTTGACCTAATTGTTGAAAAATAATATATTTTCTACACTTGGTGTAGTTTTGTAAAAGAATTGTTTCTTAGAAAATATTATAAATACAACTACCATGGATAAACAAAATAAAATTATATAAATGAAATCAATATTTGAGAATGAAAAGGCTTTTTGTTTATTATTTTCAAACTTATATAGAGCGGCTCGTAAAACATTCTCCTAGCTAGAGTAATTAGAAGATAAGAAAAACAATTAAGGACACATGTCATACTTAGTTAGGTGACATTTGATCGAAAGTGGTTAGAATAAAGCCAACATAAAATATGTGAGGGAATAGTACTCACCCTCAATGGCAGACTATTTATGCATATAAAATTTTTTACACATAATAGTTTCAACTTCTTCTTTTTTCAAAACATGGGGGGGGGGGGGGGGGGGGGGCAAGCCCCCCTAACATTGTGTGTAGCTCCGCCACTGTATATATATTATATTATATAAATATATAATATATATATAAGACATATATATATATATATATATATATATATATACAGACTCGCCATGCAAGAACCATATCATTATATGACATTTGCCAAAGATACGTTAATCAATGTTTTTTTATTTTTTTATTTTAAATGTTAGTTAAGTTATTATACATTATAAATACATTAGTGTAGATATTTTTTAATTTTTAGCTCTCAATTGGTGTTTATAGAATGGACCGTGAATGGATGTACGGTCAGCGAGGGAATTATTTTGAATCAAAAGTGGACAATGATTTTGCAAAGCAGCTCTTGATCATCAGAAAAGGATGAACGAGACTCACATTCCCTATCCATGTGCACAGTGTGAATTCGCAACAAGTTCCCTAATCTACATACAATCAGATTTCATCTATCCAGGCGTGGATTTATGCCAAACTATAAGATCTGGTTTTTGCATGGCGAGTCTTTAGAAGCTAGTAGCAGGGTGCAAACTTCCACCCAGCCTAACAGTGAACCAAGAATGGTTACCGACGATACTACATTTCATGATAATGAGTGTGATCAGAGTGACACTGAAATCAACGACGACAGTGAAAAGATTGAACAACTGGACTCTATGCTGCAAGATGTTGAGGATAATTTCACAGACAAGCAGACTGAATATTAAAGATTAGTTGACGCATCACGGTCCCTTTGTTCCCCAGATGCACCAAATTTACAAAGTTGACATCCGTGCCACACTTGTTCAATCTGAAAGCAAGATTTGGCTGGAGTGATAAGAGTTTTACGGCAATACTAGAACTATTCCACGACATGCTTCCAGATGATAACAATCTTCCAACTTCCACTTATGATGCAAAAAAGTTGATGTGTCCTATGGGTGTGAAGTACGAAAAGGTACACGCATGTCCAAACAGTTGTGTATTATATATATAGGAGAGTATAAACATTTGAATCAGTGTCCAAAATGTGATTTGTCACGCTATAAACAAAAGGATGGCCAATCATCCAATTCTAATAAAAAAAGTCCTCCAGCAAAATTCATTTGGTACTTACCCATAATACCAAGGTTCAAACGTCTGTTTGCAAATGTCAGGGATGCCCAAAATTTAAGATGACAAGCAGAAGGAAGAAAAAATGATGATAAGTTGAGACATCCAGCTGATTCACCACAGTGGAGGACTATCGATAGAAGATTTGAAGATTTTGTCAGTGATAATCGAAATTTGAGACTCGGGCTATGTACAGATGGGATGAATCCGTATGGCACTCTAAGTAGTCAACACAGCACTTGGCTTGTTCTATTGGTGATTTACAATCTAGCTTCATGGTTGTGTATGAAGCGAAAATACATAATGTTATCATTGTTGATTTCTGGTCCTAAACAGCCTGGACATAATATCAATGTATACCTTGCACCGCTGATTGACGATTTGAAATTGTTATGGAATCAGGGGACAGTGGTTTATGACTGTTACGACAGACAAAACTTTACACTTTGTGCCATGTTGTTTGGCACAGTGAATGACTTTCCAGCGTACGGGAATTTATCTGGATATACAGTGAAAGGCGCATTTGCTTGCCCAATATGTTAGGATGACACTTGTTCTGATCGTCTAAAGTTTTCTGGCAAAAACGTGTACATGTGTCATCGCAGATTTTTGCCATCAGCAATCCGTACCGTAAAAAAGGAAGTTATTCAACGGAAAGACTGAGACACGTGTTGCTCGTATACCTTTAAGTTCTCAAGATATCTATGAAAAGGTGAAAGACATTGAGATGTTCTTTGGTGTTTCGTCCAACTCTGCCCAAAAAAACATATGGAAAAAATGTTCAATATTTTGGGAACTTCTGTATTGGATACATTTATCTGTTAGGCATTGTCTTGATTTTATGCATATTGTCAAAAATGTTGGTGAGGCTGTTGTTGGGACTTTGCTTAACATACCTGGAAACAAAAGACAAAATAAAGGTTCGAAGAGACATGCAAGCTATGGGCATACGTGAGGAGTTGCATCCTCAAGAAAGAGGCAAACGAACATATTTACCTCCAGCATGCTACACTTTGTCTAACAATGAGAAGATCAGGTTTTGAAAATGTCTTCATTCCCTTAAGGTTCCTACGGGTTATTCATCTAACTGGAAAAGTCTTGTGTCATGAAGGACTTGAAATTGGTCGGATTGAAATCTCATGATTATCATGTTCTGATGTTGCATCTCCTTCCTGTTGCCATTCGAGGTATATTGCCGAAGGATGTGCGAAATGCAATTACAAGACTCTATTTCTTTTTTAATGCAGGGTGCAATAAAGTCGTGGATGCTACGATCTGTCAACTTGAAATGTATTTTCCACCATCGTTTTTTGACATCATGGTTCACTTAGTTGTTCACATTGTTGGGGAAATCAAATTATGTGGTCTCATATATTTGAGATACATGTATCCGTTTGAGAGATACATGGAAATCTTGAAGGGAAGGATGAAGAATAGATATCGACCTGAAGGGAGTATTATAGAAGGGACAATTACCGAAGAAGTGACATAATTTTGTACTGAATACTTAAAAATGCAGTAGCTATTGGAGTGCCATAACCGAGACACATAGGAGGGACAGAAGGTCAAGGTGTTATTGGGAAAAAATGGTGGCAATTGATTCATCCTCAATGGAGTTAGCACATTTGTTCGTTTTACATCACCTTGAGATTATTGAGCCATTTTTTGAGAAACACATGACTATACTAAGAGGTCAATATCATGGGAGGAATATTGTTTGGTTGACAAAAGAGCAAAACAAGACCTTTTGTTCATGGTTTAGAGACCATGTCATGAAACATGCATCACTAGCGCCTGATAATGTAGGTGAAGAGCTTCGTTGGTTAGCTTTGAGACCTGGTTCAACTGTTGTATCTTACGACGGGTATGACATCAGTAGGTTCACCTATTGGACAAAGCGACAAGATGATGGATGTGTAAACCAGAATAATGGGGTGAAAGTAGAAGCGGCCACAACTGAGTATACCAAAGGTGATCCAGCTTCAGTGATTTCAACCTCGAGGTTGTATTATGGATTCATTGAAGATATTTGGGAACTTGATTATTAGTTTCAAAAGTTTGTTATTTTCAAATGTAAATGGGTGGATAACAGACACGGTTATCGGTTCATGATGGGTTTAATTTGGTTGATTTGTCACGTCTTGGGCATATACTAGATCCATTCATATTTCCTAAGGACTGTGAACAAGTATTTTACATAGAAGATCCCATCGATTCTAGATGGTCAGTGGTTTTACCAGGGAAAAGATATGTGAACACAAATGTTGATCAAGATGTCGAGGAAGATGAATTACTGTTCGATGAGACACCACCCTTTTCTAACAGTATTCCTGTCATAGACATTGTTGATATTCCAGACGATGTAGTGTATACTAGGTCTGATCACGATGAGGGTTTATGGGTTGAAAACCATAAATGATGTGTTTGTTTGTTAGGTAATTAAACAATAATTTTTTATGATATCTTATTATGTATTTTTTACATTATTTGTTGTGTTGTTATTAATATCATATTGTTTATCTATGCAGATAGTTAAATGGATGATATGGATGACCCGATCGGAGAGATTCTGAGTGAGGCATCCTGACCAAAGAAGAAGCAAACACGTGGAGGGAATGGCCGCAAGTCACGGGCCCAAACTGATGAGGGGGGTCATGGCTTAGATGAGATTAGAGTGTCTGATGTGCCAGCTGAGGACACACAGGCTGGACCTTCTGGATCAGAGATCCCACTGACCAGGACCGTAAAACCTCGAGGTCTTACAAAAGCTCTCAATTAAAAAAAGATTGAGTCTAAGCCGCTACAGTTTAATGAGTACCTACAGGCTACAGCCGATTGGGGAATGGGCTGGAGACTTTACTACGGAGCTGGGCATCATAGTGCGAGAGTATTGTGATATCAATCTCTCTTGGCCTCAGGTTGACGAAGGACTGAAGAAGCAGATGTTTGAGATCGTACAGGTAAATAAACAATAGTTGAAGTATTTATTGATACGACTTATAAGTATGCATAACCAACATCCGTTTCATTTATGGTAATATGCAGAAACGATATCGAATACCTGCAGAAAGCGAGTACTACACCATGGTCAAAGCGATGATGCGCAAGAAATTTTCAGATCATAAGCATGATCTGGTCAAATGGTTCATCACCAAGAAGCTTAAGAGGCTTGATGGTGACACACGCCAGCCTTGGGAGATATACACACCAATAACCCAAGAGAAATGGCAGCAGTTTTATGATAAGAAGATGGAGAAGAAGGTACATACTAACTCTTAAATAATTAAGTATTGTATATATATATATATATATATATATATATATATATATATATTAATCATCATATTTGTATGTTTACATGATAACAGGAGTATCGTAACGCCCAGTCAACGAATGCGAAGAAGAATGAATATCATCACGTGTTGGGTGCCAAAGGGGTTAATAGAAGAGTTCCTGAGTGGGTGGCAGAAGGGGAGCTGCCATCGGATATGAGCACTCTGGATGACCACCAGAAACGGGGTATGTTTTGGAAGCTTTCACACACTACGAAAGACTCAAAAACTGGAGAGCGTCTGTATCCCTTCGAGAAACAAAAGGAAATTGTTGATAAGATGGTAAGTACTTTTGTTTACTCTTAATTTTTTTTACAAATTTATCGTTACAATCCTATAATTTATTAAAAATCCTCTATGCATTTACTTCTAATGGGTGAGCTGAATGAGCAAGTAACCCAAGGGAATTGGGCTCCTGATCGACATGATGACCAACTGTCTCGGGCGTTTAGAAAGAACAATCATTCAGGCTGAGTAGTGGGGTTAGGGGGGTTAACATAGGAATAAGAAAAGTATTTGGAAACCCCGGGTCGAGGAAAGGGAGTAGTCAGGAGAAGATGATCTCTTATGAGGAGCATTTACGTGTCCTCGGTAACATGAAAGAGCAGTGGAAGAAGGAGATCATGGATGAATTACGTCAGGGCAGTGGTGCACCCTAGCCATATGCTCCTGCTTCTGAGCCTTCTTACCCTAGTTATATAATAATCCTCCCTCAGACGGTGCTACTCCTGCTGGACTGCACACAAGCATTGAGTCCAATGATCCGTATCCTTACGCGAATGTAAAGGTAAATTTTATATCTTTAATTGTTTTATTACTTGTCATATCTTTTATTACATATTTATCAATTCAATCATCTACTAATCTGATTCAATTGTAGGATCCAATAAACTGCAACCCTCCTGCTCCCGTACGACAATCAAAATATATGTGTCGCAGAAGGAAGAGTGTACTCATCAGGCCCGAATGACATGATCCATGGCATACAATTACGGCCGTATCACGGAGAGTCTCTGTGGACGAACCAATTTATCAGTGTCCTGATCTAGAGGTCCCTGTACCTACGGAGGAGTACAGCACGGTTCGGTCTGCAAAGGGTGCATTTCTTCAGTGGCCTAATCATCTGATTCAGAAGTGTATGAAGGTACGCCCAATACGAACCACTAATATAGTTATTGTTGTAAATTATATGTATATATTATGTGTGGATGTTCAGTTCATGATTAGTAATGTATGTCGATTGCAAATAGGCATTAAAAGAGAAATCTGCGTCTCCTGTAAAAAGGAAGCAAAAGATTACATCTTCTAAATACAGAGCATCCACCAATGTTGTTCACAAAGAAAAATTGGTGGATGATTCCATATATGCACGCTTGGGGCCAAGCATGAAATTGTTGCATGATATAACTCGTGACTTCCCAGCTGGTAGATCTTCTATCCTACTCAGCTTTGAACTTGACCTCCTTCACTACGAAGATGTTTTAGAAGTCGAGCTGTGGACGACCGACTTGAAGGACACATCCTGAAATCTGATTGGGTGCCTATCACAGTGGTGCACTCATTCATTCTGTACGTATTAGTCTTTTTTGTAATTAAGTTATAAATTGATGCCCTGAAACAATGTTATTATAATATCTTTTACTTTATGAACAGGTTTTTGCATGACAAAATGCAAACTTTTTCACTTACCAAGTATGGATTTCTATGTCCTGAAAGAACGTCGTACACTGCTTTGAAGTGTGATGCAGACAATTGTAAGGTCTACTTGCAGCGTGCGATGAGTAACAACATCAAAGTGAAAAATAAATATCTCCTGCTACCCTATCATCAAAGGTAATAACTTTTGTTTATCATTTTTATTCCAATAAGTTGTAGTTGTTGATTTTGACATTATAATGACATGTTAGTGTTTTGGTATTACATAGTGCTCATGGACCCTACTGGAGTTTGAAGATGTAACAGAGGTTACTCTCCCGACATTGTTTCCACACCAAGATGTATAGTGGTTCGGCCAATAATCCGCCTACGTCCACTTCAAGACAGAGCTATTATTCATCCTTTGGTTTACAACACTAGAGAGCTTTTGGGATGTGAGCTCCCTTTTCTAACTTGAGTCCCTTACAAATGAGCCCCTCTTCTCCTATTTATAGACTTTCTATTACTAGGTTCACCCTTTTGCCCCTATACACGTGATAGTATTACATTAACATAACTATCAGTCCTTTTACGGGTAGTCTCTCCGGACTGGAATACCGCTTCCGCATTGGACTAACTCTTCCGGACCGTCACTATAACAATAATCCTTCCAGTAGTAGGGCTTCCAACGATAGGCCTTCCGACAATTGGCCTCCGATAGTAGTCCTTCCGCTAGCAGGCCTTCGGTAGACACTTTAAACCTTCCGCATGGTATATTTCATACCATTACATCAGTCCCACAAGTTCTACTTTTTAGTACTAAAAAGTGGAACTTAAAGAAGATAAAATTTACACTTTGTACTCTTTTCTTTTCTACTATATATCTCCTAGTCCCACAAGTTCTTTTTCTTTTGCCTAAAAAGGAAATGAACTTGAAAAATTTAGCCTATGTAAGCGCTTGTCTTCCGGAAACAAAGAAGTCCCACATGTTCCGGGGGCGATGAAGTCCCACTTGTGCTCCTGAGAAAAGGTCTCCGCTCCTTGATCGTGCCATAATAAGAAATCCAAAGATCTGGAATTCCGAAGGGCCAAAATAATCCCAGAAGACCATAATAATTCCCGAAGGCCACAATAATTCCAGAAGACCATAATAATTCCAGAAGACCATAATAATCTCAAGAAATCCGATATAATAATAATAATGGGATATTACTTCATAATCAGATTGCTGCTTGAATCACTTTATTCCTTGGACCTGCATACCTAAATTTAAGAGATTTCAAGATATTTGTCTTTTGGGCTACCCGGAGCAACCGGACTTCCCAAAAGTTTTTTGTTAGTTAGAGCATATTAATCACGGGGATAAAAAACCCAAATATGCATCCTATAGGTTGCTTAGAGCAGCCTGACTAAGTACATGGATAGCACAAGTCTGAGTTGAACAAAAGGAATTCCTAAAAATTCTATTGCTTCCCAAAAGTTGGAGATTCTTATAATGAATAATTTTAGACTGCTCTTTTTTTTTTTTTTTTGCCAAGATCTCTTTTGGTAACCCCTTAGTTACACTTTTGCTTTCACACTCTACCACTGTACACATGGTGAGATCGTCGGTTTATCACTCTACCGACTTTGAGCCGGTGAGATCGTCGGATTAACACTCTACTAACTCTACTGCCAGGACGCTGACAGTGAGATCGTCGGATACATTACACTACCATTCTTTGATGGTAGATCGTCGGATACAAAACACTACCATTCTTTGATGGTAGATCGTCGGATACATTTTTTTTCTTTTTTTTCTTTTTCTCTTTCCTTTTTTTTTAAGACTCGCTGGTCTTTGTTTTAAGTAAATCAGAATTGTTTTTAAAATATTTCTTTTTTGAAAACTAGAGGGTGATCAATCCTCTAGAGAAAGTTTTGTAAACTTCTGGTGGAAAAATAATATCCATAATGAAATATCAAAAAGGTTTGGTACCTCTTTTTTACCTGTGGAATAATATTACTGGCGGATGTGAAACTGCTACCGGTGGAATGTGAGAGGGTGCTATTGTTGAAAATTTTACTGCACGCGAACCGCAATTGGCTACCGGTGAATATGATAAGTTGCTACCGGTAGAAACTGCAATTGGCCTCCGGATGTCTATTTATCTGGCATGGCTCTCCGGTAAGAATGACAAGTTGCCTCCGGAGAGGATTCCAAGTTGTTGGAGATTTCAATTTTCTACCGGTGAAAAATCCCAATTTGCTACTGGTGAAAAATTTCATGTTGGAGAAATCCTTTTGCGGAGTCAAGCCCCATAGCACCGGTAGACACGGTACTTCTACTTGCGGAGATGGCAGATTGCCACTGATAAAGACAATACTTCCCAATGGTGAGTTCCCGTGTATCCACCGGGGATGCTCGCAGCCTGGTGCTCTACCGGAAGGTTGCACCAAAAATATTTTCTACCGGGAGTTTCACCATTCTGCTCGAACGTATGTACCAATTTGCAACAGTCAAAGTAATCTCCCCTCTCCAATTTGCGACCGTTTTTTATTACTACCGGGAATGTTTTGAGCCCAGCATTTCTTTCGGGAGATCTCAGTCCAAAATTCGTACTTAGTGCTTGGCCTACTTCTCTGGCTGAAACAGGTTGCTACCGAAATAATATCTCTACTACGGCCGGTACTCCTGTCAGGATTCTTTTCACCAAATATTCCCAGATTTAATCGCGCTAGATCTGAAGTCCGATCTTCATATAGATGAGACTTTTTAGAGTTGATGTTGCCTCCGCTGATTTGTGGTTTCCGATTTGCTACCGGAGACGGCGAAATTTTGCTACCAGTGGGGATGAGGATCTTTGGACTTTGCAAAATTCTATCGGAAGGTTGTCTTTCGCTGGTGATTGGGAGGAAAAGAAACGGAAGGAGGTATGCTGCCACCGATGGAGAAGTGGGAGATGGCTACCGGTAGAGAATCCATCCAGCATTTTGCAGTCCTACTGTTTGTTGATTTTTCATCCCTCTATTAAGCTCCAAGGTGGCGGTGAATCTGACAAGCTTAGTATTCTCCTGGATCAAAGTAGCGCCTGTGACCCTCAGTGAACCAGTTTTGGGATGCCTTGAACTTTCCCTCAGTCCATTGTTCGCAAGCACGAATTTGTTCATATAATGACCCGAGCTCGAGATTGAAGATAATTTGCTACTGGTGGAAACGAGAAGTTTCTACTTCTGCTATACTACTTTCTCGAGGCTTCTTCCACAGGTGCGATCCCTTGTCGAGATATCACCGATAGGATCACTTCACATGTGCGTTCTGTTCTATCCCAAAAGTACCGAGTCTGTGATCAACTTGATTCTGTCGTCCTGACGTCATTAGAGCTGTAATTCCAATAGCCCCATATGGATGACATATAGATTCAACGTTTCTGGAATGCATGGGATTTTCCTCAACTTGGCATGTACACAAATGAATTCGCACAGCAGCACAGTGATTCTCACAACAAAACATAAGGAAGAATGCAAGTCAGAGGGAATTTCATATTGTGGTAACCGTGATAGTGAGCATGTAACTGACTGAAAAATAGAAAACAAGATCCCTAAAAAGCATACATAAGCCTGGCACTACATATACGGGAGCGAGGTTTAACAAGACATGAGTAAGAATGACTATGATTTAGAAACGGTAAACAGTAGCAGGGCAAATCGGGAGCAAATAGGGTGCACAATCCCACCATTCTTTTTATCTTAATAATACTGTACAATTTAGAAAATGAGTAACGTTAAAACCAGAATATATACTTTTTAAAAGCTAAAACCAGGTTGTCAGGAAGTAAGAGCAAACCATAATTAAAGCGAGTGAAAACGAAAGAACGTGTTTGGAAAGCAAGAATTTTAGCAAAAGCTTACACCCATCCATGTGACAATGATAGTTTATATCATTGCTGCATAACAATCCTCAGAGTAGTACTTTATCAAGAACTGAAATTAATTTACAAACGCAGTAAAAACATTGCTAAGCCGCGAAATAACTAATCTTTGATGGTTTTCAGATCTGTTTTTATTGACTAGATCTTTTTTTGGACAACAGGCAAAATCTGAAGATTTGGAAATTATTAACCATATGTAAGGGTAGCAACAGTAGCAGCATGAAAGAACAAAACAGATTGATGATATAAATTGCTGAAACGATTAGTATAGCAGCGTTTTAATGCATAAAGCGAGTA
Organism: Limonium bicolor; assembly: GCA_023374045.1. NCBI lineage: Eukaryota > Viridiplantae > Streptophyta > Magnoliopsida > Caryophyllales > Plumbaginaceae > Limonium > Limonium bicolor. The sequence goes on from CM041777.1 coordinate 19,104,312, forward strand.
TCATGGATTGCAACCTATGATCTGTTCACCATCGAATCTTTGCATAACTGATAACAAAGGAAAATAAACTTTTAAGTGGCTCTATGCGCGTGTCATTTTGCGATGTTTAACACTACCTAAATCAGTTTCTCGGTGCAGTAACTCAGCAACGTTTGGCCACTCAACCAGACCATATCACACTTTGATTTACCGGAACCGATGATGCTTCTGCTTAAAGAAAGTCTATCACATATATCCCTTATTGGACCCCTACAGTTTCTGACTTAATCTCAGCAATAATGCTTAAAACAGCAGCAGTATGCGGCGTCAGACTAGTTCATAAGTAAGCATAAACCAAGGTCAAAACTCAACAATATATAGGTGGAGAAGTTGCTGTAAAATCTATCAGAATCTTTACTATGTAATAGTTGCAACTTTGGAATGAAAAAGCCTGACCTTCGGGTTCCTTGGATCAAATCAGATACACACATGTTTTGACAGATGCCGTCTAGACACAGATTTCCAGAATTGTTTACCTTGTTGTTTGCGAAGGAATTGAGCGGTACAGACTTTTGAAGACTTTTGGTCAACGATTCTTTGGTTGCAAACGAACTCCCCCCGCTAGGTCTGATTACTTGCAATCCCAGATTCCCCTTCCTTTCTTGTACAACGCTTTGCCTCGTCGGACTTTGAAGCGCCTGGTTATGAACCCCAGACTGAACTTTGATCATAGATTCGTCCCTCCGGTCTCGGCTGATGTCGTGCTACCGGAGAGGAATTCAAATTCTATCGGAGAGGAATTCCAAGATTTTTACCGGAGGGATTCCAAAATTTCTACCGGAGAGGATATCAAGATTTCTACCGGAGAGGAATTCCGAATTCCTATCGGAGGGGATATCAAGATTTCTCTACGAAGCTTCATAGGGGAGTGAAATTCCAGGCCTGCTTCCAATACTCCTACCGGAAGCTTTACCACTATTATATCTGGCTCGAAACTGACGATATTCTCACCCCTGATGGATACGTCTCTACCGAGGATCCTTCTACCCGATTGAAAATGTTCCTGCGAGGATCTGAGGACAACTTGCCTTTTAACTTGCTTCGAAATTAATATTGAAATCGGAGTTATCGTGAGTTTTTTCTGGAGTTCATTGTTTGATCCGGCTGAATCTGGAATAAGACTCCGTAGATGATCATTCCTTTATCGTTGATCCTTTCTTGATTTGAATAGTTTCCAGGCCTATCTGACTTGCGATCAGGGCCGAGTTACGCTAGAATTCTTCCGGTTGCTAAGTGACGAATAGCTACTGGTGTTCCTGCGGTGCTTCTTTAAGCTGTAATCTCCGATAATATCCTTCTGATTGGCGACCTTAAGAAACTGAACTTCTTCGAGACCTTGGTAACCGTCTTCGAAGTATTTTCTGAATGCAACAGTTGACGTCCACCTCGCCTCCGCCTTGCCGCTGTGATCATCCTCCGAAGATAACTTTTTTATTTCTGATTTTACAATCCTCTTGTTGTCCTTTGGCCCTCAGCGAAGGGTGTACAGATCTCGCGGCCACATTTCCGCTCCGCTCCCTGATTCTGGAGACGTCTTCTCTTTCGATCTTCGACTGGCTTTGATCTTACCTTTTGACTGACTTTCGTGCGGGTCTTCGATCCCCTTGGTTGATGACTTCGAATGATCGAACGATTCGGCTCCTGATCGGCCGGATAATCATATCCTTGGTGGATTACAATTTGTGAACCATGAACCGGGAATCCGTAGAGAATTCTATTTCGGAGGTGTCGTGTGACGAATCTTGTTGAGTTTCTTCGATCTTGTTGAGCTTCTCCGATCTTGCTGAGTTTCTCCTATCCTCTACAATGCGCTTGATCCGATGGTCACGATCGACTACCTTAGTGAATCTTGACTAGATTGCGAAGCGTGGCTGAATCGTGGTAGCTAAGAAGAAGCTTGTCCGATTCCAAGGAACTTCGCCGAGATCGTCGATATTTGGAATAAAGCCTTCGCGCACTCCCACCTTCGAGTAGCGGTTATCGCACACTTCTCACTAAGCTTTTACTGAATCTCGAATCCCCGATTTCTACTATAATTCGTGGTTGAATAATCCATACCTTCCTCTGACAGAACATCGATCCTTGGTTAAGATCATCCTTCGCCACTTCCTACAGAATCTTGCAAAATCGCTCATCTCTACTTGAACTGTGGATAATCATGGTTTATGTGCTTTCCCACAGACGGCGCCAATGAAGATGTAACAGAGGTTACTCTCCCGACATTGTTTCCACACCAAGATGTATAGTGGTTCGGCCAATAATCCGGCCTACGTCCACTTCAAGACAGAGCTATTATTCATCCTTTGGTTTACAACACTAGAGAGCTTTTGGATGTGAGCTCCCTTTTCTAACTTGAGTCCCTTACAAATGAGCCCCTCTTCTCCTATTTATAGACTTTCTATTACTAGGTTCACCCTTTTGCCCCTATACACGTGATAGTATTACATTAACATAACTATCAGTCCTTTTACGGGTAGTCTCTCCGGACTGGAATACCGCTTCCGCATTGGACTAACTCTTCCGGACCGTCACTATAACAATAATCCTTCCGGTAGTAGGGCTTCCACGATAGGCCTTCCGACAATTGGCCTCCGATAGTAGTCCTTCCGCTAGCAGGCCTTCGGTAGACACTTTAACCTTCCGCATGGTATATTTCATACCATTACATCATCCCACAAGTTCTACTTTTAGTACTAAAAAGTGGAACTTAAAGAAGATAAAATTTACACTTTGTACTCTTTCTTTTTCTACTATATATCTCCTATACTATATCTTGATCCGCTTCGGAACTCAGTACCAAAAACATCAAGATAAAGCCACGCCTTAGCATGTAAGTACATTATGAACCACTTCTTTTTGTAGTTCAACTCTTTTAATTTAATCTTGTTGTGCATGGATATCCTATTTTTATTAATTTATTTATGATATGTGCAGTGTATATCAAAGTGCTATGATATCAGAGCTTGGTGTAAGTTAAAAGGTGTTATCCCCTGGACAGCAATGAAGGTACATGCATCACTTACTTGTTTATTATTGATAGAACAAATGTCTTATGTAATTAATCTTCTTTTTTTTCCGTGTTTAAGTGTCCATGTCAACCCGGGGGTTCCGAGTGTGGGTATTATGTCATGTGGTATATGCATGACATAGTCACCCTTTTTGGTGATATGCAAGATCCGTTAGAACAAGTATGTCGGTGTTTATTATTTTTTAATTTCTAATATATTTTTTTTGTTTAATGATTAACTATTATTTTGTATTGTTGTTGTTTTTCAAAGGTTTTTCCCCTAGTGTTGGAGAATACGGACAGACAACGACAATGGTGTGTTTTGGAGGATTGGTGGCGGAGTTCGTTTGCATGAATTTGGTTTGATTTTCACTTCGTTTGTTCGAATTGTTATTTAGAACATTGTTTATAATTTTATGGCTAGTTAGATTGTGAAAGATGACCGGTTTGAGTACAATAGTGAATATCTGGTAGTTTTATATGTATAATGGCCATATGTGACCATTTGAAATGTGTTGTATGGTCATTTGTGACCATTTGAAATGTGTGTATGGTCATTTGTGACCATCTCATCACTATTTTGATTTTTTGGCAATTCGCTTACAAAAAGTGATTGACATCCTCTACAATGTGATGTAAAGAGATGTTTGGATATATTTGGATGTTGTTTGATATATTTTACAGGTTTGTTGACATATGTAGGATTGTAAACATAAACGAAAAAAAATATATATATGGCAATTTTCGGCGGTTTTTTTCCTCAAGAACCGCCGAAAATTGCCATGATTTTACCAATTTTCGGCGGTTCCTAGTAAGAACCGCCGACAATGTCCATTATTTTCGGCGGTGTTCTTCTTAGAACCGCCGAAAATGGCCTAAAAGAACCGCCGAAAATACCTCATTTTCTACTAGTGCTATCACTCTCGTATAATATCTAATCATATTTGTGAAACGTTAAGTATTTCATTTTCATCATTTCATGTGAGTTACAAGATCCTCTTTTAAACTTTGTTAACTTTTATTCTACAATAATGTTTACACTCAAGGTATCATTTTATGTCCCTTACATCCATGCAACCTTAATCTTTAAGAATTAATCTTATATAATAGGCTTCCCTCTTTATAAGGTTTCTTTTAGTTTATTTCACCAACTTATATGTATATATATATGCATATACAATGTTCTTACCAATTAATGTATGTTATTATAATTCTTATCATTATATTGTATTCATCTCCTTTATTCGTATATACATATATACTTATTTATATAATTGTAGGGTTCTATATTACCAATATCACCTTATATTATATTGTCCTCTTTATTATTCATTATATATACACTTGTACTTATATAATGTATACTCTTGCCCATTTAATTAATTAATTAATTATATATATATATATATATATATATTATATATATCATAATTTGTTTAGTTTGTACTTTACTTATATTCTTACATATCCAATATTTTTTATTACATTTTACCCCAAATAATATTCAAAGTCCATGATTTAATTCATTACACCATTATAACCTATAGTTTTCATTTCTTACTTATTTATTCCAAAGTTCCATTTCAAACTTCTTCAAATCACCAAACAGAATTGGGGTGCTACCCAGTATTTTTGGATATTTACATTTTTGACCCCAATAATATTATAATCTTCACAATTTACCCTTAATTCCATTTATCTAATAGTTTTAACTTTATTTAATTAATTCCAAACTTACCCCTTAATTTTTGAAAATTCTCCTACAGACCCATATGCCATCGGCTTTCATTTAAGTCTTTCTTAATTACAATCTCACCCCACAAACTTTATAATCTTTACATTTATACTATATTTCTTATTTAATTTCATATTTCATTATTGTTCCTCAAATTTGGTCTATACTTTGACCCATACTGGATTTGACCTCATTTATTTTTAAGTGCCCGGAATATTATAATATTACGAATTGGACCCCAATCTTTTCTAGAGTTTTCAATTTGCCCCTTAAATTCCTTAAACTCACATTTTTCCATTTCTTACCAAACAAATCTTTATGTTTTCGGCCTAATATTATTCCTAGCAACCAATTTTGTTTTCCTTTCATTTAACAACCTTTCTTAAGTCTCAAGTTTATTAATTCATTATATAAACTTATAATTCATTTTAAGGTCAATTTTGTATTCAATTGTACTAAACACTTCCTTAGTCTTCTAGTTATTTTCTTAAGTCCTTAGAAGTCTCAAATTACCAAATGACTCCTTTTCCAACCCAGATTTTGCACATAACACTTAATCTTATAACCTATGCTTTTATAGCATTTAATGTTACAAAACCTTATAAATACAAGACTAAACATTCAGCTATATTACAAACTTTAATATGAACTTTAAATGCACCACAAATACACATAAATTAAAGTCCATTCTCGTCCATATTTAATTTATACCCTAAAGTTTTTGGTAATTCCATTTTAGCCCCTTTAACTTAATATTTTGTACATTTAAGTCATTTAGTCACACTTAACTTAGCCAAATGCTCCAACATAGTTTTAAGTTGATTCCTTGGTCAATCTTGACCATTTTTCTCACTAGGCTCTCGGCCATACATGATCCCAAACAAAAATCAACTTTAAAACATTAAAGCAACCTTAAACTTTAGGACTTACCTCTTTATGCCCAAAACTTGCTTTTCCAAGATTCCACTTTCGGCCCTAAACTAATATAAGGGTTCTAGTTAAGTTTTTGCACAAACCATAGTGATTAATGAAGGTTTGATGCACTAAGGACTTATATTAGTAGCTTACTCTCTTAAAGGTAGATTTTCCTCTTGGATTTTCCTTGCACTCTCGGTCAACACTGAGGGTTCTTAGAGCTCCACTTCAGCCATATGAATAAGAAGAAGAGAATGGAGCCAAGGTTAGGGTCTTTGGACACCAAAACAAATCAAAGGAAGGATCTAAGGCTTTAAAGCCTACAATGTGCTCTAAGGTTGAAATTTGAAACTTTCTTATAGCTTAAAAATGTCAATTCTTCTCTTTCAAAGTTTTGGCCAACTAAAAAGTGTAGGGATGATCTCTTTTGGGTAGATCCATGATTATAATAAGGTTTAAGCTCTCAAAACCTAATTTTGAAGAATTTACCTTAGAGAGAAATCCTTGTTGTTCTCGGCCTTGTTTGGTGTTGAAGAGGAACACACTTTGTTTAGGAAACATTTGAAGAAAAGGGATTAAAATAAGGCTCCAATTTCGGCCATAAATTATGCAAAGAAGGGTTTAGTGCTTAAAGCACATTTTTATACCTTAAGGTGGTGGAGGCTTAGCTTGGCTCCATTTCTTCCTTGAGTGCCAAAATCTTGCTCAAAAATAGGTGTAAATTGTTGGATTTCGTATGAATAAATGCTAGATCTATACTCTCCTTAGCTTGTATATGTGGAAATGAGAAAGACTTAAGTGAAATAGAGTAAGGAGCTCACTTCACCATTGATGCCATTAGTGCGTTCTTGAAGCTCTCAAGCAAAGGAATAAGAAAAGCAAGGTAGAAGATAGAGAAGAAAAGCAACGACAATGAAGAGAGATGAGAGAGGTTTAATGATGAAGTGTCTTAATGATGTGTAAGAAAATGAAGACTTTTCTTACTCAAAGTACTCTTGCTTAAGGAAGGGAAATTTAAATTGCGTCACAACACAAGGTATTTCCGGCCCTCTTTAGATATTTTTGATGGGGTCGGTTTGGCCACTTGTTTGGCACTATTCACAAATTGGTGCACATTTCTGATTTTTTTCTTTAATTAAGCTTTCCTTTTGGTACACTATAGTTAATTTGTTCATTATGATGTACATAAGCCTTAATAACCTTCTAAAGTCAATTTCTAGACAATTTCATAAAAATGTGTTTTAAGGATTCTTAAGGCACCTTTTTTGTTTTTAACACATTTTATGATTTGGTTCTATTTAGTAATCATTCTATCTTGTTCTTACCTTAGATATAATGTTTAGGAATCTACTTTGGACCTAATTGAGGTTACACAATCCATTAGGTTTCTTAAAGCACATTTTCCCCTAAGTGATCTTAAAGCACATTTTTGCTTTATATGATCTTAGATTGTTGATATTAAGGCAAATTTTATCCTTATTTATTCATTATTTGATCTTTTATCATCATTGATTAGTTAGGGGTATTTCAATTAGTATTTAAAAAAAACTCTTTCACAATATTGCTACTGCAATAACATATTTGATGCATTACTAGTGAAAATGTTTTTTAGCATGTCTTGGCGGACATTTATCTTTGCTTAAGATCATATATGAGCTAATTTTAGATAAATTTGAGTTGTACTAAGTAACTGTTTTGAAATCCTATTACCTCAAGTGCATTCATTGAAAAAACAAGCTTTGTGATACATGGTTGTAAAAAATGATATGTACGGCCGTTATACGAAGTATCATCCATTTTCACAACGAAATTTGATACGGTGGTAGGAAATCCACCTCACCGAACACCCCGTCCCCCACAGTGGCTTATGACCGTATAATCATTTGTGTTTCTGTATTTACCATATTTCAAAAGAATATAGTATAAACTATTGAAGCCAATGATTTAGACGCAAGCAAAAATAAGAGTAAGTTTTTCTTTTAAATCCCTTAATGAAAATAACATTGTCTTTATATAAGGTTTACTTTAGTAAAATGATGATATAAATGTAGACTGATCAAGAAAGGATGGAGAAAATAGATATGAGAGGAATAAGGAATGGAGGGAAAGCTTTCATTAACTCAACAACCTTTATTACAGAGAGATAGTCTTTATAAGTCTTGCTGTAGATACACATTGCAACTGGCATTACATAATCTGGGTACACTAACATCCCCAACTAGACCTGTAAACGGGTTACTCGTTCGGGTTTTGGGTCATATTTTTTCGGGTCAATATCCATTTGGGTCATTTAACTTTCGGGTCATTTCGGGTTTGGGTCATTTGGGTTCGGGTCAAATCGGGTTCGGGTAGTAATAGTGTTAGATAGAATCGGGTTTCGGTCGGGTTATGGTTAATATTTTTTGACAAAACTTTAAATAAATATATACCTAAATTCTATAAGAATATACTACATATAAATTACAGAAAAGTCAATACAATGCCTATTTTGAATTTCATTCAGATATAATGAGTTTGAATCAAGTTTTTGTTATATTTATTTTGGTCATTCAGGTTTGGGACAATTTATGATCACTATTATTTCATGTTATTCGAGTTTGACTAATTTTTAATTACTATTATTTCGGGTCATTTTGGGTTCAGGTCAGTTTTGGGTTATAAAATTTTCAGGTCATTTTGGGTTCGGGTCATTTGGGTTTTACCAATCGGGGGTTTCGGGTTTATTATATTTAAATATTTCCGGGTTTCAATCGGGTTTCAGGTTCGGATAAAACAAACGGGACGGGTTTTCGGGTTGGGTTAAAATTTGACAGCTCTACCCCCAGTAAGCCGAGCAAGAGGTGAATATATGCCAAGCTTGGATCGATGAAAGATAAAGTTGTCATATGGTAAGCTCTTTGGTGAGAATATTGCAGGTTGACGACTTGATGACATATACTGGTCGTCTCTAGTTATTTGCAAACCGGTCACATGAACCTTCGTCTATCTCTATGAAGCCTTTATCTCAATCTAGAACATTTTTCTGTAGATAATTGCCACCCTTGTTTACTACATAAAGTATTTTCATTCTGTATCTTCTTTTGTTTTCACGTACATCAACCAAGTTTGTCTAAGCTACAAAATTTTACAACGTGAAATGAATGGTGCAGTTGGTGGTGTGCTGCCTAGGTGCAATCTTGTTAGTATTTGCTTTAATTTAGTGGGTACATCGAGTAACATCCGGTTCCGTCATACTAGTCCGGTTATGAGGTGAAGCTGCGTTCCTTTTACGTTTGGAAGGGTATGTCATGAAAAAATATTCATTACACTATAGAGGGGGGTATATCGTGGAAATGTACCCGGTACACAGTACAGGGGCATATCGTGAAAAAATATTTGTTACACTCATAAGGTATATTATAGAGTAAAATAAATCCGAGGGGCATATTGTAGAGTAAATAAACATGAGGGGTATATTGTAGAGTGCAATAAACGTGAGAGGTATATTATAGAGTGCTATAAACGTAAGGGGTATATTATAATGATTTATGAACTTTAGGGGTATGTTGTAAAAAATGAATAACCCTAGGGATACATTGTGAAATTTCCCTATAATAACATTTTTATGACATGCCATCTGTAAAAATATTAAGAAGTCATAATTAATAATTCATTATAGTAGATACTTGAATAAGTTGTGTTTCATTCTCCTAATCACAACATCCATTTTTTGTTTCTTCTCATTTTTTTCATGAAGTTGAATCCAAAAGATAATTTACAACCCACACTACAATCTACGACTATTACCTTTCACTTTAGTAAAAAATGATGGAAAGAGAAAAAGAAGAAGTGAAAATTAGGCTCATATAGGGCAACAATAGTTAAGTGAATTATTTATTACTTAGTTGAAAATTACTTTTTTGTTTATAATCTATTTATTCTAGAATTTAATAAGAAACATCTTTATATTAATATAAAACAATGCAATATGAACTATTTTAATAAAAATATAAATGTGTTATTGTACATTTAACATATAACTTTTATACAGTACACACTTTTGTTATCTCTTACTAATGTAAATAATGATGTTACTAGCACGATCTTTTCGTTTAGAAAATGTTATTTTCACTCTTTCATCCACTATCTTTTACCTTTATATATATATTTATTTCCCCAACGTACGACAAAATGGTAAATGAAAGAGATTTCTACTTCATTAACGGGTCATTTGGTTATTGGAATCTTAATTCCTAGAATAAGATTATAGGAATCGAATTCTAAGAATATAATATGACCTCATTTGGTTGTTATGATATGAATACTTGGAATTTGATGTTTCCTTTGTTTGGTTGACAGAATAATGATAGGAATAGACTTGGAATAAAGTATACACTCACAAATTATTATTAAAAAAACACATCATTATTATTTATTGTACGATAAACTACAAATTTAGCTATGTATATTAACTTGAAATATGTAAATATATATATTGTAACAGAATAATTAATAAAGTTTACTTTTCATAATTAAAAACCCTAAAAAATTCAATAAATTATTTTAAAAAAATTATACCATTCAAATTTCTAGATAATATTTAATTGATACTATGAATATAAACTTATAATTATTGGGTATAGAACACAAAAGAACATACTAGCATGTAATATGAACGTGATTAATATAATTTGAACATCATATTACTTATTTAGATGCGGAAAAATAGTGTTTTAAAACTATTACTAAGTATTCAAAATTAATTAAAACATTTTACAAGGAAAAGAATAAACTAATAAAATTACAAAGTAAAATTTTAATTATATTAAAATTTTTTAATAGTATTAAATATTGTAGTATTTTCCTAAGGATTAATTATAAGTATTTATTTCTACATGCTATTAGGTTGTAACTATATATCAAAGTAATTGTAAATTTTATACCGTGCTTAATAATTAAAGAACAATTTTATATTTAATACACTTTACTTCTTATTTCTTGACATATTTCGTATTAAATTTGAATTTATGTTTTGAATTTCATTAAGTAATATTTGATACAATATAATGTATTGTTTTAACAAAAATTGTATGTCTAAAATAAAATAATTATTTTGTCAACAATTTGAACAATATATAATATAAAAACCGTAAGTGATAGCTATATATATATATTCGTTTATAGTCATTTATTTATTATTAGTAAGAATTTTTTTAATTTCAATAGTATTATTTATTCCATTTGAAAATAAAATAACCTGTTTTAAGTATTAATAGTATTTGATTGTTTATATTACATGTAATACATTATATTTTATTTTAATGTATATAAAATATAATACATTTTCTCATAATAAAATAGTTTATTTCTTTATATTTAAAATATATAAAAATATTTTTAAAAATTAATATGTATATATATATTATAAGATAATTGTACCTTAAATATTAGTAATGAATAAGAAATAAAGATTAGAATTAAATATCTGCATATATTTAACTTTATCGAGTATTTTGATAATCTGGTCACTCGATTGGAATAGCAATTCCCAGCGTTTCAGCAGGGAATACGATTCCCATCGGGTTACTAGAAAATTGGAATAAGCCATATTCCTGGAATTAGTTTTCTCCGTACCAAACATTGGAATAGCGGAATTGCAATGCTATTCCTTGGTACCACGACGCCCGTAAGGGGGGTTTGTTTTGGGGTAATCAAGTTCCTGCTGTTTGTTTCTCATTTTTTTCCTATTTTCAGGAAAGAGAAATAGAATGGGATTACCCCCAAACTAATGGTGGCCATCGGGTCCGGTTCTACCCGGAACCGATTGGAACCGGAACCGGCCGGGAACCGGAACCGGAACCGAACCGCCTCAGCCGGTTCCGAATACGAATACATGTTTTGAGATTCGGGTCCGAACCGGGCCCGGAACCGCCTGGAACCGCCGTCGGATTCGGAACCGGGAACGGAACAGGAATCGGAACCGGTGGAACCGAAACCGGAACCGCCCCGGAACCGGTTTGAAGTTACCGTGTAATATTTTAGAATGTATTAGTAATTTAGTATTACTTTCTTTCCATGTAATCTTTTTTTAGACTTGCAATTGACATCATGTAACCTCTTAGTAGTTGTACTCTTTTTCCTAATTAGGGTTTCCCTATGGGTTTTTACCTAATAAGGTTTTAATGAGGCAGTGAATCATATAATAAAATTCTCTTTGTTCCTTATTTTTGTAAATTCAATAAAAAAATCCTAATTCTTTGTTTCTTACACATTTAAGATTATAAACTTGAAGAATAACCTATCTAGGAGTAAAGTGGATGAAAAGAGCAACGTGTGTGCTCAAACGGACCTCAAATCGGAGCTAAAACGAAGCAACTAGAGCCGATCGAATCTTTATGGAACCGCTCCGGAACCGGTTTTTTGACCGAATCCGAAGCAAATCCAGATTTAAGAACCGGAACCGGAACCGCCAGACCGGTTCCGAATACGAATACACATTTTCCGAATCGGAACCGGTGGAACCGAAACCGGAACCGTGGAACCGGACCCGTGGCCACCATTACCCCAAACTAAGGGTGGCATTTAAACATGACCCATTTTACCAACACGAATCCGACACGAAGTAAGCGGGTTTGGTTTTAAAATTTGACACGATTAAATAAACGGGTAACCCGAACACTACTCGTTTAATAACCGTGTCGGGTTTGGGTTTAACATATGTAACCCCGATAATTCATTGATATAATTTTATTAAAATACATATATATATATATAATATATATATTATAAATTATAGATTAATTTTTTATCAAATTTTAATATAAAAAAGATAAACAAAATATTAAAAATAAGTATTTTAATTTAAAGTAAAGTTAATAATATCATAAAATGACAAAATTAATGTTAATTAGTCAAATTATTTTCTTATATATAACTAAACATGTTAGGTTTGAGTTTAATATGCAGATTTGAGTTTTAAATATGGACACGATTAATTAGTTGGGTAGACGGGTCAACCCATTTAATAAACAAGTCAACCCATTAATAACGGGTTGGGCTTGGGTTTCATATTTGGACATGATTAATTAAATGGGTTGGGGTTGGGTCTATCCATTTAATAAACTGATCGGGTTTGGGTTTAGCCTAACACCACCCGCGAACCCGTTTTGCCACCCTTACCCAAACCCTCTTTCCTGATTCCCTACCCTTATTAGGGAATGAGCTTCCCTTTCCCCAGTACAATTTGACCGACAACATATGACCATTGACCGATGACTAATGTTCATTGACCGGTGACCGGTGAATGTTGACCGGTGGTCGTTGACCGGTAGCCATTGACTATTGACCAGCGGCCATTGACCGGTTATTATTTTATTTCCCTCAGCTCAAAACAACAACCGGGAAAATCAAAGGAAATTCTTTTCCATTCCTCTCCATTCCCTTTTCTGATTCCATTCCGTTTCCCCGCTTGAAACAAACACCCCCTAAATAGTTTTCCTGTTTGTTACAAACACCAAAGGAGATTCAAGCTTTTAGAATATGTTTTCATAACCCATCTCTCTTTACTGATGTAGATGCATTTAAACAGGAGTCCAATGACGGAATTAGGGGTCAACAAATGGTTTTTTTGTTCAATCACTGTATTTTTAATTGTTCCACAAGTTTGGTTATTTTGGATATTTCTGTAATAGAGTACGGTTTAGTTATCGGGTTTTGAAATTTTAAACTCCGATTATGCATAATAATCAAACTTTTATCAACATACTTTTATTAAAAAATTGATATACAAGAGTTTCATCTAAACTTACTTGGTTTTGGAGGAAGTATGGTTATTTATATTGTTTTTTTTTTAAAATTTATGTTGTTTTATGTGTCTGTATATAAAGATTCCAATCAACTCGTTATTTCTGATTCGTTAGTTCACTTTGTCAGTTATTTTATGAAGTTCGATTATTTCAATTATTTCATGAAATTTGATTATTTCAAGAACTTCTGTTATTTTGGTCATGCCAGGAAATTTAGTTATCTTGATTATTTCAGAAATTTCGATTATCGGACGATTAACAGTTAACAGTGTAATATATAAAATAATTATCAGTTAAAACAAATATTATTATAAATTTGATAAATTTAATTATAGGATAAATAACCAAGCACCATATTTTATTTCATATGTGAGTTAACGATATGGTTGTAACTATTTGCTCACGCAAGGAGGCAATGGAAGTTTCAACCTGCTAGCAACCAGTTGGGCTTTAACAATGCTTGATGTGGGCCGATCTGGATGGGTCAAATTTGTTTCCCAGCAGCATGGAGATCCGTCGTCAGTCTCCCCTTTAAAATTGCAACAGCCAACAGGGACGGTTCCGGTTCGAAAAAGTGGCATTTGCGAAGGTTAAGATTTGTGCAATACGCAAGTTAAACATCCCGGCGAATATCCTACGCGAGCACCTCGAGGCTCGAGTCTTTCGTCTAGTTTGATTTCTTCTTTCCTTCCCCGATTTATCTGTTCCTCTCTCGTGAATCTTCCTCTGTCGCCCTCTGCTGCTTTCCGCTTCGTCTTTCGATCACCGACACCCGCAACCATGGCGACGGAGACGAAAGATCTTCCCACAAGAAGCTGGAGGTTAAAAACCCTGACAAAGGTCAGGTCTCGGTTACTGGAAAACCATCCACGCAACCTCTCAACAGCGCAGACTCGTCAAACCCTCAACGCTGTCCCTCGCGGTTCCATCTGAAGCTAATCCGCAGAGTGGCTCTCCAGCAGGAGACGCTGGCGGCGACACTCCGAGGGGCGAAGGGGCCACTACTGGGGCGGTAAAAACTCTCTCTGCCGGCACGGGGTGCGGGTGCTGATGTAGACAAGAAGCTTCGCCGGGCTGAAAGATTTGGCGTTCCGCTTAAGCTGTCTGAGCAGGAGAAGCGCAATTCTAGGGCTGAAAGGTACGGCGAATTTTCATGTGTGCTGTGTGTGAATATAAACTATGCATGTCAAAAACCTTTTGCGATTTTGGTAGATACCTAGCTTTTTGATTCGGCTCTGTGATTGTTCAATGGGCCATCTAATTCTCAATTTGTGCTGAAGATAGGTTATTGTGTTCCATTTATGGTACTCCGGGGGAAAAAGGGTTCTCATGAACAGCTTCTTGGATTTGAATGGTACTGTTCTAGTGTTTGATGCAGGGATTTAGTCTCGTATTGAAGTTTTATTGGTAGCTACCTGTGTAGTATTGAATCAATGTACCGATCGTTCCGCTGCTGGGAAATCAAGTAGTAATGTCCAACTATTTTTATTGAATTAATCTAGTACTGTCAAGGATAAGTCCTCGTGTGAAGTTCGCCAATCATATGCTTGGGAGTTCGGGGCATATACATCCCAAAAGTGATTAAATAGGGGAGCGGTAATGTTTCAAGAAGTAAGGAACGCTGTACTTTAACAAATCTTGTAATTTTAGATGTTTCTCCTAGCTAGAGCTTGGAGGAGAACGTTGTACAGCTTTTTTCAGAATAAATACAGTATGGTTGGTTTTTTTAGCATAACAGTATGGTAGGTTTGACCTCTGGCAAAATTGTTAAAAGTTAGAATAATTTGGAGTCTTTTAGGCTCGAATCGCTAGTTTTTCTGCTGCTTAGTAACCACTGAGGTCTTATGCAGTATTGGTAGTAGTAAGCACTTTGGCTTAGCAGTGTTGCTTTGTCAATTTCAAATTAACTACAATCATGGATTTGGATATTTTAATGAATTGCAATCTTTTGGTTAATCATAACGGTACAGAGAATTTCTAAATACTGGAATTGATTAGTCTTTTACGTCAAAAGTATGCTGAATGGTGTTTTGGCAAGGTGCTTCCTAGATGATTTTAGAACTGTTATTTTAGGTATTCTTCCTTGAGGAGGAGCTTATGAGGCACTATACATTTGCTGATAATTTTCAGTCTTACGCATGAGCTTCTAATTTAAAGATAGTTGGCACCATTTCCTGATTGCTCGTGAGCTTGAATAGTTAGCTATTGAAGTTAGTTGTCACACTTCATTGTCTTATTTGTTGCAATACTCTTCATTTGAGCCAGATGACTGATGTGTAGTATAAACTGCTTATTTTTATCCCCTGTTCAGGTTTGGTGGTTCTGGGTCAGGAAGTGATTCATCAAAATCATCTGAAGACCTGAAGAGAAAGGCCAGAGCAGAAAGGTTTTTTTTCTTTGCTGTTTGACAGTGTTCATTTCGTTCAATTGAGCTGGAGATGATCTCTCAAGCAAAAGAGCACAAGAGATTTTGTTAATCATCTTGTTATTGCTACAGATTTGGGCTTGTGGTCTCCGAGGAGGAAGACAAGAAGAAAGCTCGACTTGCTAAATTTGGATCAGACAAGAAGATAGATCCTAAAGAAGATGAGAAGAGACAAGCTAGAGCAATCAGGTTAGTTCTGTTTGTTTATCTAATATTTCACTCATTTTATTTATATGATGCGGTGATTTATTTACTTGGCATATGAATACCATTTATCAGGAGTTCTAAAATCTTTATCTGTTTTGGTTCTTTAAGGTTTGGTCAACCTTCTGCTGATTCGGTGCCCAATCTAAATGGCAAGGGAAACGTTAATGTGGTAATTGCTCAGCGACACTCTTAATCTAGAATAAATGTTTTAACCAGTATGGTTTAATGTTATTATTTATTTGACCTCTTTCCTTTCACTTTTTTTCTATTTCCATTTGGTACAGAAGACTGCCGTAGCCAGTGAGGCTATTGGAGGAACTTGAGAGTGACAGATGCTCTATTTTTATTACAAGGCGAGGTGATTTGCTTATTTAGCCTTACTGTTAACACTTTCTTTTTCTTTTCTTTTCTTTTTAAATAGGGATTGGAATTGTTGCCTGATTGTCGTACATATGACTAATTTGGCAGGTACAGTTTTTGTTTCAGTTCAGTATCCTAATGTAGTGACTGCAAACCCTCGGTGGCCGTTTTGCCTTCAGAATTTCCAAGATGCATTTTCCCTTGTTTCTCTACGTCTTCTGCCGTGTTGTGACGCAAGCCAAGCTGCGGTTTCATTGCTATCAATCCATCTGACGTCTTGCTACTAATGTTATCAGAAATCTAGGGTGCAAATTTTCTCTTTTCTTTCGTCTCTTTTGGATGTCCTATACTGGTTTAGGGGTCTGTGGGGTTAAAAGTGATTGTCTTTGGATAGGTTAGTAAGATCATAAATTGCATGAGTAGCTAGCTGTTCCTTAGCTGCATTGTTAGGCATATAGTATTGCATTGTGCATTAGGAAGTGTTTGACCTGACCTGATACTTACACCTAAAAGTAATTGAAAGAAAAGGAAAGAAATGTGAATGATTGGGGACAAGGTATGATCCCTTTATAGACTAGTATTACAAACTGATCTAGCTTGATGGTGAAACTTTTTTTGATTTAATGAACTCGTTGATGAGGAGAACAACTTGCTGCTGGTTTGACTTCTCAATCCTTTACAAGGGACTTGTTATGCTTGTGGTGGATACTTCTAGGATTCCATATGACAATTTTCAGTCTCATGCTGATCTGAATATTAGCCATGCACTTATTTGTTCCACATGAGAGCATGATGCATGTGGTTGTTACAATTTAGAGAGTGAGGAAACCGGAGTGCCTGTTGCATTTATTGTCTGTCTAGGGAGAGAGTTGTTCCTTCTGTTCAACTTTAGCTAGTGATGATGGATGATATTGATACTAGTTTCTTTAGCTGTTGCCCCCTTTTCTATGACTTATTTTGGGCTTGGGAGGTTTTTATCTTAAATTTTGTTATTTGTCTTTCCGTTAGGTCTAGGGGTGATCTTTGTTTTGTGTTGGTAGTAGGATTTGGTTTATATGCACCCTATGATTTCTGATAGTTTTTAGTCGGTGTGAATGTCGTTTGAATACTAAGCAACTGGAGGGGCCGCAGCTGGGTTATCTTGCCTAAGTGGTCAACTAATATTCGGGCGGCTCGTCAGCAGAGATGGAATTTTCATTTTTTTTTCTTAGTATGAAGGACTCTGCTGGTTGGCTGGGCTTGTCTCTTTGTATCTTGTTGAACATCTTGGAAAATTCTGTTGGTTGTTGAATTGGTCTGGATAAGGAGGGATGATGTAACTCTTTTTTTTTTTTGAAAGAACCAGGTAAAGTAGGTATATTTTTATTAGTAATTGTGCTATGCTTTTAGCCAAAAGCGAGTTACTGTGATTGCTTGCAATTATTATTTATTTTTTTTGCCTTGATTTGTCAAGGAGTTACAACATGCTCCGTTTTTTTTTGTTTTGCATTGATGCTGTGCAGCTGTAGCGTGGTACAATTCCCGTGCCTGTTGAACTAAGAAAATTGATAGTTGGATGCACAGGGTGGGGTCTGGGCGATGGTAACACATTACTACCTCCGTCCGTCAAATAATTTTATAAAACTAAATTTTATATTATATAGTTTATCATGTAAGGAATCATATGTAAAACTTAAATTTTCAAAATTAATTTATCTTATATGTTAAAAATGAAGTCAAACGACATGTCCAAATAGTAAATAGGACGGTCAAGTGGGACGGAGAGAGTAGTATTTTGTGGGAACAGATAAGGAGTGCTAGCTACTGCTTCCATATGATGGAATTTGATCAAGAAACAAAACTATTACGGTGATATCATCGTGAAAGTGTCTTCGCACTCCTGCTTCTATCTTGTTGAGATCCGAGTATCGCATCTCTCTTTTCTTTGCTGCCTCTTTTAGAGCCGCTTGCACCAGTCTTTTGGCGATTCCCTGCAATTTGTAGATCGTCATGATGATTAGTTTCATCAATTGAAAGCAGTCGATGTGAAGAAAGAAATACAAAGCATTAAAATATGACCCTTATCTTACATTGCGAGGATTGGTTTGAACAATGTTGACGACCTCTTGGTTATTGAAATGCTCCCATAAACCATCGGAGGCAAAAACTAGAAACCGGTCTTCTGGACTCAATTTCCTTACGGAGACACTGGGTTCCCCAGTGAGGATAGGCTTGGTGAATCCCTTTGGTAATCTGTATTTTGCTTGTAGAGGTGGCCTGTTGAATTCCGACTTCTTCAAGTATGCATCACCAATCGACCTTGTTACCTGTCGATGTTTTAGATCCACTCAGAGTTAGCTCTGTTTTGTGTGACTCGAATTGCAATTTGATCGAGTTGATTGAAAGCAGAACAAAAAGTTTTTTTTTTGTTATATACCTGAATCATCCCTTTAACTCTCCACACATTATGTCTGAGGACAACAATGTCATGGTCAAACGGGTGTCGTCTTCGCAGCTCCTCCCTTTCGGATTCCATCGCAGCATTGTGATCCTTTGACACCTGAACCGCTGTGATCTTTCCCGTGTCTTCATCCACTCTACCCAAAATAACCCGGGAGTCACCAGCATTTGCAGTGTGCAACACACCGTCGCTGATTATCCCAGCCAAACAGCAGGATCCGGTTGTCGCTATGCTCGGATTCTCCTGCCATTGCTTCCTCACCGCAGACAGGAAGTTCTCATCTGTTGCCTGAAACGCCTTCCTTAAGACATCGTCTGAGATCCCTTGAAGCTCTGTTGAAAACCCTGCATCGGCGAATTAGAATGTCAGTCAATCAATCAAAGCATCACCCTTGTACCATAATTTCAGATCAATTGGCAATTAAACTGAAATCAATCAGGAAAACCTTACTCTTTATGTTGTAGAACAAGTTCCTCTTGACGAATTGAGAGGCTTGAGGTCCGCCATGTCCGTCGTACACACCAACGAAGGTCGCATCTTGTTGGCCGCCGGTGCTCAATGTCCACGATTCCACTTGGCTCTGATCCTCCACCACGCTGTTGGCTTGCACTACCGCCATTGAATACTCCCACTGGAATGTCGGCCTAAGTTCTTCCGCCACAATAATCCTTCATATTACCACCGCTACCACCAGAACCACCCCCTCCTTCTCGATGATGATGATGATGAGTTTCTGATCCACCACCACCGCCTTCACAGTTATCCACAAACGGTCTCCAACAGCTGCTCACCATCTTCATTTGACCGTACAAATTAAACTGACTAATCGATGATCTGATCTAAAACCCCAATCAATTAAACTATCATCAATGAATGAATCACACCCGCCTATGTATCTACAACCCGATAATTCAACTCAAGAATGATCTCTCCTCTTTCTCTCGTTCTTCGCATATAGTATATATATATATTATATATATATGTACTGTATGTGTTAATTACTGTGCTCCTCTTTTGAAGGGAACGGAATCAGAAAAGAGAATGCCCAGATCAGATGGTGGTATTGGTAGGCATATGTGAATGGGCTGAATTTATTATTGAGATGAAGAGGAAGACAAGGGAGCAAAGTACAGAAATTAATAGCTCGCTCTCTGATCTGATGAGTTCAGTCAGAGAATATGGGGAGCTGTGCTGCTGCTATTGCTGCTGTGTGGTGTGTTCGTGAACCTGTGCTTATCTCCTGCTTCCTTCCTACTATGTTCGTTCGTTCACTCGCTCGCTTGCTTTGTAATGACTAATAGTAATGGGTCATCTCTCGTTTTCGTCTCTCTCTGTTCATGTGCTTTGCCATGTCTTACCCAACACTCTTAGCTGTACATGTTTTGACAGAGTTTTGTTGCTTTCTTTGTCCCCCACTCTACCTTTCAGATCAGTGAGAAGATCATCAGTTACATTTTTATATTTATTGCTCTGTGACTGTGAGAGAAGGGAACACTGAAGAACAAATTTGGATAAGAAAAAAAAAGAAAGAAATTGGAATCTTTTTGACAGAAGATCTTCATTGTGGTGTCAGCTGAGATCTGAGATGATAGTACCTCATTAAGTTATGTTAGTATTTCGGAATCTAATTGTATTTCTTTTCGTACTAACTTTCAATACTTTTGGTTTTTTAAATAAGATATATTTTTATTGGGTTTAAAAATTAAATGTTAAGAAAAATTATATTGTTTCATTCTTTATTTTTTTACATTTGGAATAGAAATAAAAGATGCGAGGAAGCTTAATTTTGATATTACATTTTACAAAGTAAGCGTTAATTTTTTATAAAATTCTTTTTCTTAAGATACCTCTATAATAGAGAATAAAGAGAAATGAATTTTATGATTGAAAGATTTAGAGAAAACTGCAATTAATGCAACTCTTTTTCAATCTTAATATATCCCAACTTTATCCCATTCTTTTGCGTATAATGATCTACTTGATTGATAGTTGATTTAGAGTAAATTACTCAAACCCCCCTAGGATTGGGCATAATACAGTTAACCCCTTGTGTTTATCATAATTATTGGTACCCTCTTGAGGTTATAGTTATTTTTACTATGAGCCCCCAAACTATAATTCCATTATCAAAACGTTAACCACGTGCTGACTCATCAGCTTAATCACATTATTAATGACATGTTGGACAAAAAATACTGCTTAATCAGCATTCTTATTGTCTGAAAATACATCTAAATTGGGATGAGGGAGAGTTAAACAATGTTTATTAAACAGTTTTGTTGTCCAGACTGACATTAATAATGTGATTAAGATGATGGGTCAGCATGTAGTTAACGTTTTGATAACAAGTTATAGTTCGGGGGCTCATGTCAGAGATACCATAACCTCAAGGTGGTTACCAATAATTATTATAAACACAAGGGGGTTAACCGTATTATGCCCATTCCTCAAGGGGTTCTGAGTAATTTACTCTTGATTTTAAAATAATGAGTTGAGCTGGTCAAACCCAGTCAGATATGTTAAAACAGCTGAACATGAGAGATAATTTGAGTTTATGTAACTACTAATTGATAACTGATATTGACTGATGACCGATTTTAAAAGAATGAATGGAGCTAATCAATCCAAGGAGAAAAGAATGAGGTTTTCATTCTTCTTAAGCTACCTAGCTAGTGTGATGAATAGCAGAAAGAAGGCTGGTTAATGGATTCGCTATATAAACCAGCTAATCTTCCGTGCTCATTTTGCATTCCAAGCTAGCTAAGCAAGCTATGATCAAGTTTATTTGATCTTTCCCAGTTAAACAGCAAATGAAGGAACCGAGGAGAGAAGGTTAGCGTGAATTGTTTTCAATTATGGTAAAATGTTAATATACTACTAGTATAATTGGTTTTTCATTTTTCTAAATAATTGATTGATCGATCAATTTTTGAGGGTAAAACTGCGATTATGGTGCATGATGAGGGGTGTTCCTTATTGTGTTTGAATAAAACAGAAAAAAAAAAAAGCTGGCGGAACGTCAACCCAAAACTATCCCAATTATAGTTGTTAGTTGAGGGTGAAGTGTAGAGATGACACATATGAAATATATAACGTGATGAATATGACAAGTTTTATTAGGATGGGACTAATAATTAAGGGGATTGATGAAGGATGACGTGTTGTCAAGCAACATTGCTATGTACTAAAGTTGAGTTTTTAAGAAGAACAACACTAAAGATGAAGTGAAAAATGATACCGATTGCATTGGAGTTGTTTGTGGATTTTAGTGTGAAAAGAGTTATTTGTTTGATGTCTTAGCGTTTATCACGCGAGTGAAGAGAGGCTATGGTTGGGTGCGAAAACATAACTTAATGGACTGATGGTTAAGAGTATATGCTCATACTGCACATATTGAAGAATTTGTTAATATAGTGTGCAAGGACAAAACGCAAACCACACAAACTCTATGAGCGAGAGAGAGCGAGAAAAAGAAAGAGAGCGTGAGTGGGGGGGAACTCGAGGAGCTCGCATGAACGGCGGAGGGAGAGGAAGTCGCAAGACTATGGAAGAGGAGAGTCTCCAGGCGGTGGCCCCAGCGTAGCCCTTGTTGCAGGGAGGCGTCGGTCCTCTTCGAAGCGGGGAGAGAATAGATCGAGACGGCCAAGGAGGAGAGTCTCTGCCCAACGTTCTGGGGGTCCCGATGCTCCAGGCGACATTCTCTCCGGAGGTCGAGTTACGTGTCGCGGCGGTGGTAGGAGCTCTCGTGAAAGGCTGCGGCGACGAGGAGTAGACAAGCGGTTCGGGGTGGTTGGTGTGCGAGGTCAGAAGAAGAAAGGAGTTGGTGGTGAAGGTTATTCTGCTTCGACGACTTACGTTGGAGCTCCTGATGATTCCGGCACTCATTATCCGACGTTGTTCATCGATAATCTGGATAGGTCGGTTGATGCGAAGGCCATTAGATGGATGGTGATATCAGCCAGGTCTTCATTTCCAGGAAGGTACGACGAAATAATCCCTCACATTCGCCCTGGTTAGAATGAAGAGTGCAGAGCAAGTCGAGGTGGCAAAAGGGAAGGTCCATGGCCACACTTTTAGGGCGCAAAATCTTGCCTGTCAAGCAAGATATTCGTTCGAGAGGGTAAAGAGAGCCTCGCCAGTTGGAAGAGGAGGTAGGAACAGGGTAGTTCGCGGATTCTTCCATGCTCCGACGCCTGAGCGCGATGGAGATAGTGTAACGCCCCTATTAACCATAAATACAGCGCGGAAATAAAACTCTAAGGCGAATACAGACCATCGGGGCCAACCACCCGGCACCAAACCTCACCAATTACAACTACAATCTCCAAAAGCGACGGTCTGAACTCTGAGCAGAAACAAAAACTTAACACCAACATAATAGAAACTGAACACACTAACTCTCCACAAAACCTAGTCCCATCCCAAACGCTCATTCTCTTCTCTTCGTGGCCACCTGTAAATCAATTCGTACCTGCAAGATGAAACCAAGCAGCCCACCCCAAAAGGGGCGGGTCAGTTCCCTGGAATGGAACTGGTACAATTCTCCAAAAACAAACTTATAAAACATAACTCTTCAAAAAACAGTAACATGAAACAAACTCTTAAAAGTAAAACAGAGATAAAGCACTTCAAAACCATCAAGTTAAGAGAAAAGAAAACAAGACAAAGATAGAGAACTTCCAAACCAAGTCATCCACTTAAGTAGTCACACCACATAGTTAGTAAGCATTCATTGTTGATGTTAGAACCAATTCTGGTTAAGAAGAGAAAGACTTAAGTAGTCACAAAGGACCAGGAGTGACATTAATATCCATAACCCGTGGTAGACAGTTTATGTCTCCACCATTTCAGAAGATGATTCCCATAGACCAAATATAATCACGAGTGGAATAAACCAATTGGGAGAGATGGCCCCCACCACCAGTCAGTTGCCACAAGGGCGAGGTAAACAGACCTCCGCTGTCAGTTGCCACAAAGGGCGAGGTAAACAGACCTCCGCTGTCAGTTGCCACAAAGGGCGGTATATAGCAGACCTCCGCTGCCACCGACCCGTTCTCGGTCATCGGTGAAAAGTGTGTGCACCACTTAATAAAATAATCCATACTCAGTACCCAGATTAACATTTCTCATATTCCCATTAGATTATTAACTGCACAAGAGCAATACCAAAACTCAGTCCTACAGAGTGCAGAGGCGTAAACCCTCAACATTAATACCCAATAGAAAGAATCCATCTCCAATAAGGCTAATCAAACTCGACTCATGGTTGAAACATTACCCATTATCCAAAGGAAGAATTACCACTACCAGATATTTTCCTATATTCCCAGTCACCCCACTAGATCATTAACTGCACAGAGCAATACCAAAACACTCAGTCCTACAGAGTGCAGAAGCGTAAACCCTAGGCAGTTAATAACTAGTGAAACAACCAGATAGGAGGAACCAATAACCAAGGAAGTTTCATATACAGGCTCAGTTAGTCACATCAAGCTCAGTTAGTCACCCAACCAATTCCTTTTTAGAAATTCCTCTTAAAGCCAGTTAGCGTTTCCAAACATTCCACAAGTCAATCATCAAAAATATCAGCGTACGAGAAATCGTACAAAACATTCCATAAGGTCCAAAACACATCAAGCTGAGTACGAGAAATCGTACCTGGGTAACGTTGTAGCAGTTCTAATCAACTTGCGCAAACAATCAACAGTACTCTGAAGAATATTAAAGGTAATCTATCATCATAACTCATACCCTAAGTCAAACTTAAATAGATTTCTCACTCTTATTTCTAAACCTCGATCGTCTTGTAAGCCCTTCGCTTAATTGTTAAGTATAGCCTTCGACTTGTTTTAGAATGTTGTATAGCCCAAGGGTGTAAGATCAAGGGATGTATTCATTTAACACTTATCAATTGTTCCACTCTTATCCACTTTACTAATACTTACTAACCGTAGTTCTCACATTAAAACCTTTATATTTTAAGTGTATTTATATTACTCAATTAGTCTTAGAATCTCAATAATAACCCTTAAGCTCAATACCTTTATTCTTACTTTAGGACAAACATCGTATTATACCTATGATGGATTTATCTTAGAATACTATATTATTATTCCATAAGGTAATGATTAGGTATTTTATCAATATTTACTAGATAATCCTTTATGATTAAGTCTTCCCCTTAACTTAATTAAGACCTACAACCTGTATATCGAAATCATAGTGTCGAAGATGCATTTCATTACAACTTCATTGATCTTAGAATTAGAGACAACTACTAGACTCATTATTTTATCTTTACTTTAGAATGACTTAATATATAACCATTTAATTATCTTGTCTTAAGATGTTCAATTACTCTTCATCCCGAAACAACTATATTTAATTAACTCAACTCAAACCTTTCCAACTCTTTTACTTAGTATCCACAAAGTATTTTTCGCTTAATTATTACCTATATAATAAGGTGTTTTTAAGATAACCCTTTTTATGTATCCTTACTTACATTTTAATTTCCCAAGTATTTGATTTTTACACACATTCTCTCCATAGAGTATGTATAATCCTCTTGTACTAAATTTTAATAAACTTATGTCTTAAATATATTTTATATTACTTACAAGACCAAAGGTTTCAAAGGAATAACTTAATAATTAATTTCCTTTATTGTATTTAGGATGGACAATATATCTACATAAAGTAGAATTTATCCAAGAATTAAATTCTGGTTCGTAAGTGAAATTGTTAATTATTTAATAAGATAATCTATTATGAAAAATCCCCATACCTTATATTCAAACGACACATTAATATTTCCCGTGTCAAAAGGTAAATCCTTATAGCCTCTTATGTAACTTAGTTCCTCTAAATAAAGGTTCAAAGGTTTATGTATCTAATTTCTATTTAAAACCTTTTAGTAAACTTTAACTATTATGTACAACACTTATTTATAAACTCACATCTTGAATATTAGTAATAAATGTATTTTATGGCTAACCAAATTTAAGAAACTTAAGGATTATTATTTAGAGTAATTTCCTAATCATAGTTTAATATAGTCTTATACCATAATCCCTTTTAATGATTTTATCTCAAAATATTAAGTTATTACTCAATACTATAAATATTAAGAATGATTAAATCTAGATTTATTTATCCTCTTCACATTTAGATGTAAAAGTAACTCATTTACTTTATTTTTTTTATAATAAGAACATTTAAATGTAAAAGTATTTCATTCATTTTATTATCAATTATATAATAAGATCTATTTGTGTACACTTTATGTAAACTAGTTACAAATATTCCTAAATTTCAACTTATTAATTTCTTAACCCAATTATAGATTTACATTGTGGACATTGACTGAATATATACATGTATTTAAATACGGTTTATAAAAATCTTAGAAACTCAAAGATAACTAAAAACTCAACCTATAACCATAAATTAATACCACCTCATATAATATTCTTTTATTAGTATCATGTAGAGGTTTAGTTTAACTCATTAATTCCTTCATATCCTATTTTCTAAGGGTTTTATTCCTTTTATTTATTTATTTATCGTATATATATATATATATCCTTCCTATTATATTTCTCACAAGGAATGTTATTTCCTTTATCTATTTTTATTGTATTTATATATATATATATATATATATATATATATATATATATATATATATATATATATATATATATACATATACCTACATATATTAAGATTTATCCAGAACATTCTTTAAGAAATTCTATTGTATTTAATTATATCTAATATCTTTAGACATATCCAAAACTGATTTATGGTTTATAAATAAAGTATTTCCCTTAGTTTTAGTTAACATATTAGCTTCCATATCATATATAATAAATAAAACGTAGTTTAGTTAAATTCCTTGATTTAATATAAGTTTCTATTTATTTCTCTCATATAAATATATATATAATATATGTAACAATTTTTACTTCACTTAAAGTTAATACCCAAAATATTTATAAACATACTGTATTAAATGTTAATTAGTCTTATTATATTTTCCCCCAACCTATAAAGTTCATTAATCAACTATATACTTTAATTTTTGATTACATTAAAAACTATATATTATAAGTTATTCTTATGAAAACTCATAAACACAATTTTTAAACCCATTTACAATTGTCCAAAAATCCCCAAATTAAATATATAGTAACTATCACATTTTATACATATTATAAAATTTTTATTTCATAAAAATATCTTTTTAATATGGCCAAATAATTCCAGAAAACCCGTAACTTGTAAAAATCATAACTTATGTTTAAAAACTCCAAAACATAATAATTTACATCAATATAAACTAGATAAAATAATGAACCTATGGTTAAAATTTCAAATCAAAATACCTTCGGGAAGGTATTTAAATTAATACAACAAGTTAGGGTTATTTACTGAAATCTATAGAAACTTAAATAAACTAAACCTGAAACGTTTTAATCTCGGCCGTCCGTTTCTCCTAACTACAATCGGACGGCCCTGGTTTATCAAGTTCTTCAGCGAATTCCTTAAACAGATCGAGTACTAAATCGACGATATCTCCTAATCTACAGAACGAAATCGAGTGATTCTTGTTTCTATGGATTCGAAATCGAATTCCGGTTCTATTGATGCCAATTTCCCCATTATAATGCAGTGTTCATCGAGTTTCAAATTCAGTTCGAAGGTTAGGGTTTATATCGGGTATAGAATACGATTCGGGAATAATTCCTACAAATCCTCCTAATCTAACACGTAATTGATCAAATTGGAACATGGGTTAGGTCGACAATGAAGTCTAGATTAGCAACAACGGAAGAATTTGAGGAAACGCTCACCGGAATTGCAATATCGGAGGAGAATTCGAGAACGGGTTCTGGAAAAACTCGAACTTCCCCGACCAGTTCGTGAAGCCAACTTCGAGGATCTATAAGTTATTGTACAGATCGATTTAGGCTTTGTTAATTGGCTCAATAGAAAGATGAAACTTAGCTCTACACATTGATAACTAGAACTAATCCTAACTCGCATTATACAGAAAGAAAATTGACCCGAAAGTTACGAGTTTACCTGTCGTTTTTCCGGTGATTTTATGTGCTGACAAATCAGAGACTTTGGGCGACTATATCTTCCAAACGGTTACGAATCAGGCTTGGGCATAAACATGAAAGTTGTAGATGGGTTAGAGATCTACACAACGGCTAAAGAAATCGAAATTTGGTTGAAATACGAGGAAGTTATGGCAAGACGAACTTTACCTGAAATCGAATGAAACTGGAAACTGGTTACGAACTCGAAAGCTGGCAACTTTGGATCAACTTTCCCGTCGATGTAGAATGAGTTAGGGCTTGTATGAGCTATGGTTGTAAAGAGGGAATTAAGGAGAGAGAGTGGTGAAGACGGCACTGGAAAATTAGAAGTAACGAGAGAGATATAGCCGTCACAAGTTAGGTCAAAATCGGGTGGTTGTTGGAGAAAACAAGGAGATAGAATCGACTAAGTGTTGGGGCGCACGAGAGGCTGACACGTGGCAGTTATAAAATTTTGCTTCAAAACTTCAAACTAGCATAACTTTGGCTAGGATGATCCGTTTTTGACGTTCTTTTTATCGATCTTCATGGTTTTCCATAACCTATTTATTGGTATAGGTTTCATGGGCTAGTTTGACCATTCTCAAAAAGTCAACTCTAGCAAGGCTTAATAAGCTTTAAGGTTTCTAGAATTTTATATTGACTTTTATGTTTCAAAACCATGTTCCAACACTTCCTAAAATCTTTATAATATGTTTGGAGTGCTTAATAATTTTCCCAAGATTTATTGACTTATAAATCTTATTATTAAATTCACAATACTATATATAATGTATAATAATTAGGGTTAAATAGGAGAAAACCCCTAAATAAATTCCATAATTCCATATAATAATTTAATATTCATAATTCCATATAATAATTTAATTTAATAAAAGAAATCCCCTAAATTAATTTAAATTAATTTAGGGGTATTTCAGATAGTCATGGTCAGCAGGGGTTTCGTCCTGTGTCTGGGGTGGCGGGTGCTGGGATTGCACAGAAGGATGGTGACGCCGTCTCTGGTTTGAAGGTTGAGTGCGCCGGCGAAGATGTTTCAGTGGTGGTTGAGTCCGGCGCGGTAATCGAGCTTTTGTGCCCTGGGACCCCCAATCGTTGCATCAGAGTTCGGCTGCTGGCTAGAAGTTGCAAGGACGGTGAAGAGGGAGTGACAGGGACGGGAGCTAAGGCTGAGGTGACGCAGACTATTCCGAGGCGGTTAAGATTAATTTGTCCAGTGAGTGTAATGCGGTTGGGAATCCTTTTGTTGGGAATGGTGGGAGTGGAGCTCCTTACTGGGCATGGAGCAATGCGCCCCCCTTTGTGTGTCGGGTTGGACGTTTCCTGTTCTACCTTCGTGGTCTGGAGGTTGTGACTACTACGGGATGTGGGGATATGGATCCGGGTGGGGCAGGGTGGTGGTATCCAACAAGTCAAAGTGTAGGTGGTGCGCATTGGGTATGGTTTCACCGGTCATATCCCTACTCTTCCAACCGCCCAGCCCAACAACGGGGTGGCCAATTCTGGGGGACCCTGTGATCGCCAGCCCATTTCTATTCGGAATCCAGTTAGCAGGAAGGAGACAGCCCAAGATCCGGTTGTTGAGGAGATTATGAGAGCAGACCCTCAGAGCCACTAGGACGACTTGTGGTATAGTAAGATGGTTATAATGAGATGATTGAGGCCGACTTCGAGTCGAGCAGGATTCCAATCAGTCCAGGGAGTTTCCAGCATGATGTCGTTCTCGAGACCCCACTGGGCGAGCAAGAGGCGGAAGGGGATGGTGATGATCTTAGGGCTTTGTTTGAGGACCCTGAATTCCCCCCGGGCTTTGAACCTGGAGGTGGACCATCTGGGCCGGTTGATCGTGTGGATGAGGAGTATGTCAAAGAGGAAGCTAGGCAAACTCTCTTACTAGCAAAGAAGCTTGGTTGTCAGGTGTTAGATGAAGGGCGTGCCCTGAGCAACTTTGAAGAAATGATCCGTGAGCAAAGTGAGTCCTATAGACAGAGATGTCAGGAGTCCAGAGACGGTGCAAGGGTTTGTGCGGATAGCGGTTCGCAAACCAACTCCAGGAAGAGCCTTGGCGCTAAAAAGGACCTTATGGTTTTAGTAAATTTTCTCGTCTTAGTAAAGCTGTTAGTAGGGGTAAGAGGAAAGTAAGGGCAAAAGCTAAGAGGTAGGATGTTTTGTTTTGAGTGTAAGGGTAGTGCGGACAAGGTATGGAATCCCTCTGTGCTTTTCGTGGCCATGCTGATATGGCTGTATTACTGCTTTTGCGGATCTTTTAGGCCTTGTGCCTCTAATTATCAAAAAAAATTAATATTAGTGTGAAAATGTATTGTAAAAAAGTTATTACTAATTGATAAAAAAAATCGTAACACCTAGGTCTATTTGGTGAAATATTGTTATCCGTTTTGTAATCTGTTTGATTGATGTTTTCTATGCTACAGAGCACAAATGTTACATCTCAAAACTGTACATCGTAAAATCTCCTTTATTTTCTGTTTTCTGGCGAGCGCCCGTGTTATTTGTCGGCCCAGCTGAGCTGACGACTGATCTATTATTGGAATTTGTGGTACCAAATTAAGAGAGTTATGGGCAAATGGAGAGTTGTACAGAATGCAGGTCTGGTCAGTAGTAGTTGCGTTGCGTACATATAAACAAAGATATAACAATATACAAGAATTTTAACGTAAGGTCCAGATGAATAGATCTGTCATACAACTCTTATTAGATTCGTCTAATGTTCTGTGGCCTTTTAATTAACTCTATCTGCTGTACTGAAATTGAAAATCAGAAAATTTAATATAAAAATCTGTACAGCCAGCTACTTTTGCTCCCCTCATACTCGTCATTATTATTATTGAAAACTGCATGCACAGGACAAGAGTCTACCTTTTTTTAATCATTGATTGAGCTAAGGCTTACATGTTGTGAATTGTATCATTCCTCCAGTGTTGCTCATTAGTTGCTTTGCTTCTCATTATCGGTCATAGGAAGGAAACGATTGTTTTTGCTTTCTTTTAGGGTGTTTTCACTTCGCGCAACGGAAACGGAATGGAATCAGGAAAGGGAATGAAGGGGAAAGAAAGAGATTCCCTTTGATTAAAAAGTCTGTTTGATTTAACTTGGAAACGAATAGAATTATACATCATTCTCTTTATTGTTGTTTGTTTTGAATAGAAGGGAATCACCATTTTCTTAAAAAAGTTATACTTATTTATTCAGTATTACATAATGTAAAAATTTTGTTTCCAATCTCAAAATAATCATATTCATTCATTTCATAAACATATTGATAGTTAACAAATATAAAATTAGAAATATTTTAATTATATATTAAGTAAAAATATAAACACTTTAATTGCAATAAAAATTATTAATTAATTATATCAAATTATGTTATAATTCAAAATATTTGCAATATATTTTAGATATTTATCTAATACATACATTAGATAATGTTTAATATTTAAGAAATAAGTTTATATTTAATATATTGTTTTATATTTCTCAATATCTTTTGTATTAACTAAAATATTTTAGTTCACATTTAAGTAAATAATATTAGTTTACTTATTAATACTTTTAATAGTTTTAAGACTATAAGGTTATTAAAATAAAACAGAATAATAAATTTTTTTGCATTAGAAGTTTTAAAAAAAAATTATGGTACATTTTAAAATCTAAAATTTAAAAATTTTGTTTTGAATATTATTATATGTAGTATTTAATATATATATATATATATATTAAATATAAATATTTAGTAAATAACAAAAATAACTAAATATGAATCATTGTAAATACTTTATTTAAGAGACAACATTTTACTTTTAATTTTTTTTATATATGGTTACTCATAATTAATTTATAGATATATATTTATTATTAATTAATTACAGTTGAAACTTGAATAAGGATCATGAAATATTTCATGTTTATATATTTTTTAATTCTTAAATTTTTATTTAAATTAAACATTGTTTGAAATGACGTTGATGGGTTACGTGGTGGGAGAGAATGATGGAAAAGGAAGGAAGGGAATACTATTCCCCATGATTTTAGGGGAATGGGTAAGAAGGGTATTGGGGTTTTCAAAACTAAAAGAGGGGAAAGGTAACTTAAAAATTAAAAACAAACCACCACAAAGGAATGATTCCCTTTCCTTTCCCAAATACACCGAGTGAACACACCCTTAGTTATTTCTTGCTTGGGCAGACCTTCTTGATTAGGAGGAGGCGATGTCTCAACAGTGCTGTTGACAATCCGAACCGCATATTACTAACATGCGCATTCACTTCCCAAATAACATATTAGTTGGCAGTTTTTTTATTATTAGAAATTTAGAAATATTTTATTCATTACTGATTAAGTTTCTTCAAAACGATATTTAATTATATTTTTAAATATAATTAATTAACATTAATCTAGAAACTTAAAATGTACAATAATAAACAAATATGATGTTGCTCAAAAGTGGTGAGGAAACATTAAATGAAATGTGTTGAAATGATAATATAAAAATATGTACAATGGTAATAAAAAGTATAACCATCAATCTATAAGAATAGCTAATTAAATTTTCATTCTCACTTTCTATTAATTCTTATTATATACGGTATAGTAAAAAAAGTATTTTTTTTCTTATTCACAAATCCTCCAATAACCAAACAACAACTAGTTGTTGCACCAACAACTATCTAGGAACAACATTCATTCTCGCAGAAAAAAAAAAGGGTTGAGACAACAGAAAGCAGAAGGATACATGCATGACGAAGATGTTAAACAATAAAAGCATCTTTACTGATCCTATGCGCGCGTGTGTCCATATACATTAGT
Source organism: Limonium bicolor (assembly GCA_023374045.1). NCBI lineage: Eukaryota > Viridiplantae > Streptophyta > Magnoliopsida > Caryophyllales > Plumbaginaceae > Limonium > Limonium bicolor. The sequence goes on from CM041777.1 coordinate 19,137,158, forward strand.
GACTTTTTTGTCCATGTGAATGAATCCTTCCAAATGTATTATTTATATATCAACAGAAATCTATCGTAAAAGTACAAATTAGTTAATTCACAATTTTGATTTCTCGAAATAACTTTTTTTTAAAAAGGTAAAATGTATTGATAATGAATGGTAAATATATGGAGAGATACATTGGAGAAACTATATATCCACCGGTACAAAAAAGCTATTTCGGCGCTTTATCTTGGCGGTTGTAGAAAAAAACGTCGAGATAGGCTGTCTAAATGATATGGTTTAAAAATAAATAGTCTATATCGACAGTTGGTAGTCGCAAAGAGTCAACAGAGCATCAATTAGAGGATATACAAAAGAGGGGGAAGATACAAAAAAACAAAAGCTTCCCACAATAAAAAAATTTCTATGAGCAAAGCACCCTGTCTAACCAGTCAAATCAGCACCCTTGATGTTTGTAACAATGCGGGCGGGACCTTTAGCTAGGCTAGTCATGACACGCCTTCATCTCTCGATCCAGATATAGTAGACGACGTTGTCGATGACAACTCTTCTCACCAAATCAATCAGACATTTCTCTTGTAGTAACGGGAGATCCAAAGAGCATAGTTGCGCAGGCTTGCCTGTTCGTAGGCAGACCGAGCCAAGCACATATACTCCACTAAATCCCGCGTGAGAACCTGCATTAAAAAAAGTGGTGGCTAGTCTCTACTTATAGAGCTTGCTCACTGAGCCAACATCTATTAGCAAGGCACATGCCCCAAGATTGAAGCTAATCTCAAGTTTTCAGTCCACTTCCAAGCGCAATCCATAAAATAATTTTGGTTTTGGGGGTCGACCAAGTCTTTCCAAAATAACTTTTGTATTAGCATTTGTGGCACTTTTAATTAATGATACATGGTTCTTACATAGTTTTTATATTTTTGTTCTAATAACATACTATCACTTTCTTCTTATGATAAAAAATGTAAGTCGTTTTAAAAATTTGTACATTTATGAAGAAAAGTAAAAAAATGATGTATGTACCATTTTTTTTATTTTTCTATTTAAACAATAGGTAACTCTTACATTAAATTTTAAAGTCAAATATGGAAAATAATATGTAAAAAACTAAAACAACTTATAATTTAGAATACAATTTGAATACTAAAATGAGCTATATTTCTAAACTGAGAGAGTATAAAATAGCTAAAAAAAATAGTCAAATATGTCAAATCAAACAATGCCAAGAGTCGAAGACTCCATCTCTATTAATTATTTTGAGTATATTTGATGACATATTTAAAATATGTTGAAATGGTCTCCGGCAAAAAAATAGTGTTGAATCAGAACTACAAAAGTAGTTTTTTATGTAAGGAAATTATTACACATCGAAAAACGAATTTATTTCACCGATGGAAGTTTTAGGGGCCATTCGACCGTCACCTAATATGAATGAATTCTAAACGCAGTAAAACCTGCAAAAAAAAAAACTAATCTTGTGAGTGAGTTGATGGGTCCCACTAAAAAAAAGAACCAACAACCATCTAACATGTTTACACTTCTCTCTTGGATGCCGAACCCATTTTTTATTCGCGGGCAACGAACGCACCCTTAATTTTGGGAAATTTCATCATGAAATGACACTATATCTTTGGCTCATTCATGAAATGCCAAAAAATAGAGAAAGTCATAAGATGCCACTACATTTTTGTAAAAGTTAGGCACTAGTCATTGACCAGAAGAAAAAAAGACAAAAATACCCCTACTAGTTAACACAAGTACTTTTAAAGTTCACAAATGTCCCTAAATGTTAAAAAATTCACAAAAAAATCAAAATACAATAAAAATGAAAAAGTATTAAGAAATGAAAAAAATAAAAGATTTGACATATCATAAAATTGAAAAAAGTAAATATTTATTAGATTTTATTTAAATTATTAGTACCATAAAAAAGAATAGAGAAAATTACTGACAACCCCCTTGAGGTTTCGGTAATTACAATTTACCACCCCGACATTTTCATAATTACTTTAAACCACCCTGAGATTATTGGTTCATTGACTTCTAACCCCTAAACCGTAACTCCGTTACAGAGACGTTTATAATTTGTGATCTGTTATCTCTTTTAAATTAAAACTGCCACGGGGAAAATTAACTCACTCAAGCCCAAATTTAACTCACTCCAGCAACTCACGCCAGTAACTCACGATCGATTCCCCAAATTGTAAAAACCCTAACTTGCTCTCACGGTTCAGCAGTATATCGTGAAATCCCACCCCATCGAACTGCATCACGCCTGATTGCTTGCTTGATTGCTTGGATCTGTCATCTGAGTAACAGGGGAGGAGGTCAAGGAAGACGACAACTTATTATCAGTGCTTGATCGGGGCATTGATTTCGCCCCGTGAGGACGTGGTCTTTGTCTTCCTCATCAGATTGTTCTGCACACGCTCCTTAAAAACGTCATATTTCTCCTACCAAATTCAGTTTATCGTTGATTTCAGCAACGCGAATTCTTGGCTACAGCTTAATGTAGCCACCTGGCTACATACAGTGACTACAATACATGGGAGATAAGACTTATGTATTTTTTTTTCATTTTTCCTGTTTTTTGAGATAGGCGCACACGCGCCTTTTGTTTTTTTTTTTCATTTTTCCTTTTTTATTAATCTTTCTCTTTATTGTAACTTTTAATATATAGGTCCAAAATGAAAAAAAGTTATATCATTGTTCATATAAATTCAAGCTCTTCAAAACAAGACCAGTTATTGATATGTTTTGACAACTTTGAAAAAAATTATTTTTACATGTATAGTGCACAAAAAGTAAAAAAAACTTGTACATATAGTCATACAAACATGTACAAATGTTCATTAAAACATGTACATCTACACTTAAAAACTTGTACATCATCGCATTAACTCGACAGATTTTAGGGTTTGTGGTAGCGGGTATAATGGCCCTAAAACCCGCCACTGTAAACCTTAAAAAGTCTTCGACGTTTTTTAGCTATCCTAGGGTGGGTTGGGGGTGTTTTAGGGGTAGGGTAATCTATTTGGAATTTGTTTCGCACTTTATATTGTAGCAACTGACTCGACAGGTTTTTAGGGTTTGTGGTAGCGGGTTTGGGTCGTTAGACCCTAAACCCGCCACTGCAAACCCTAAAAATGCCTTCGACGTTTTAGCTATCCTAGGGTGGTTTTGGGGTGTTTTGGGGGTAGGGTAATCTATTTGGAAACCGTCCTATACTTTACATTGTAGCAACTAACTCGACAGGTTTATAGGGTTTGTGGTCGCGGGTCTAGGGCCTGCCACTATAAACCCTAAAAATGCTTTCGATGTTTTTTAGTTTTCCTATGGTGGGTTTTAGGGTGTGTGGGGTTAGGGTCATCTATTTGAAAGCCATTATATACTTTAATGTGAGAATGTACATATTTTAATGTGATAATGTACATGTTTTAATGTGACGATGTACATGTTCAAATGTGAGAATGTACATGTTCAATTATGAGAATGTATATGTTTAATGAAATCTGTACATGTGTATGACCGTCTGTACAAGTGTTCTTCCTTATATGTACATGTTTTAATTAAGGATGTACATATTTAATTATTCGTACAGGTTTATATGATTATCTATAGTTTTTAATGCGATGATGTACATGTTTTTACGTGATGATGTACATGTTTTAATGAACATTTGTACAGGTTTGTATGACCATCTGTACAAGTTTTATTTTACATTCTGTGCTTCATACATGCAAAATAATTTTTTTAAAAGTTGTCAAAATATATCCATGATTGGTCTTGTTTTGAAGAGCTTGAAATAAGGTAAACAATGATATAATTTTTTTTTTTGGATTTATATATTAAAAGATATATATATAAGAAGTTACAAAGTTTTATAATGAAAAAAAAAAAAAAAAAGAAAAAAGATGTTGAGGGCGCCGGACAACCGGGCGAGACAAAGACAAAAAAAAAAAAAAAGAAAACGAAAGAGGCGCGGATGTAGCCAAATATGGCTACACCCAGCTGTAGGCAAGACAACCTCTTTCAGCAATATACAGAGGTAATCCACCCAATTCGGTCAAAGTCAGGTCGAGCCCAATAATAAGATATAGCAAAGCACACACAATTCAAAATCAAGGATACTGAGACAGAGCTAATTAATTACTTTAATTTGCTTTCTTTCCTTCTTGAATTCATCCGAATCCATCGTACTACCTCCGTCCCGTCATAAGCGTCCCGTTTGCTTTTTGGCACGTTTTTCCACTTCAACATTAAACATATAAGATAAAATAATTTTTAAAATTAAGTTGTATAATATATTTTTGCACATAGGATTCCATTGTAAAACATAAATTATAAAAATATTATTTTATAGGTTAAATATTGAAGTCAAACGACACATCCAAATAGTAAAGTGGACGCTTTGACTGGGACGGAGGGAGTATTCATTTCTACTTCCTCCTCAAAGTAGACTTCTGGGCATCTCGTCTTCAACCCGTACTCCCTGCAGAACGGGACCCACCAAGTAGCAAAGCCCCATGCCTCTCTGGCAGCGTGAAGGGTAACCTCGGCGCCACCATCGTCGGAAAGGTACACGTTCAGCTGTCATGTGGGTAGTCTAGCGCCATGGCTGATATCAAGGTATTCATCACCTCTACAGTCGGCTCCTTCTCCGGGTCAGCCGTGCAGATGAACACGTCGACGGCAGGTAACCGAGCTTCGTAATTCTCTTTGCCGCCTAATTCGCTTGGGAGATTCTCGATGAAGACTGACCGGGTTTACCGGCGTCCACCGGAATGATTGCTCCATTAGCCACATTAGAAGAGAAGAAGTTCGGCGAGGAAGAGGAAGGAGGGACGAAGTTACGGCGAGGAAGAGGAAGAAGTTCCACTTGGCAGTTTTAATTTAAAAGAGATTACAAAAGATCAGCAAATTATAAACGTCTCCGTAACAGGAGTTACGGTTAGGGTTAGAAGTCAATGAACCGATAATCTCAGGGTGGTTTAAAGTAATTATGAAAATATCAGGGTGATAAATTGTAATTACCCGAAACCTTAAGGGGGCTGTCAGTAGTAATTCTCTCAAAAGAATATAGAGTTTTTCACACATAATTATATCAATTTTTACCAATTTGTATCAAATAAGTACCATAATTATACCAATAAAGTACCATAATTATACCTATAAAGTACCATAATTTATACCAGACATTTTTAATCACCTTTTTTTTACCAATTTAAATAATTATTCAAAAATAATTATATTATATTTTATAGCTAATATTAAGAAAACTATTTTAAAATTTTATGTTCTTTTTGTAGATAAATTTATGACATAATGTTTTGTAGATAACAAAAGATATCATGTCGTAAAGTTATCTGCAGATTACAATATAAATTCATTTTTTTTTTCAAAATATTAGTTAAAACAATTTATTTTGAATAAATAATTTGAATTGGTTTAAAAAAATTAATTTTAAAATGTGAGGTAAAAATATAGTTACTTATCCTTAATTGGTAGAAAAAATGGTGTAAATTATGTGTTTAAAACATCATATATATTTTATGGTAGTGAATAATTTTAAAAATCTAAGAAATATTTACTTTTTATTTTAATATTTTTGATTTTATAGTATTTTGATTTTTTTTGTGAATTTTTAATATTTAGAGGCATATTGTGAATTTTAAAACTATTTTGTTAACTAGTAAGGTTATTATTATTTTTTCTTTTGGTCAATGTCTAATGTAGCACTTCATGAACTTTTATAAAAACATAGTATCATTTCGTGATTTTCTTTTTATTTTGGATATTTCACGAACTAACCAAAAATATGGTAACATTTCATAAAATTTCTATTTAATTTTTAATATTTGATCTAGTGAGAAGAAAGATTAAACCAAATATCCAACTTGAGGATAATCCAAGATTTATGCGGAATTCTTTAAATAGAACACATACGAATCACTTTCTGTTCGTTACGTTACGTATACCCTCATTCCATCTAGATTATCGATTCAATTCTATAGCTCTATGCACAAAATTTTCCTCTTGAATCACACAAAAACACAAATTGACATGACTAATACATGATCTAAAAAAGTTCTCGCTTCAATTTAAAATATCACTCTCAAAATGTGTGTTGTGTCAGACAAAATAATGAATGTCCCCATTTGATGTCACCGAGAGCTGGCAGATCTAACTGCTAAAATGAAATACAGAAAAAATGATGGAACTAACACGAAAAATGAGTGAAAACATACGGGGTCACAGTTACTATTGATACAAAACTAGTTATATATGCCTAATTATATAAAGAAATATATTCGTCGAGGAGGGGAAAATAATTAGTTCATATAATATGCTCAAACCTTAAACAATAGATAAATTTTTCTTAATTGTACAAAACTAGTTATATATATTCTAATTATATAAAGAAATATACACGTTTGTTAAAATTTGATCAAAAGAAAAATAAAAAATTCAACAAACAAGAATAAGGTTTGGATTTTATAAAATAAATTTCTAAAACTAATAATAGAGAATAAAAGTAACAAATGAGATTTGAAAGTGTTACCGTTGTTGAGAAAGTACAATTAGTATCTTCTCCTAATGCGAGCTTCTGAAAACTCAAATAAACTTATGAGGATCTGATTATACTGATTGTAAATTGATGAGTAATTATAGAGTGGTTGTAAGTATTTATAGGAGATTAATAACAAAAAAAGAAAGATAAAAAGGAAAATAAACTGAAAAACAAAACAGTAGATTGGTGAGAAGGGAGGGAAGGGGAAATGAAAAAGAAAACGGTTACAAAGTAAAAAGCGATTTGCTAATCCACACTAGAAACAAACCCGGTTAATAGGGGATATGGAGGGAAAAAAGGTACAAGTGAGATTCAAATTAAGGCAATCCCACCCACTGTTTCTATCTTTTACCACTAGATTATTACAGACTTTATAACATATTGGGTCACATATTATATATACATAACAAGTAAATAAAAATCTCTGACATTTTCGAAAAACGTGGGACGTGCACCCCTCAAATCCGCCCCTGAGACACTTACATCAAACATTATGTTCTTCCAATAATGTTATATTACATATTATCTCCGTGTCAACTTTTTATATTCTTATTTTCAAGATATAAAATAAGATAAGTTTTTTTTGAGAATATATGTCATATTTCAGTTTCCTTTCCAATACACCATACATTGGCTATAAAATCAACGTTTAAATCATCTCCCACGGGCATAACGCACTTGATACTCACGGATGAAACGTTGGTACAAAATCTATTGGTTAAGATTTCGATCCTTAGGTTGCTTAGGAGGGTGGGTGACAATTTCAACACAACCCGTTTGACCCACACGAATCTGACATGAAGTTAATGGGTTTGGGTTTTTAAAATTTAACATGATTAAATAAACATGTCAACTTGAACACGACTCGTTTAATAACCTTATCGAATTTAGGTATAACATATGTAACCAGCTAACCGTTTAATAAGTAATTTATATTAAATAAATAAGTTATAAATTAATTATTTTTATCAAGTTTTAATATTGAAATGATATACAAGTATTAAAAATTAAGTATTTTAATTTAAAGTAAAGTTAATAATATCATAGAATGATAAAACTAATGTTAATTAGTTAAATTTTTTTCTTATATATTAAACATGTTAGGTTTGAGTTTAATACATGCGGATTTGAGTTTCAAATTTGGACACGATTAATTAATTTGGTTGGACGGGTCAACCCGTTTAAAAAGATCAACCCTTTAATAAACGGGATGTGTTTCATATTTGAACACAATTAACTAATTGAGTTGGGTCGGGTCAACCTGTTTAATAAACAGACCAGGTTTTTGGTTTAGCCTAACACGTTTCCCGCGAACCCATTTTGCAGGGTGACAATTTTTACCCAACCTGGAAACCCGACCCATAAATAACAGATATGAGTTAAGATTATTGATAAAAGTCATAGCCCGAATTCAACCCGACCCGTTCACCTTGTTTTATTAAAAATAATGAAAAATAAAAAAATAGATAAATATGTAAATATGTTACTTGGATGTATTAATGTTGTAGCTATTAGTATACTAATAAATAATAATACTACAAATTCTCTTGACCCACACAAAATACATATTGTAAAATCTAATCCAAATCAAATACATTCTCTAGGCGCAATCCAAAAGTCATATATGATGTATAATGTCTAATTGAGATGGTATTGTAACATACATGATGTTGTTTAATAGAATGTTGACATTTGGAAAAACGACACACACTGACTTGAAATAAATGACCGTCATCTGCTTGCTTTTAAGGGCGACTGATTATTCTACAGAAAAACAAGAGTATTTGTATTTAAACGGGTTATAGGGGTTGAGTTTGGGTTCAATGATTTTATATGGGTTAGGTTTGGGTTGAAAATTTGTAACCCGATTATTTATGGGCCAGGTATGGATCAATACAATTATAATCGGGTTGGTTATGGGTAAGCTTCAACCTGACTCATGAACCCAAATTGTCACCCCTACTTCTAAGTGTTGTGGGGCTGGTTTGGGTGAGCGAATGGTACAAAGAATAACATTTAAATTAATGGGAAATACCATGAAATGCCGCAAGATTTTTAGCTAATTCATGAAATGCCACTGAAAAAAAAAGTTATGAAATGCCACTAAAATTTCGCCGAAATTTATAAAATGCCACTATAGCCATTGACCAACAGGGAAAAAAAAACCCAAAATACTCCTACCAGTTAACAAACTGTTTTAAAAGTTCACAATATGTCACTAGGTGTTCGAAAATTCAAAAAAAAAAATAAAAAAAACAAAATTCAAAAACTAGAAAATGTGGATAAATATAAAAATTATTTAAAAATTTTAAATGATTCTTAGAAAAATAAAAAAATTTATTATACCATAAATAGAATAATATTGTTTAAGAATTAGTTCTTAAATAATATGGAAAAACTGTAAACTTTAAAAATATCATAAAGTATTGATAATTATTAAATAATACTACCTCCGTCCCTAATTGACCTTCCTGTTTGCTTTTTGGCACGTTTTTCCACTTCAATATTAAACATATAAGATAATATAATTTTATAAAACAAATTTCTACAACATATAGTTTTTCACATAAGGATTCCATTGCAATACTTAGATTTATAAAGTTATGTTATCTTACATGTTAAATATTGAAGTCAAACGACATGTCCAAATAGTAAAGGGGAAGGTCAAATGGGGACGAAGCGAGTACATGATATATAGAAAAATTAAAGTCTTTTTATTAAGTACCAAATTACTAAACACATTGTTTAAGCATTAACCTGTATAAAAATAATAAAGGAAATAAAATTTTAAAATATGGCATAATATATTGAAAATATTACATAATTTTAAAATAAAATATTAAAATAGAAAATATGAATAAATTTACCTTAAATTATTGTAAATGACATAATTCTTAAAAAATATTTAAAATTGATTGAGTTCCATAAAGAAGAATATATATTTTGGTGATATAATAGTACTAAATATTTTTTATTTGAGAAATGATTTAAATTGGTATATAAAGAGATATTTTGGAAGATGAATATAGAATAAATTCATAATTGTTAAAAATTTGTCAAGATTAAACATTGTAATTTAATTTACTTCTTTTTCATTACTTTCTCTAGATCTTCATTACGCTCATTCACAAAAAAAATAATAAATTAACAAATTGATTGTACCTTGGCCTTTACATATTATATAGTACACAAAAAGCAAAAATTAGTTTATTAAGGAAACATAATGCCCTTCCTTTTCTCCTAATTGAAACTATAATTTTTTTAAAACAGGGTGATTATAATTTTTTAAAACAATGTATTTAGTATTTTAGCACTTAATCAAAAGGTTTTAATCTTCCTATATATCATTTAATAATTAGTAATATTTTATGATACTTTGAATTTATATTTATTTTTCTTAGTGTTTTAACATGTTGTGGCATATTGTGAACTTCAAAGTAGTTTGTTAATTAGCAGGGATATTTTGGTCTTTTATCCTGCTGGTCAACGGATATAGTGGCATTTCATGAATTTCGGTGAAAATTTAGTGACATTTTGTGACTTTTTTTTTTCAATGGCATTTCATAAACTAACCCAAAATATAGTAGCATTTACTGCAATTTCCCTAAATTAATTAAATGGTTTTTGTTACTTTACACTATTCACCTTTTGACTTTTCAAGGGGGGGGGGGGGGGGGGGGGGAAGGCTGATTTAATTAGCCAAAACCGGCCCCCACTATATACACATGCTGGAGCGTTTTTCATCTTTTACAGAAAACGCTCGTTAATTTACCCGGTTTGGCACTATTCACTAACCGGGCCCGTTTTTCGGATTTTTTCTCGTTTCTTTATTTTTAATGGTTCTTGAGCTTCCATTAATGTTTAATTATAGTTATTTAATCAACTATAATTTTACGGGTCTATTTGACCACTCAAAGTCACGTTTTCGGGTTTTCTCGAAAAACGTGCTTTAAAACTCCGTTAGCGTTTTAATCCATTATTTGGATCCGTTTCTTCGAGAATCATTCCCACATACTAATTAGGCATAATTAAGCCTTAGGAATCCATCTTGGACCCTAACGAGATCATATATCTCCTTTACTCGTTTAATGCGCATTTTTGCTTTTTACGCGTTTTACGCATTTTATCTTTTCTTTTGGTTTTATTCTCTTTACCAACACTCTCTAGGCACCATTGGACCTTTAATAATCTTATTAGAATAATTTAATCACCACTTTTAAGTCCGGGGTATTAAAATATTTTGTTGATCAACTATGTCCTTTCACTGAAAGAGTTAAAGTGTTTCAACCAGGGCCGGCTCCTAGCCCGTGCGAGCCGGGCGACGGAACAGGGCCCCTATATTTGGGGCCCAATTTTTATTTCATCCCTTTAGATTTTATCTTGAGAAAATTATATAAATGTAAAATTTATCTTAAATTAAATGCTATAGCTAGGGGGCCCATTTTACATATTTTAATTTAATAATTTTTTTTATCTTTACATAATTTAATTATGCATTTCTCACTTTAGATTTTAGCATGGGGCCCCAAAAATCTTCAAGACGGCCCTGGTTTCAACGACTTACATCTTGAAACACTTTGAAGTCATCCTATCGATTTACTATTTCTGCTTTCCGAGCTATTCAGTCTGAGTCTAACAATCCAGACAGACTACGTCAATCCATTTTAAGTCAACCCATTGATTGACCGCTTCCGTTTTCCTCTACGACTTACATCTTGAGCACTTTGAAGTCAGTCGTCGATCCTACATAAGCTTATCGTAGATTTTAAAAATACAATATGTACAACTGGTATAGTTTCAGTAATATCATAATCTAATGTATACCTTTACATATACATTTGTATAGTTATGATAGACTACATACATGTATGTAGTAATCTATAACCAATAAATTATCATAATAAATTCAAAGCTAAATAATAAATTATCACTAATTTCATTTGCCTCTCAAGAGGATTTTCAAAATACAAATAAAAAAAGCATAATTTGTTTCAAGAGTTATATTCTAGGTACTAAAATTCACACTATCGAACTGCTCATGATGTCAATTATTGGTAATTTCACCGGTAGAGGAGTGCAACTGTAGTTATGATTTTCAAGCCATTTTGTAAACCACAAGTAGATATTCCCGAATTCGTACCAAGTGTACTGAAACAAATGCAGAGGTGGTTGTCCTTTTGTCTGGCTTCCCCTTTGCAGACTGTCGGACTAAAGCCACTGGAAGTCCTTGTTAGTGTGTAGGAGGTACACAAATCTTGGTCCGTAAATTCTGCTACGTTGCTAAACTCCAGTGTTGCTTTGGAATGATGCTAGCTATTCCGTATAGTTGACTGCTAACCTGCCCTAATTTGTTTGTCCGCGGTTTATTCAATTCACAATCTAGATGAATTATATGACATTTAACACACACATGTGTATACATATATTTTCTTTTCCAAGATCCATGGCCAGTTGAATCAATGCAGTATTCACCTTTACTGTTTAGACAGGGAGGAGGACATCGAGACAGCTCTCATCCATTCGTTTATCTATATGAAAGAAGCAGAAGATAAATTGTCTCCCAATTTTTATTTTATTCTTCACTTACAATTTGCACTGGTAAAATGAGGCTTACTTGCTGCGAATATATGTACATATATGAAACAATTTTGGTCCCTCCCAGAGGTGTAGAATAATATCAATACTTTTTTTTTATTGTCGACAAAGTTTCCCCATCCTTTGATGTATGTGAATGTGGGTTTATTGCTGTCTAGTTTTATGTTAACAGCTGTCTTCAAGCCAACAACACTAGTAGGGATGGGGGTGGATGAGATATGTAAACCATGTCTAGTGTCTGTTACACATGAATATATACATTTTACTTGTTTGGATCCTTATGAATTATGAAACTATTGCCGAACACATAACTAAGATCACTTGGCTATATATACATGCATGACATGACGAAGGCACATGTTTCTTAAATTTCTAATATTATGATCTTATTCTTTTGTAAGATACTGACGTCCAACTTTTTTTTTTGGGTAAGAACCAGCACATGTATTATATAAAGAGTGGAATATGATTACAATGTCCACCTTCAGGTACAGCAGCAATCGTATGAAAGTTGGTGACTATCAACCATGCATACTTGAAGGCATTGAAAAATGCATTTCTCAACTAATGACCATAGGTACCCAGAGCTTCCCTACTCATAACCCCCATCATAAACCGAAGACAAAACAAACCAACTAACCAACATAGTGACAACATAAGTCCTAAAAAAGAAACTTAAGACGACATAATAAGTAATCGAAGTACATACATACAAACTATGCTGAAGATAATGAAACAGAGGCATTTTATTTGAATCCCAACTGATTGGATCCCCCAAGTGATATATAGAATCCTGATACGGATTTTCTAGAAATAGGACAGGACGCCCAGTCGGTATCACAATGTGCTTCAAGCTTTTGTGTGGCTTGGTGTGGCTTTGTTGTTGAAGAGGAGTCCAAAGCCCAAGGTTCCATTCAGTATCGTAGAACGTGAAAGCAGCCTTCATGTTTCCGTTGTTGGACATTGCAGGAATTGGCTTAGGTGCTGGACTGCAAATGACAAGTCTGGTTGCTTTTTGTAAGACATTCAACTTTCCTATGAGTCGTCGATAATTTGTGGCATTCTCCAGTTTTTTTCCTGAATCCTAAAGTTTGACACCCCACCACAGAAGGGAAACCACACTTCGAATAATTCCAGACTTCATATTCATCTAAAACATCTGTCACATACTTTCTTTGGCTCATTATTAATCCTTCATCTATCTTAGGATTCCATTCCTAAGAAGAAATTTAATTTCCCCAAGTCTTTTATTTTGAAAGTTTCATCGAGTTTTCCCTTTCAGGTTGTCAATTTCATTATGATTGTTTCCCACAATCAGTATGTCATCTACGTAAATGCCAAATAGGTGACTTTTTTTCCTTGTTCTTAATGTATAAAGAGTAATCGTTAAGAGAATACTTGTAGTTAAGAGATGTTAGGAAGTCACCTAGTTTGGCAAACCACTGTTGTGATGCCTGCTTGAGGCCGTACAATGATTTGTTCAATTTGCAAATTTCATCTTTATAAGTGCCTTTGAGCCTTCTGGGATTTTCATGTATACTTCTTCTTCCAAATCGTCATGTAAGAACGCGTTGTTCACGTCCAATTGATCCAAGATCCATCATTTTTTCACCGCCACTGCAATTAGGGTTCTTAGTGTTTTTATTTCACCACTAGGGAAATTTCTCTTCGTAATCAAGCCCGTATCTCGTGTTAGCCTTTCACCACCAGGCGGGCTTTCTCTCAAGGCTGCCTTCGCCCCTTAGCTTTGTTCTAAAGACCCATTTACATCCGATTGCTTTCTTCCCATTGGTAATTTGGTGAGGCTCCAAGTATTATTGTCCTGTAATGCCCGAAATTCCTCCTCATAGCTTGTCGCCATAGTTGATCGCCATTTGGATCCTATAACCCTAACAAGAGATTTCATCCTCTTCTTTGTGACTCAATCTTTCATTTCACCCTCCCCGACAGGGCACTTTGTTTCTTCATTATCGTTCTCTTCAGTCTTCACCACTGAACTGATTCATCACCATCACTGATCTCGCTCACCAGTCACCAGTCACCAACTCACCATTACCCATCTTCCCTCACCGGCGAACAAGCTGTCGTCACGCTGAGTCGTTGTAACAGACTAGATAAAGGTAATATACTCGAACCATCTCACTCTGCAACTATTTGTAACAGACAAGTAGTATACTCGAACTCACTTCTATAGATAGAACGAAGTTCCATTTTCTTGGTGAACAAAGTTCCATTTTTTGTCGTATCAATCGACCTGTACGTGATGGGTTAATTTTGATGAGATAAATTTTCCTCTTTGGTTTGGATCCGGATATTTGATATTAAACAAATTGACTTGTCATGAGATTATTATGGACCTGGTTAGCACTTGACAATTTTTTTTGCATTCCTTATCCATTACAAAATGGCTGGCTATGGAGTCTACTATGACCACTACAGAAAACCCATTTGCCTTGCCAGAGGCTTATCTGTCCATACAAAAAGAAATGTAATAGTATAGTTCTGTTCTGGGCTTGTGATCTCTTCGTTCTTTGTCATTTTGTGTACCTTGTTATATAAATTCATATATTTTTTTCTTTTGTGTTGGATCTCTCATTAAAGCTAGGGATGGCTGATTGATGATAAAATTATTCTAGCATATAAACACTAGTTTTATTGGACAACAAGCAGGAAAGTGAAAAATTACTTCTTTTGTCTGTACAGAGATAAATCTGTGCAATTGCTGTCTGGTTTCCTACATCTTACTCACCAGAAAATAGGGCCGAAGAGTGAAGACCGCCATTCTGCAATCGGTAATGTATTTTGCTCAAACTCTATGTTTATTGGTAAATTTATTTAGTATTTCTTATACTTTGATTGAAATGAATGCATGGAATCAATTTGCATGTCATTCAAATGGGATTAGTTGATGCTTGGGATTAAAACAGAATCAGTTTGCACGGATCATCTTGTGGATTTTAAACTAATTTGATTATTGAATCTAACCTTAGAAGTTCAATTCGTTTTATCTAACTTTTTCAGTTTGTTTGCACGGATCATCTTGTGGGTTTAGTAGGTGTAGTTAAATATGGAAGGTCTCAATGAATCTGTATCTACTCGGGTAACACCGATACAGCACTCTCTGCTCCTCTTGTCCTTCTGACCTAGTCAATCGATTGAAAATGCCCCACAAACTACTCAATCAACAGCTAATGGACAGCTAAGAATCTTAAATCTCCGGTATGGCAATCATTTGAGAGGAATGTAGTCAATGGTAATGCCACTGCAAAGTGTTTACATTGCAATAAAGTGTTCTCAGCTGGAAGCAGAAATGGTACTTCTCATCTTGGGATCATTAAAAGTTAGATGTAGTGGAACAAATAAGAAAGTTGATATTCGACGGAGCTTCTTACGTGCGAGTAAAAAAGTTGATGGAACAACAAGTTTGGGAAATTATAACTTCAATAAGAAAGCTTCTAGGAGCTAGCAAATATGGTCATTTTGCATGAGTATCCACTATCTATGGTGGATCACATTGGTTTTAGAAGGTTTGTGGGTAGCCCTAAATCCAAACTTCAAGATTATATCTCACAACACTCAGAGATCTGACATTATGAAGATGTTCTTATGCGTGAAAGCAATTTGAAGAAGATATTTGACAGCAACAAGTCTAAGATTGCAATTACTATTGATATGTGGACTGCTTCAAACCAAAAAAGAGGTATATGGTTGTGACTGCACATTACATAGACCAATTCTGGATCTTACACAACAAAACTTTGAGGTAATTACTACTACATTATCTAATAATATCTTTCCTTGTGTTAAATTTATTTTATATTTACTATGTTAAAATTTTTTCCTAAAATGTATGTTAAAATTGTTTTCCTAAAAATGTATGTTAAACTTGTTTTCTTAAAATATAGGTTTGTGTATGTCCCATGTCCACATACAAAGGATACCCTTGCACAAGTTTTATTAGACACTTTGAAAGGGTACCACATTGAGAAAAGGATCTCTTGTTTGGTTGTTGATAATTGTAGTACAAATGATGCCGTGGTGAATGTTTTGAAACCTAGATTGGGTGAAGATTCACTTATATTGAAGGGTAAATTCTTACACATGTGATGTACTACTCATATATTGAATCTGATAGTGCAAGATTGATAAATATGATTTCTTATTGGGTAGGAACCCCAAAAAGAATTGAGATGTTTGAGAACAAAGTGAAGTAAGTGAAAGGTGAAGATGCTCGAAAGATATCTCTTGACTGCAAAACAAGATGTAAGTCTACTTTCCTAATGCTTTAAATGTTTTACCTTACAAGGATGTCTTTGCTAGTGTCCATCGTCAAAACCCCAGGTTGAAGTTCGCCCTTCCTGTAAATGTATATTTACCGATGATTTTTGATGTGGCAAAATTACCAGACCAAGGCTTGCCTATATTATCTCAACAACTTCTACACCAGTTTTGAGTAGAAGATCTTAACATAATATTTACTTAATAATCAGAATGAGTAAAATCAGAGGCACCGACATTATACTAGGAAACAATTTAGAGATATTTTAGGATCTTGTATTTTGTATTTATATTAGTTTTAGATAAAGATTTTTTGTAGATATTTAGGAGGTTGTTATCTACCTCCAAGGTAGTATAAATGTACAACAAAAACATCAGAAAAGGTAGAGCTTATACCGTAAAAAGATAGTCTTTGAGAGAGAAGAGAGTTGTTGATAGTAATCAACGTTTTGTCTAGAATTAGATGTGAGAGTGATTGTTCAAAGTGTTGAACAAATCAGGTGAGAAGTTTTCAAGTTATCAATAATAAGATTGGTAGCAGAGTTTTTCTTCTAAACACTTTCTATCTCTTTCTTCATTTCTGCTCTCTGTCAGTCTCGTACTGAGGCTTTTGATTTTATATATTATGAACTTACAAGTGGTATCAGAGCAGGTTTACCCAATATAGAGTTTAACACTTCTGGGTAGATCGTGAAAGATGACAATAGAGTTCGTATTATGTAAAAGTACCAAGGTTGACGAAATTCAATTATTCAAGTGGTGCGAACAGATGGATGCTCAGTTGATGTCCGTGGATTACAAGGTTTGGAAAGTGGTGATGCAAGGTGATTATAAACCTACGTCATTGTTGAAGGGGGGAGTGAGATAGAACAAACCTGAGGATCAATGGACAGAAGCGGATGAAAATTTTAAGCAAAAATAAACAAGCTCTTCGCATTCTTGTCTCCTCCTTGTCCAACGAAGATCAAGGAAGGGTCTTGGGTATAAGAACGGCAAAAGTAGTATGAGACTTCCTGAAGATTGCTTATCAAGGAATAGAATCAATCTGTAAAGCCAAGAAGAAACAGTTTCAACGAGATTATAATAACTTTAAAATGTCAGAGGGCGCGAGTCTAACACTGACAGTGGAAAGGTTCAATGAAGTGCTTATGGAACTCAAAACGGTTGGGGTAACTCTGTCTAATGAGATTATTAATGAAAGATTTCTTGATTCACTAACCAAGGATTGGCTTAACTATACATCACTTTTTGAGAAAATGAAAGAATTATCATCTATGTCGTTTGAAGAATAGTGTTCAGATTTGATGATTCATGAAAGCATGATGGAGGGAAAACAAAAAAGTGGTGCACAAGGATCTTGCACTAAAAGCAAAGATTCCCGTCGAGACACCATACTGGGGTTATGATGATGACATGGAGAATGAGATGACTATACTGGCACAAGGACTGAAGCGCATTCTTAGTTGAAAACATGGAGGTTACCATGGTAGAAATTCTAAATGTGAGTATATTACCAGCAAGCGTGAATGTTTCCGATGTCAAAAAATAGGACATTTGATAAAGGATTGTCCTTTACTATCAAAACCTTCACAACATCGAGGATGTGAGGTACGCATGGCAGCCGCTGTGTGGGGTGAGGATGATGCTGAACCAGATAGCATAGAAAGCAATGAAGCATATTTTTGCATGGCTGCAATCCATCGGTCTCATAGTGACGCTGCCAAATATGATGAGTGTAATACTCTGTATTTTTTCGTTTTTCAGATTTCATAACATAACGTTTCGGTTAATGTTATTAATTAAGTTATGCTATGTGGTGCTTTGCTTAGTTGATGGGACGTCGGAGTCATTGAATTAAAAGACGGGGGCAAGGAGGTCATTCCCCCTCTTTTATTTTTGGTAAGACTTATTAAGGAAAGATAAGTCATTTATTTTCTTTTACAATTCACGATCAAATTTGCAAACCGCTCGTTCTTCCTCGCGACAGTTTGAGCGCTCTCTCTTCTTCTTCTCCATTGGGTGTGCCTCTGGTTTTGTGTGGATCTCTGCTGCGTTTCTGCGTCGATTTTCTGCTGCTGCTGTTCGGCTCACTCCTCTGCGTGTTCAGGTTGGTGAATGTGTGAATTCGGTATTCGTTATGTTGCTGATTCGGAGGGTGCAGTCTTTCTGATTTTTGGATTGTTTGCTGGCTGAATGTAGTGTCGTTTGGTGCATCTCCTCTACTGCGTTCTGTTCGTTGGGTTGCTGGTAACGCTTGGACTGAATCAACGCTTCGAATTGATGTAAGTGGGGGATGGAATCGGGGTTGTTTGCTCACCCTCGAGGACTGCTTTTGATTTCTGTTTTCGTATCTGTTATTGTGTGTTGCTTGTGCGAATTCTTCTCGTTTTGTGTGTTGATTGATTGGTTAAACCCCCGAGGGTACTGATTTACCATTCTGTGAATTTTGTGTGAGTTTATGGCGATTCTGGCTATTTTCTGCGCGTCTGTTCGTTCTGGAATTCGACTGTTTTATGCCGTCCGAACATCGGTCCGAACGTTGAAGTTCGGACGGCTCGTTGTTACGTTTCTGTTTTCTGAATTTCGGGGCGTCCGAACTTCGGTCCGAACGTTGAAGTTCGGACACCCCTGTTTTATGAAACTCCCGAGCTTCGAAGCTCGGACTTCACCTCGTAACATTTCTGAAGAAACTGTCCGAACTTCGGTCCGAACTTCGAAGTTCGGACACTGTGATTTCTCTGCGGTATTTGCTTCTCGGCTTCTGTCCGAACTTGCAAGGTCGGATGCAAGTTCGGACAAGCCTCTGTTTTTGGCATAACTCCTTCGTTTTAGCTCCGTTTTGAGTTCGTTTGCGGGGTTGGATTCCCCTATTTGTGTACAAGCTTCTAATGCTGTGTTTATATGCATTTTCATGCACTTAAGATCTGTTTTGTGAGCTTTTGGTTTTGGGACCTAGTTACTTTGCTTCTGAGCCTTGGATAGTCGGGTCGGGCTGTCCCGTAGCATGCTGCGCAGGAATTCCTTCTGATTACACTCCTTAGGGTCTCCCTTAGGATGTCATTTGACCGACAGGTCTGCTAGCTGTCTCTACGGCTTCTGTTGTGGGATCTTCGGATCCATAGGACCTTATGTGAGTCCTTCTGTTGTGTTAGCTTGTTTCTAGTGTCCCACTCTTCTGTATCTGTTCTGAAAGTCCGACTATGATTTGAAGTGATGTTCTGCTCTGCTTTTGTTTTGTGTTTCCATTCTGTCTGTTTATAATGATTCCGCCTTCTCCTCTGTTTATAAATTATTCTTCTGCTTCTGTTTTGAGTGGGCTTCCTTGAGGAAGTCTTCTGCTTGCTGGGCTGTTTAGCTCACCCCTTTACTTTGTTGCAGATTGAGCTGTGGGATCTTCTCTCTTGTCCCCTTCTGGAGCTTCGTTATCTTATGCTTCTCTAGACTTTGTTTACTTTGCGCGTTGGACGCTTTAGAGCTTTTGTGTAGCCTTCGGGCCTTTCATTGTATTTGACTTATAAGTATTTGGATCTTGTAAACTCTTTCGGTATTTATATAAGTTCGTATTTGGTTTTGGGGATTGTTTTGCTTAGAGCCTTGCGACGTTAGGTAGTAGACTCGCGGCGTGTAACGGCCCTAACTCCTAGGCCGGTTTTGGGGTCGTTACAATGAGACTATGTGTTTGATGGCTAGAGATAAGTACTTCAATCTCTCATAAAGATCAAGTAAGTTCTCAAAGCTTGAATGATTTTATGATAGCTCTACTAAGTCTCAAGTGTTTGATATGTTGAAAGATGCTCTTTCAAAAATTAGGGATTTGGAAGCGAAACAGGAACATACCATGGAGTCTCTTATTGTATTAGTAAACTACAAGAAGAGATTGTTGTTTTGAAAGAACAAAATAAGGAGTTGGCATCTCAGTTAGTCTTAAACTCAGCTAAGGTTGTTCAATCCACGTTTACTGCACCTGTCAGTACTAAACTAAGTTCTATCCCTGAGTGGGCAGAAACAGAAATTCAATCTCTTAAAGCTGATAATGAGTGGATACGTCAGGATAATACCGATCTACAAAGGCAGTGTGATACACTTAATAGAAAATTAGACATTATGACTTTGGATACTCCCTCTTGGTATAAAGGAAAAGCTAAACTTAATGAAATGGTAGGTTGAGCTAATCAAGAGCGTGCTGGTCTAGGGTTTTATGGCACTACTTCATCAACGTCTAATGTTTTTATCTCAAAAACAAAATTCACAGACTAGGACTGATCCGACAAGATATCCTAGTGTTCTAATCCACGAACTTCATATACTACTACTGTGAATGTTGTTTCACATGTAAGGGTAGAGTGCAGTTACTGTCATATACATGGTCACCATATTCGTTCATGTCATAAGCTTCAGCGCAAGAATGCTCGACTTGGTCAGTCTCATACTGTAAATATGCTCAGCTTTATATCAATCTTAGACGTCCCAGACAACAATGGGTCCCTAAGCGGCACTAACTATTTTCTATTCTCAGGATAATAAAGACTTTCCAAATTGGTGGCTGATGGACTTTGGATGCTCTTGTCATATGAAAGGAAATCATACTCTATTAACTTTGGTTTGGTTTTTCATGTAGGATATGCTCTCTTCCTAAGGGCTTTCAAAGATCGAGACTGATAAAAAAAAATTATTTCTGGTATGCCCCAAATTGGTCGGTTCAAGCCTGGTGTCTTGGTTTTTCTAAGAGGCAATCACATATTGCACTCTCCCTCATTGAAGTTGTATATATCGTTGCTACCACTTGATGCGCCCAAAACTCTACTTACAATATCAATTGGCTGACTATGGTGTTCCTTAGTCTCCTGTGCCAATCTACTACGATATTCTCTTCAGCATTGCACTGACGAAGGATTCAGTTCAACATTCCATGATTATACATATTGAGATTCGTCATCACTTTTCTCAAAATCAAGTTGGCGAGAATAGTGTGGATCTCCCTCATTGTGCCACTGATCAACAATTGTCAAACACTTTCACCAAAGCTCTTCCACGCGAAACATTACCTTCCTTCAGGCTTGCACTATGGATATTCAATGTTGACAAAGGTGCATTCTTTTTATTTATCGTATTGACTTCTATTGTGTGCATCAAACTTGGTACTTTAGAGTGAGTGGAGTGTGACGTATATATTATTATTTCATAATAAAGTGAGGATTACTTTTCTTTCCGTGGCATTTCTTGATTATTAATTTGGCTGATCTGGATCAATTCTAAGTTGGAACATTTAACATCTGGTGGCACTATCCATTTATTACCACCACTTAAATTTCTGGTTTTCTATACCTAACCAACTGTCCCCTCAACCTAGAACTCACTTTCGCTGGTCACTTTACACTCATCATTTTCTCTGCAAATTTCCTATACAATTTTGCTAGTTTCTTACTGCGCACATTTTTACCTCACTAGTGGTTTTCATACTAGTCTTTTTGCTAGTCTCTTCTTCCTATCGCATAAAGGATTCTCACATAGTAACATGAAAAGGGTGATTCACTTTTGGTTGTACAAGCATCGTCCAACTTCAGATGCTAGCTAGTCTAAGCACAAGGCTGAACATCCATGTCCAAGACTAGAACTGAGGCTTACTGGGAAGAAATAAAGGAATTTTGCAACACACTACAAACGGAGATTAGTATCAGTCTTACCACTTATGAGTACCATATTTTGCACGAGATTACACAAATCATTCTTCATATTGTACCTCTGGATGATGTCATGTCTACGCCTCTAGATCATAATCATGATTGGATCCACAACTCTCTCCAAGATGGGTCTTGGATTGAACGATGATAAGTGTATTGTTAAACAACCACTAAAGGCTTCGGTGTGTCTTCACAACCCTCAGAGCTTATGGCCTGTCTACTGGGGATGGAAATGGGTGACGGGTGCCCGTTTCACCCGATCACCCGACTCGCTACAATGGGTGAATAACCTGCAAAAAACGGGTGACGGGTGAACGGGTGTGGGTCGGGTGACGGATTAGGTGAAATTTTTCACTGGGTCACCCGACCCGTTCACCTGACCCGTCACCCGCATACATACATATATTAAAAATAATTCTTATTTCATGGTTAATTCTTTATTTTTTGAGTATGTTGTTGACATTAGTTGATATGGTATGTCTTATTAATAAATATGTATGTTTTTAGTAAAAAAACAAAGCTTATATAGGTGTTACAAAATATAAATATATGCTGGAAAAACGGGTAACGGGTTCACCCGTTTCACCCGCGGGTGAAATACGGGTGAAACGCGGGTGAAATGCAGGAAAAAACGGGTGAAACGGGTGAAAGGTGAATGCGGGTGAAACGCAGGTGAAGCGGGTGAGAAATACATGCTGAAAAAAAAACGAGTGATGGGTTCACCCGTTTCACCCGCGGGTGACGGTTAAAACGGGTGACGGGTGGTGATTTTTGGGTGACGGGTCAGGTGATGCGGGTGAAAAACGGGTGACGGGTCGGGTGGAGCGTCACCCGACCAAAACCCGACCCGTTGACATCCCTACTATCTACCCAAGCATATGAAGGAATTTGTAGAAGCTGTTCTTGAAGGCCTAACCTATATTGTCATACGCTTGGCCATATGGTATTCTTGAAGTATGTGTTGATCTTTTGCCCTTTTACCTTGTTGCCTTTAATTTCGATAGCCAGCTTCCTAGTCAGCCTTAGCTTGACTGTGCCACACTTTCATGCCTATTCATTGCCTCTTCTATGGACAACCTATCCTTATGTTCTGCGTTCCTACGCATGAATTTGTATAAAATGGCATTTTAATGATCTTGCATGCTATTTTACACTTCGTGAGATATACTTTTTAGTACCATTTTTTTATTTCGCAAAAGGGGGAAATATGGTGGATAATTTGAATATGTTATTTGATTAACCAAATCTCATTCAAGTGCTGCAAGGTTTTAACATCTTCAGGAGGAATGCTCGTTTTAAGGGGGAATGCTCGTTTTAAGGGGGAATGCTACATTATCTCACCATACAAAGTTTGCTCACATCAAAAAAGGGGGAAATTTTTATATGTATATTTACCGATGATTTTTGTTGTGACAAAATTACCAGACCAAGGCTTGCCTATATTATCTCAACAACTTCTACAACCAGCTTTGAGTAGAAGATCTTAATAGAATATTTACTCAATAATTAGAATGAGTAAAATCAGAGGCACCAACATTATACTAGGAAATGGTTTAGAGATATTTTAGATCTTGTAATTTGTATTTATATTAGTTTTAGATAAAGATTTTTTGTAGATTTTTGAAGGTTGTTATCTACCTCCAAGGTAGTATAAATGTACAACAAAAGCATCAGAAAAGGTAGATCTTCTACCGTAAAAATATAGTCTTTGAGAGAGAAGAGAGTTGTTGATAGTAATCAACGTTTTGTCTAGAATTAGACGTGAGAGTGATTGTTCAAAGTGTTGAACAGATCAGGTGAGGAGTTTTCAAGTTATCAATAATAAGATTGGTAGCGGAGTTTTTCTTCTAAACACTTTCTAACTCGTTCTTCGTTTCTGCTCTCTGTCAGTCTCGTACTGAGGCTTCTGATTTTATACATTACAAACTTACACTTCCTACCCAAACTGATTGGGATTTGGCTTCTTTGGTTTGTGAGAAATTGACCATTTTTCATGACTTGGCAGAGTTGATGTCTGGTAGGAGATATCCTACTTCAAATTTTTTTTTCGTGAAGTTTGTGAAATTAAGCTTGCGTTGACTTCTTGTTTAGAAAGTGACAACCAAGTCATTAAAGATATGACAACGAAGATGAATGAAAAATATGAGAAGCATTGGATGACTATCAATCAAGGTATTAGCTGTAGCAGCCATTTTAGATCCGAGGAACAATTGGAATGTGTTGAATGTTACTATGAGGATATTTATGGTGACAATGCTGAAAGATTTTGAGGGTGGAGAACACTTTGTATGAGCTCCTACATGAGTATGAAGATGACCTTGAGGGATGCCATTCCACTACATCTGAAACTAGTGAGTTGAGCATTCAAGGAGGTGATTGTCATAAGAGAGTTGATAAGTGGAGTAGAGTGAATAAAACTAAGAAGATGAAGCTTAATGTGAAGTCTGAGTTGGATTACTATTTGGAGGAGGGTGCCATACTAGAAGATGACAATTTCAACATTTTACAATATTGGAAGGTTGAACTCAAGTATCCAACATTGAAAAGGATTGCTATGGATATCCTAGCAATTCCGACTTCTACTGTGGCATCAGAGAGTGCTTTTAGCATGAGTGGAGAGTTGTTAGTGAACACCGTTCGAGACTTGTTCCAAATACAGTTGAGGCATTGATGTGTATGCAAAACTGGATTCTAGGGGAGTTTTCTTCAGGTATTAATATTCTCATTTTTCTTTCACATACACACGTTTTCAATGATTATTTATTAACACTTTTCTCTTCATGCAATGTAAATTAGATACTTCTCTTGGTACAATTGAAGCTTGTGCTACAATTTGGGAAGATCATGACACAGTGAATTAGAACAGTGCAGAACGAAATTGAATCCGAAGTTCATGATTTGGATTCGGTAATAATTATTCATACATCTATATAGTTTTAACAATGTCTTTATTTTCCTTAATTATTACGCGATCCTATACTAATAATGTTTCTTTCCTTGATAGGATCATTATTCAGATGAAGATTTCATGATTTCATTTGAGGTAATTGTCTATCCCTTATAGGTATTCCAATATTTATGAACTACTATCTTTCAATTTCTGTATCAATTATTGCTTGTACTTCTGAGGTGTCCAATCCTGGTTCAACTTAGAGATGCAAATTTGTGATCCATAATAAGGCTTCTATAAAAAACAATGATTTGATTATGTTATGACCGTTCATGCTCTTTTTAACGAGTGAGGAAATTAAGCATAATTCATTAGTGGGAATCACCACTAAGCTTAAGCCATTCAATTTGGGAATGTGCTTAAAAGATTGACCTAGCTGCTATTATTTGTACATGCATCACAATTCAATGTATATGAAAGCTTTGATGGCTAACTATATGACCAAATTATGCCAGTTAGGTACAGAAAGATTGAAATAATTATTTGTGCACTTCCTGGAACAGCTCGCCAGTTGTCTTGGCTAACTGCTAAATCTGTATCATAATCTATATGTATACTTGTGTTTTATTTGTTGGAGGTGCTTGTTCTCATGTCTCTACTTTAATGCTATTTCTTATGCTGATGCTTTCTTGTGGGTTCTGTTTGCAGTGTTCTTTTGTTGAGCACCGGAACTACAAATTATATGTGTTATGCCTCATTATTCTTCTTAGTTGGAGTTGACAATGAAGAGGTAAGTAGTGACCTTCATGCCTCTTTTTTATTTTAGATTTTGAAGGGGTAACATATTTTGTATGTAAAAAAGGAAAATGGATCCTATTGTGGCAACTCTTGAAAATGTATGGATAGCCTGTTGTACATACTTGCTTAGCATTTTTGTATGAAATGAAATCATGACATTTGAATCTGTTGTTGTCTTGAACCACCACGTGCAGCGGTGATCCGCTGCTATCTTGAACCACCACGTGCAGTAGTGATTAGACTTGCAAAATTGATTCTCTTGTCATGAACATTTTGAATTTGTTGTCTTGAACCACTATCTGACTTTTTTCCATTTGATTTCTCAGATCTTGTTGATTGTGAAGATGAGAAGACGTGAAGTTGAAGCTGGTGGGAAGAGTTGTTAGAGTAGTATATTTTGAACATTTCAAAAATTAGAGGCAAAATGTGATGGCCTTCTTTTGTTTAATATTTGTTGAGATTGTTTGAGAATATTTTGATTAATAATTTATTTTTGAGTATGTTGTTGACATTAGTTTATGTAGTATGTGTTATTGAGAAAAATGTGTATTTTTATTGAAAAATTAAGCTTTTATAGATGCTAAAGGTTGAAAAAGCTTGCTAAAAAAACGGGTGACGGGTTCACGGGTTCACCCGCATCACCCGCGGGTGACGGGTGAAACAGGTGACGACTTTGCGGGTGACACAGATTGGGTCGGGTGGTGCGGGTGAAAAGCGGGTGACGGGTCGGGTGGAGCGTCACCCGACCCGAACCCGACCCGTTGCCATCCCTATTTCGGATTCATGTGTCATGCCATGTGCTCCGAAACCACCCTGACAAGTGACGTTCAAGGCCTTATGCAATATATGACAAATACCATGTATCTTTGTGCAAACAAGTCATTTATTATGCTGCCATATCTTCTAGGGTATGTTATTTGACTATTTCTCTTAGTATAATCCATTTGTAAATTACGCTAGTTGTATAATGATTTCAATATTATTGTAATTTGTGAATAGTCGACACTAGTCATTGATTTTGTTGGTGAAGAAGCTCCCAAGAATCCTACAGTTTGACTCACTTGATAGGAGTGCCACGAAACCAAGGATCTCAATAGGGATATTGAGGTGAGTTTGTTATCTTAAACAACATTTGTTATTACTTAATAATATTGTTTCAAAACTTCCGGTGTAACTACGTGTATTTAAAACTGTATGTTTGATATATAGTTCCATAAGAGTTGCATTCATGTCAATGGAAAGATAAATGAAGAATACAATTCCTTGGAACCTAGTCAAGGTATTCTTAATTACTTAGTTGTGTGATAATGTCAATACTAGTTTATAAATGTTGATAGTACACCTACAAGAATAATTGTGAATGTGAAGATACGTGTATGTATGGTGTCCAGTGCAGCGTGGGGGTTTGAATATGGATACTATTTCATGAGATTATGCATGACATAGTAGCAGCGTCGACCCTTTTACCAGAATATTCATTAGACAAGGTTTATACATATCATCTTTTGAAAGTTTTGGTTTATGTCATTACATGTTGTTAGGCTTGTAATTTAGAATAATGTTCCTTTTCTTTTTATTCAAGGCTTACGAACAATTACTCGAAGGTGGTCAATATGAAGATACTCAAATAGCTGAGATGCTTGAGGAATGGTCGGAGTTGGTCTGCACGAATTCACTCACTTGTTGATGATGAAGCTGTATAGAGTACTTTTGGATAATGTAATTGCAATTTTATGCATTTGTGGATGGTGCAATGGTAGATTTGAAGTCTATTTGGGTTTTCATTGAAATGCAAGTGTATTTTTTTTGTTTTGGTTGGTTCCTTTACTTGCAAATTATGGCGCGCCATTGATATTGGTCGCTTTTAAAGCTTTATGAATGTGTACTGGAGCGCTCACTGTGAAGGCATCTGTATTATACCATTATACGTCTGATAAGTGCGAAACATATAGACTTTTGGGGTTTAATTACCTTATTATTTGCAACACTTTAAAGTAATGTTTCCCACTTGCTATGTGAATTCTCTTAGATTTATGTTTTGATACGAACTGATATATTTTATGCATCAAATGCAGAAAAAGGTCTTGGAATCACATAGTACACTCACAAGCTTCACAACGCAACAAACGGGATCAAATCGGAGCTCAAACGAAGATTTTAGAGGCAAACCAATTATCGTCTGGACCATAGTCCGAACAAGCTGATTCGACGAGAGACGTGGAGCGCGCCCGTACAAAAATCGACATGTCCGAACCAACCTGATTCGGACGGTGTTCGGACAACACTAAAATGACAGCGTACAGGGCATGTTGTAATACCCCCTCCCACATCGGGATATGAGTAGTATTGTGAGTTCCATATGCAAACACATGGGTTGACTACAACAACAGGCCTTCCACTTTTAAGCCCAAGTTGGATTGAGGGCCTAAAGTGGCTAGTTTTCAAGCCTGGATGGTTTGAGAGCTAGGTTGTTGGACAGTTACCTATATGGGGTGTTAAAATGGTATCAGAGCTGACTCGGGACCGTGCCAGGATGAGCTACCCAACACCTACTAAGGAGGTCCATGAGACTTAGATGTTAGGCTTGCGACGAGGACGTGCGTTCTTTGAGTGTGGAGTATGTAATACCCCCACCCACATCGGGATATGAGTAGTATTGTGAGTTCCTTATATGCAAACACATGGGTGACTACAATAACAGGCCTTCCACTTTTAAGCCCAAGTTAGGATTGAGGGCCTAAAGGGCTAGTTTTCAAGCCTGGATGGTTTGAGAGCTAGGTTGTTGGACAGTTACCCATATGGGGTGTTACACATGTCGACAAGGTGTGAATTGATAAATATATGTTATCAATTCACACCGACCCCCCTCTCTTTTTACCCTATTTTCACTATAAATAAACCTATACCCTCCATTAAAACATATCTCATTCCACCCCCAAACTTATGCCATTTTTCCTCCACAAAATACCATAAACTCTCCAAAAATCATACATCTCATCCACATATTATCCACATAAATTCCATACAACACCTCATCCCATAAAAACATTCCATTCTCACACCGTTGTTCTGTCCAACCTCTGTCCAAATATTAGCAGTCAAGATAGTGGAGCTGAATTAATTATTTTTCCTGATGATTTCTTTTACTTCTTATTCTGTCTTTTTAATTATGTTGGGCTAAGAGGATTTACTCGGGTGAAGGTGTAATTATAGTTTATTTAATTATGTAATCTATATTTTTACCGGTTTAATTAAATACAGTTTGTTACGATTAAAGTTTATCTCTCGCCTTTTTAATAAATTTCATGAATTTATTAAAATGCTTTACAAAGTCTATTTTGATCAGACCAGTGATAAATAGACAGGTTAATTAATCGATAAATCTGTGGAAAACTTATTTTGATTAAATAAGTTAGTATTTTCAGATGCAAAATATAATTCCTCGCACTTAATCCGTTTACATGTGTTTTGCTCGAATCTAGAATAGACCGAGCATTTTCTGGTAAACGAGTCCTTTTGAGTCTATGATTTAGTCCTTAAGATAATAACAGGAATTTTGCCAAACTATTAAAATAAAACCGGTAGAGATAGCATAATTAATCAGATTATATAAACCTGAACCCGGAGTCCCGTTTAATTTATCTTCCACTCAGTTAATTTTTCTCTGCTACTTTACTTTTAAAAAACAAGTCAATTAAATTCCACCCTTTTGTGACAAGCTTAGGTACTATATATTTCGCTATAAGTCCCACGGTTTGACCCCGGCCGCTTCTGTCTTACTATACTACTGCGACCGGGATTTTGTTTGCAGCCCGATAGATATTTTGAGTATTAATTTCTTTCTCAATTGTTTTAAATACACCAGTTTCAACCACTCTCATTTTCCTGTCTGCAAAATGGCGCCGTTGCCGGGGCCTTAATTTATTCTAGTCCCTAAGCCTGGATAAATTCTAGTCCCTAAGCCTGGATAATTCACTTGTTATATTATAATATTCTGTTTATACTATTTTGTTGTTTGTTTATTTTATTTCTACTAATTTCTGTCATTTAATTATTCCAGCAATTTAAATATCGCATTAATTACAGTTATTTATTTTCTAGTCATTTACTTTACTGTCATTTAATTCCCAGTCATTTAAATTTCCAGTCATTTAATTTCCAGTTATCTAAAATTCCAGTGTCCTTTAAATTTCAGTAATCTAAATTCTGTCATTTAAATTCTGTCATTTAATTTTTGTCATTCAAATTTAAGTCATCTAAATTCAGTCAATTAAATTCCAGTTCTTTATTTACTGTCATTTAAATTCCCTTGTCATTTAAATTCCCCTGTCATTCAAATTCCCCTGTCATTTAAATTCCCCTGTCATTTAAATTCCCTTGTCATTTAAATTCCAGCAATTTAATTCTGCCTTTTTTCTTTATTTTAATTTTATTATTTACTTACTAAACTGCATTATTTTTATTCCTTTCTGTTTATTTATTTTCGGTTAATTTACTCTTGTTAAAAAAAGTAATCTTATTTTATTTTATTGAATTGTTTCTTTTTAGCTGTTTAATTTCCCCCTCCCTATATCTTTCCATTTCTATTTATTTTATCACATCACAAGTTTCTTTTTCTATTTTGAGTGGTGAATGCCTTTTACCAGGTCACACACCTTCCGGACAATATTATTAATCACACGGTTAGCTACATCCCTGAGATCGAGAGAACCTTTCTGCGCACTCTAAGGCAGAAACGATCTCAACAAAACATAACCACCACGGTGATAGAATCTAACCCAGAAGCAGATATGACATCTTCACCAGCTGCAGTTCGTAACATCAACAGGCCATCTAATCAAGGGCAACAACCCGCCATCATCCTTCCACACCTTACCCCATCCGAATACGATGAGTGGCAAAAGCTGAAGCCATATCATCAGATCCGATGTGTAAAGGAGTTAGGCATGTTCGATGGTTCTAGTCCTGACGAAGCTCTATTGTGTGTCACCAAGTTTCTGCAGCATGCCAACAGTCTAACCGCGACAGACGCAGTACTTCAATATGCAAGACTGTCACTGTTCCCTCATAGCCTGACGGGAAATGCGAGCAAATGGTACCACAGCCTTACACCAAGTACCATTGGTACTTGGGATGAAATGGCCACCAAGTTCTACAACAAGTTCCTGCCCCAAGCCGAACGTTGGAAATGATTGCTGAGATCTAGAATTTCAAGCAGCCAGGGTCAGAAAACATCTGCGAAACTTGGGACCGTTTCAAAGGACTGCTGCTGACGTGTCCTCACCATGGTCTCACAAAAGAACAGTTATCTCAATGTTCTACAAAGGCTTAATCAATCAATGCAAAACGATGGTACTGTCTTCCTTAGGTGCCGACATTTTGAAAAAGCCAGGTGAACAATTTCTGAATGGGATAGAATCCCTCTGCGAAGATATCAGAGACTAGGCCACAGGTGGATCGAGAGGCGGCACTCCAGGTTTATACCATGTTGGAGAGAGTGACAATAAGTTTGACCAGCTGATGAAAAGCCATGAGCAACTCATGGAGAGCAATGCGCAGCAGGCGACAAAAGTAAGTACTCTGCAGAAAGTAGTTGAGCAGATGGCCATGAACTCCTACCCCCAACAAGCAAAGTCGATGACTTCTCGATCATCTACAATCCCTCCAGGCTATGCTCCTCTATCCCGATCATCTCCTGATATTTCTTGTACGCAATGTGGCAGGCCGCACGATTATGAAAAATGCCCCCAACTACAAGAATAAAAGCAGCAGCAGAGGAAACAAACTTTGTTGGCAACAATTCAGGGTACAGACAACCATGGCAGCACAACATGCACCCCAATTTTCAAGGAGGCCAAAGGCAGTATCAGCATCCGCCTTATGGCATAATGCTTCTTCAAGCCGACCAACTCAACCTCCTTCAAATCCCGACTCTGGAATGTCCCAAATGCAGGAGATGTTTAAAGCAATGATGAGTAAGACCCGAGACCCGAGATACGCAAGATGAAGTCACAGCCCTTCGTAATGACCAAAAAGCCTTGCAATCCCAAATCCAATAACTTCTCATCCAACAAAGACCTCCTGCCCAACTCCCCTCACAAACCGATCCAAATCCACGAGAGTATGCAAATGCAATTTATGTAGTGGACCAGCCCATCCCACTAGCTCAAAGGGAGAAACAACCAGAGAGTGAAATGGTCCATGAAGTGGAGCAACGGGCTGAGGAAGAATACCTCGACATGAACCAACTGAAGCTCTATGCCAAATTAGTTGAGATAAATGAAATGATGGAAGGTCCACTAGACCTTGCATCGCAGCAACCGAAGAGTGAAATGGTTCATATAGTGGACGACTTTACTAAGGATTTGAGTTACTCTCTTTCACCACCCCCGTTCGAACCTGAGCAAACAACATCAAACCATCTGCTTGACTTGAAGACAAGCCATCCGAGGACAGCTTCTACCTCAACTTCATGGAGTCTCCTCCCTCTGAAGTCAACTACCGTTATTTTCCCTCCTTCTCTGTGCTATACGCAGAAAATGAGGATAGTTACATCCTCAAAATGAAGAGGAGGAAATGCTCGCTCCCGCCAGGACATCCAAACAAAAACTCTACAATCAACTTCGAGGAGCCACCTTCTTCTAAAGTTGAATTCAATCACGACTCTTCCTATGAGCCTCTCCAAGAAGATGAGGATATAAACATCCTCAAATTTGAGGAGGAGGAGCCATCCAACTTTGGTATTCATTTGGAGGATCACGGCCTTCCCCTCTTGTGCACCAAAGAAGTAGGGTGGAAACTCGAAGTCAACTCGCTAAGTGAGAAGGCCACCTTCCCATTTGACCCAGGATCAGAATTTGAAGATACGATCCGCCCCGAAGTTCTCCCTACACCGTTCAACGCAGCTAAGGATGTCTTCATCCTTAAATTTGAAGAGGCGTCTCCACAACTAGATGATTCTCGCACCAAGGGTCATCCATTGGAAAATCAGGGCCCTTCTCCAAAGAAAAATAATGCCCACCCAACCCACCCATTGAAGCCCACTTCCACCTTCATTTTCGATCCAGGGGAGGAAATTTACATCCTGACTCTGAGCGAGGAACACCACTACCAACTTGCCTCCATCCAGCTCAACAACAGGAGGAGAATGTTTACATTCTCCAGTTTGAGGAAGAAATACAACCATCACCGGTTTTCAATTCAAGATTAATTACAACAAACACCTCCTTCAAAACCAGGTTTTGTGGAGTTTGTATTTTCCTAATTTAATTGCTGCAGTAGTAATACTTTGTTTTGATCCAGGTGGTTCGATCCTACTTGTTGGCTATTTCATATTCCCGTTAACACCGTTGTCCACTTTCATTTTTGATCCGGGATAATGAAGAACATGCGTCTAGCTAGAGACGTTAAACCCGGGCGGCTTGGTGGGAGGCAACCCACTATCTATACTGTGCTTTTCCTTTTATTTTGTTTTCTCTTTTGTACTATATTTCCCTTTTATATGTTATAATAAAATGCGGGTTTTTACTTGAGTTCTTCTGGCTGTGTAGAATATTTTTACAGGTACATTTCATGTAATTCTACAGCTGCACTCAAGTGTGTAGGAGCTCTACACACTCTACGAACTCTGGGGAGTACACTCTTTCCTTCTGATATTTCATATTCCCTTTAGCTTTTATTTGTGTAATTTCCTTGTACAGATTGCATGCTCTTAGTCAGTTAATTCTTTCTACGCAATGAGGGCATTGCTTGAGCTTAAGTGTGGGGTGGAGTACTCGTAGCTTGTTCTTAAGTTTCTCTTTTGACAATTTGTTTAAATTTGTTAAGTTTGAAATAGTCAAAAAGGGAGCCATAGAGGAAATATTGCAAACCTACAAACATTATGGGGTACTAAAAACTTTTCAACCATTTTAAAATTTATTCTGATTCGAAATTGCTTAAAGTTTAAGAATAATTATCATTTGAGCCTTGTTTTTAGCTTTGAGCCTGGATTTGAATTGGAATGAAAAGGGAAAAAGAACAAGGCAAGGTACTCCTCTGATCCAAACAGGCATATTCTAAACCTAAGTAGGCCTCGTCCACTCGGTTATTAAGTTCTTTGGGGTGCTTTATCACCTAGCTACCTAAGGTATTTATATCTGGGATAGTTGACCCAAAACCGCTACAAGGGTGGAGAGAAAAGTCAGAGGTGAAAGGAAATTAAACTTCAATCGAAGTATCTTTGCATTATGTACTTAAATGATAAAAACTTCATTATTATGGATCATGAGTATGTGGAATTGAAAGGTATAATGGAATATGATTTTACTTCATGCCCCTTGTCGTTTCAGGAAATGTGAAAGAAAATAGTGGATTGGCTCAGGGTTCAAAACTGGATTCTTATGGTTCTACTTCTCCTTCTTAAAATAGTTGTTTTTATAATTTCAAGGTTCTTCTTTCTCTTTCAAAAACTTTTTTTTAAAAAAAAGAAAAGAAAAATAAAAAGAAGTTTCTAGTACCCTTTAATCTAGAAGTTTTGTAGCAATCTTTTCTGTGCTCTCCCTGTTTGGTTATTTTGTATTAACTTGTTTAAAGATTCTGTCATAAAGATTTGCTTGAGGACAAGCAAAAGATAAGTATGGGGGAATTTGATAAGTGCGAAACATATAGACTTTTGGGGCTTAATTACCTTATTATTTGCAACACTTTAAAGTAATGTTCCCACTTGCTATGTGAATTCTCTTAGATTTATGTTTTGATATGAACTGATATATTTTATGTATCAAATGCAGAAAAAGGTCTTGGAATCACATAGTACATTTCACAAGCTTCGCAACGCAACAAACGGGGATCAAATCGGAGTTCAAACGAAGATTTTAGAGGCAAAACAATTATCGTCCGGACCACAGTCCGAACAAGCTGATTCAGACGAGAGACGTGGAGCGCGCCCGTACACAAAAATCGACATGTCCGAACCAACCTGATTCGGACGGTGGTTCGGACAGCACTAAAATGACAGCGTACAGGGCATGTCGACAAGGTGTGAATTGAGAAATTATATTTTATCAATTCACACCGACACCCCTCTCTTTTTACCCCATTTTCACTATAAATAAACCTATTACCCTCCATTAAAACTGATCTCATTCCACCCCCAAACTTATGTCATTTTTCCTCCACAAAAATACCATAAACCTCTCCAAAAATCATACATCTCATCCACATATTATCCACATAAATTCTATACAACACCTCATCCCATAAAAACATTCCATTCTCATACCGTTGTTCTGTCCAACCTCTGTCCAAATATTAGCAGTCAAGATAGTGGAGCTGAATTAATTATCTTTCCCAGATGATTTCTTTTACTTCTTATTCTATCTTTTTAATTATGTTAGGCTAAGAGGATTTACTCCAGGTGAAGGTGTAATTATAGTTTGTTTAATTATGTAATCTATATTTTTACCGGTTTAATTAAATACAGTTGTTACGATTAAAGTTTATCTCTCACCTTTTTAATAAATTTCATGAATTTATTAAAATGCTTTACAAAGTCTATTTTGATCAGACTAGTGATAAATAGACAGGTTAATTAATCGATAAATCTGTGGAAAACTTATTTTGATTAAATAAGTTAGTATTTTCAGATGCAAAATATAATTCCTCGCACTTAATCCGTTTACATGTGTTTTGCTCGATCTAGAATAGACCGAGCATTTTCTGGTAAACGAGTCCTTTTGAGTCTATGATTTAGTCCTTAAGATAATAACAGGAATTTTGCCAAACTATTAAAATAAAACCGGTAGAGTAGAGATAGCATAATAATCAGATTATATAAACCTGAACCCGGAGTCCCGTTTAATTTATCTTCCACTCAGTTAATTTTTTCTGCTACTTTACTTTTCAAAAACAAGTCAATTAAATTCCCCCCTTTTTGTGAAAAGCTTAGGTACTATATTATTTCGCTATAAGTCCCACGGTTTGACCCCGGCCACTTCTGTCTTATTATACTACTGCGACCGGGATTTTGTTGCAGCCCGATAGATATTTTGAGTATTAATTTCTTTCTCAATTGTTTTAAATATACCAGTTCCAACCACTCACAATATACTGTCTGCAACGTCTGCTTGAACCATTTGGTGCAATGTGGTGAATATATAAGCGTGAATGTTAAAAGGGGGGGGGGGGGGGGCTATCTCGGCGGTTTTTAGCTTACAACCGCCAAGATAAGCCCTGGGTCGGTCTATGGTCGATCCCTGGGTCGGTCAATTCCAGAAAGCTTACAATCGACCGACCCAAGGTCTATCTTAGCGGTTGTAAGCTAAAAACCGCTGAGATATATGTGGTTAGTTATTGATTTTAGCGAGCATCTACTTCAACGGGTTTGTTTTATAACAGCTGAGATAGGTCTACCTATTTCGGCGGTCTTCATTTTGGCGGTCGTGAACCGCCAACATGAAGACCCCTTAAGAACCTCTGGAATAGTTCATTTTTCTACTAGTGCTAGCTAAGAACAGCCAAAATAGGTATTTTTTGTACTAATTGTAGACACCAAAAATCTCACCCCATAAAGCAAAATTCAGACAAATAAATAAAATAAGAGAGTCGTCGCCTTTCTTTTCGAAACATATTCATGTACATACCAAAATGAAACTGCCATTTATGATACTTTTTTTTATCAATTAAAGTATACGTTTTCAAACCCGTTCCTTTTCATTATTAATTTATTTTACCATTTTATTTTTGGTTTATTTCATGTTAGTCAGTTTTGTTTACTTATTTATTTGTCTATTCATTTTATTTTGGTTCATGCTATATTGTTACTTTCTTTCATTGATGCTTTTACCTGTATTTTATTTATCAGTATTTGTTTTGATTTTGTTCTTATCATTATTATTTTTAGAATCATTTTCATCATTTTATGTACCTTTTCACTATTATATTCCATACTAGTATATATCGTGTTCATAGTAGTACCATTTCATTATTTCATGTGTATTCCAAAGAAAACAATTCGTTACCTCATGGCACCCCTTTCGTTTACTCCGTAATTCATTTAAACATTAGCCTTTTTGTAGATCTTTCTCAATTAAGGTTAGAGTTAGTGTTATTTCTCACATTTAAATATCAAGTTGAGTCATTGGCATAACTGGTTAAGGGTATTGTAGAGGTGTGGGAAGACTTACAGTCGAATCCTACTTATTACATTTTGATGCTTGTTTTTTTTGTTATTGTCTTCTTTTCTAAACCCTAAACCCCACCCATTGCCT
This sequence comes from Limonium bicolor, assembly GCA_023374045.1. Classification (NCBI taxonomy): domain Eukaryota; kingdom Viridiplantae; phylum Streptophyta; class Magnoliopsida; order Caryophyllales; family Plumbaginaceae; genus Limonium; species Limonium bicolor. The sequence goes on from CM041777.1 coordinate 19,174,214, forward strand.
ATAAAGACAACACAAACAAACAAACCCTAATCCCAAGGCTTACTGTAGCCGCCAGTTGATCGATCGATTCAACAATATGGAGAACCTGGAGATGGTGCCATATTACAAGGTGGAGCCTATCCACTTGTCAACAAATGATTGGAAGAAAAATATTGAGAGAAGGAAAAGCTAAAACAAATAAAAAAATAAAACAACTGTACGTGAAAATAAAAAAATTATATCATTGTTCATCATTTTTTGTGTTCTTCAAAACAAGATGCATCATGGATATGTTTGGTAAACTTAAAATTTTATGTTTTTATATGGAGTATATATTACGTATTTTTAAAATGAATCTTATTCATTAACAAAATGAATCTTCTTTGACAATAAAATGAACCTTATTCATTAACAAAATGAATCTTATCCTAAACACTCTAAAAACTTCCTAGGAAAGTTAAAAACGTCAAAGACATTTGTATGATTTGTAGTACAGGGTTTAGGGTTCACTTTCAATAAATGAAAGGTTCATACTGTTCTCGCATAAGTTGTGGTGGTAGAATTAACTTTTACTAGTCTTAAACTAAATATTCACTTTCTTAAACATTTGATTCACCTTTAAAAAACCTTTGATTCACTTTTGTTACATCCGTGATTCACTTTTCTTAAACCTCTTATTCACTTTAGTTAAACAATCTCTATTTACGAGAATCACTTTTCTTAAACTTCTTATTCACTTTTCATAAACCCATGATTCACTTTATAAAAACCTCTTATTCATATGCTTAAACCTCTTAATCATTTTAGTTAAACAATCTACGCTTACAAGATTCACTTTTCTTATTACTCTGATTCACTTTGTAACAACTTGTGATTCACTTTTTAATAACCTTCGATTCACTTTTCTAAAAAACCTTTGATTCACATAGTCAAACAATCAGAATCATTTTAGTTAAACAATCTATGTTTATGAGATTCACAATGAATTTTAAAAAATATGTACATACAAAAAATTAAAAAAATAAAAAATTATCAAAATTTTTGAAGAGCTCAAATTATGATGAACAATGATATAAAATTTATATTATTTTAACTTATATATAATAAAATACAACATTTTAAAATTTTACAGAACAATAAGTCACAAAAAGACAAAATAGGTGTCATGGAAGGATGGCACCACCCCCAGCTTCGAAATCGCCTTCTTTTTTTGCTCCCGAGGATGAAGAACGAAAAAAAGAGACGTTAAACCGACCTCCCTTACTCCTTTCCTCGCTCTAACTCGCCTGTCTAGAGATCAATCATCTTCAACCCAAAAGCAATGGTTACTCTTACCATCGGACTCCCTCTCTTCTTTCAAAAAAACCCCAAACTATCCGATTCTTTCATGGTCTATGTTCTTTCTCTGCTTCGTTGAGCACATCAGGAAACACACAGGTATTGTTCTTTGATTTTCTTCACTCACGGTAGTGTACACACCGTACTGGCGAACAAGGAGCATACTGCTCTTGTTCTCTTCATTCTCTACACACGGAATTTTGTAACTCGAACTTGTGAACAAAACACATACTCTCTGGCTTCATTCCTTCTCTCACGAGAACATACAAGCTCTCGCCATCTTCATTCTCTTCTTAGCCATCGAACAAAAGTCACACAGCTCTCTCCTTCATTCTTACTCACGATGATTTTGCAAACCCCAACTGACAATAGACCTGGCAACAAGAAGAGTACAAGTCTGAGCCTTATTTCGTTCTCATTCTCACTCGCGTTTGCACCCAAGTGAAGAACAAGAACATACAATTCTGTAGCTCTTTCATTCTCCCACTCAAGGTATTTTTGCAACCTAACTGGCGATCAAAGACATACATGCTCTGTGTTAATGCAAAAGTTTTGATTGACCAAACTCAGTAACAGACACAGAGATCTGAGTCTTGACCTGACCAAGGGAGGTGCCGTCAAGAGAAGATCTCGCAGTGACTAACCGTCTCTAAATATATTCTGCACAAATTTTATCTTTAGTAGATAATCTAGAGAATATCTTTTCTGTTTAATATCTAAGTCGGTTACTAGGATTTTATCTTTAAAGAAATTATATCTTTAAAGATATTGTTTTATGTAAATCGATAACTATATATAGGAGACGTTAAGAGAAGGGAGTGGATAGTTTTGGTTGAGAGAAAATCTGAAAAGGAGGTGTTTTTAATAAAACGTTGGTAGAATCACTAGAGAGCTAGAGATCTAGTGTTTTACGTGTTTGTGCTTGGAGAGCCTGTTCTCCTAGTACGTGAGGGTGTATCCTGTTTTGATACGAGCTAATATAGTGAGGATTCACGTGTATCTAATATCCTTCCCTCTGTTGCTGTTCTCTGAATATCGAGTTCGTCGTCAGACTGTTACTCAGCACCTAGTTCCTCGTGAGTAACAACCTCACTAAGAACAACCGTTGTAAGATCCTACAATTGGTATCAGAGCAGGTTCCCTTTTTCACTGATTTAGAAGAGAAATCTTCCAAGGGTGATCGATATGGGTTCTTACAACGTCAAGGCACCCAAGCTTACCAAATTCAACTATGCTTGTTGGTGTGAACAGATGGGACATCAACTGATGTCAATCGACTATGATCTGTGGACTATTGTCACTGAAGGACATCTGGTACCACAGATCACTGAAGGAGGAGTCACCAAGCGTAAAGAGAAGAAAGATTGGAATGATAATGATAAGAAGCTACTCAGCAAGAACAAGCAGGCCTTGAGAGTGATTGTCTCATCACTTTCAGAGGGTGATCAGCAGAAAGTTCTTGGCATACTAACTGCTAAAGAAGTTTGGAACTTTCTGAAAATTGCCTATGAAGGAACAGATTCGATCAGAAAGGCAAAAGGAAAACAGTTCAGAAGACAGTTTGATAATTTCAGAATGCTTGAAGGTGAGTCTGTTACACAGACGCTTGAAAAGTTTGACAAGATACTGAGTGATATGAAGACTGTGGGAGTCACACTGGATAATCAAACTATCAATGAAAGGTGTCTGGACAGTCTTGGAAAGGATTGGCTGCACTATACAACTTTGCTAGAAACAACCAAGGATTTGTCAAAAATGTCCCTCGAGGAGTTAGGCTCTGAGCTGATGGTCTATGAAGGTAAGATGAAGGGAGCAATCTCTTCGCCAACAACATGCAAAGATCTGGCCTTGAAAGCTTGGAAGAGTAATGCTGGTACAGATGAAGAGGAATTGAGTGAAGAGGAAGAAATTATCAAGATAGCTGATGGTATTCAAAGGATTTTTGGAGGACGGCGAGGTCAGAATTCTAAGTTTAATCGTAACAAATCAAAGAAGGGTCCAATAATCTGTTTCAGGTGCAACAAACCTGGACATGAGGTCAAAAATTGTCCTTTGCCACAAAGGGATAATTTTCAGGAGAAGGTCAAGAAATTCTCAACAACAGCTGCTGCGGCTTGGGGAGAAGATGGTTCAGGTACAGACTCAGAACCTGAGAATGAAGATCAAGTGTGTATGACAGCAATTGTCCAAGAAGATGAGATGAGTTTGGACACGGAATTCTGTTTTATGGCGGAAGAAAAGTTAAACAAGACTCTCCCAGAAGATGAGGTATGTTTAACTCATGTGAAAGAGTCTTTTGATTCTATGTCAAAGACACAGTTATTTGATCTTTTGTCTGAAGAATTGATGAAACTGAAATCGCAAAAACTTGGGTATGAGGATAAGATAGTTAGGATGGAAGACAAGATAAAGAGTCTTGAAAGTCCTACTAGCTCAGATGAGGATTTTGACGTAGATGAGTATGTTACTGAGATCAGAGAACTCAAAGCTAAAGTGGAAGATTTGAGTAAGTCATCGACTGAAAACAAAAACTGTGTCAAAGAGGGTCTGGATAAGCCAAGGATCAACTTTGTTAGTTCTTTGGAGACTAGAATTCTCACTCTTCCATGTTGGGCACAAGAAGAAGTGAATTCCCTTTTAGATCGTAACAAATCACTAAAAAGGGAATGTGAAACTCTCTTGGGCATGTTAGCTGATGCAAATCAGAAGTTAGAGCTTCAGACACAAACTAATCCCACTTGGTATACTGGAAAGGCAAATCTGAATCAGATGTTGTTCAATAACAACTCTAGTAAGTGCGGTTTGGGATTTGAACTAGAGAAATCCACTCAATCTAAGACGAGAAAGTTGAAGACTCAACCTGGTCATTCTAAGTCTAGACTGAACTCATGTTGGTACTGTCATCAACTAGGACACAAGGTAAGATGGTGTCCCAAACTGTTGAGAAAACAATTACGTGCACAATCATCAAGGCAAAGCTTATATAGAGCCAACAGATTCCACACTAAAAGATGGTTTCCTATAATTCAGTCTAAGTGTGTGCCTACAGTTGAGCCTAAACAAATTTGGGTACCAAAGTCTAATCAGTCCTATCAGTTTCGTCAAGAAGGCATTCTATCTCCTTCAGATTCTTCATCTTGTTCTCAGTGATCAGTCTGTGACACACCATTACCCCCTACTTATGAGGTTCATACCTTAGTTTCTTTTTGATTCGGCAAAAGGGGGAAAGATGTCTTGAACACATATGTGTGTGTCTAAATCTATCTGGCGATGAACAAAGATGCAATAATTCAGGGGGAACGTTCTCAGTTCCAGACACAAGCTTTTGAGTGATGACAATGGGTGAATACAGAAAGCAGTAAAGCAGCGAATAAGGGGGAACATGCATCAGTTCAAGCTTCAGAGTTTGCCCAATCAAAAAGGGGGAAATTGTTAATGCAAAAGTTTTGATTGACCAAACTCAGTAACAGACACAGAGATCTGAGTCTTGACCTGACCAAGGGAGGTGCCGTCAAGAGAAGATCTCGCAGTGACTAACCGTCTCTAAATATATACTGCACAGATTTTATCTTTAGTAGATAATCTAGAGAATATCTTTTTTGTTTAATATCTAAGTCGGTTACTAGGATTTTATCTTTAAAGAAATTATATCTTTAAAGATATTGTTTTATGTAAATCGATAACTATATATAGGAGACGTTAAGAGAAGGGAGTGGACAGTTTTGGTTGAGAGAAAATCTGAAAAGGATGTGTTTTTAATAAAACGTTGGTAGAATCACTAGAAAGCTAGAGATCTAGTGTTTTACGTGTTTGTGCTTGGAGAGCATGTTCTCCTAGTACGTGAGGGTGTATCCTGTTTTGATACAAGCTAATATAGTGAGGATTCACGTGTATCTAATATCCTTCCCTCTATTGCTGTTCTCTGAATATCGAGTTCGTCGCCAGACTGTTACTCACCACCTAGTTCCTCGTGAGTAACAACCTCACTAAGAACAACCGTTGTAAGATCCTACACTCCGCGCCTGCATCACGTCTTTACAGACGGTAATTTTTGCTCACCCAACCGGTGAAACAAAGAACATACATACCCTGCACTACATTCTCTTCTCATGGTAAATTTGCTCACCCAAACTGGCAAAAATGAAATGTGCAAGCTCTGCATCCTTCATCCTTACCAGCTAGCAAACAAAGAAAATACATCTCCACTCCCTATACTCTCTTCACGCCAGTCATTTTTACAACCCAAATTGTTGATCAACAAAACATGCGCCTCCATTTTCTTCATCAAAACTGTCGAGCTAGAAACAAGCTCCAACCCTGCTCCTTCATTTTATCAGTCACGGTAATTTGTAAACTCCAACCTCCACATACAGTGATTCTACAACTAAACTGGTGCACACCCTCTCTTCGGTCCTCTTCACCAACGGGAATTTTGCAGCACAAACTGAGAACAAAGAGCGTACAACTCTGCACCTTTCTTCTGTTCACACAAGTCCGCTCCACCTATTTTCATTCTCTTCCCGACGGTAATTTGCGACCTAGTTGTCGAACAAGGAAATAGAAGCTCTGCGTAGTCTTCTCTTCACCGACAGTTCATTTTGTAACCCGAATTGGTGAACAAGTCTGCTCTGAATCATTTCATTCTCTTTTACTTGTAATCTCTACTAAGGTTATGTGTTCTGCTTTGATTCTGTCCGGTTCATTTATGTGTTATTGAGATCTGAAAGTCAACATAGTTTAATTTTAAAATCTTACTAAGACTTTGCTCTGATTATTGCTATTATCGTGATTATTGTTGTTACCGTGGTCAACCTGATCTGGATTTTGCTTAGTTTTCTAGCCCTGTGAACATGCTTCTTCTAGGATGAGATAATACATTTTAGCACCCGATCTTTGTTGCTTCCTATGGTACCAATTTTTACTGCTGTCAATGGTACTGATTTTTGCTGCCATCAACCGATAATGGTCATGTTATTTCGATATATGCCTCTGTTTATAAACCTGGACATGTGCAAGATTTTAATCTGTTTGAGTTTGGTTTTGTGAGCTCCGTTTGTGTTCATTAATGAGCTAAGAGTATGGTGGTATATAAGCTCTAATGGCTCCTGTTTTGCTGCACTAATAACATCTGTTACAGCACTTTAATCTTCTGAATAATGCCCCATTTCCTCTATTTCTGCTGCTGTCTAGGCGCCACAGTTTGGGCCTTGCATCTCTGCATATTTTCCTCTGTAATACAACATTATTTAAACGCTCTTTGCTTCTGATTAATGTTGTTAACATGGACAATTCGACTTTTGATTGTGTTTGGTTTTCTAGCCTTGTCAGTATACTTCTTCTAGGACGAGATAATGCGTACAACCATATGTTTTTAGCTGCTGTCAATGGTACCGATTTCTGTATTCTCTCAGCCATGGATAGTGGACATGTTACTTCAGCATTGGCCACTGTTGGTACATGTATTACCGGCTTGGACTTAACTGAGCCTGGAATGACTTCGAGCCTTACTTGTGGGCTGGACACGTGGACTCTTAAGCGCCATGCCATCGTTGTTCCCTATTTGGTTGAGAGATGTTGCCAATTGCACACGACTGAGGCAAGATTATGATCGTATGCCCCCTATTCAGCTCAGGATATTCTCTCATACTTGTGTGAAATGTAAAACCGGGGGCAGACCACCCCGTCGGTTAGTTTTCTATCACCTACGGTTCCTCTGAATCCCGATCAACAATCTGTTTGTGCTGATGTTTGCTTCGTGTGTAGGAATTTGGTTTGTAAACTAGTTTTAGCATGAATTTAATTTAGTTTTCACTTGATGCCAATTTGTTTAATTGTTAAACCTTGTTTCGTTTTGCTATTCATTGATGTTTTGACATAGTTATTTCCAATCTTCATGTCTCTTCTGCTTGGCCTCTATTATGCTTTTATTGTTTTTGCTTCAACTGTTAATCGATATCATAGGTGACCTTAGACAACTGTTTAGTTTTACCCATTTATCCCGGGCCCTTGAGCCCTGTGTAGAAAAGCTTTAGAATAAAGTATCCTCCATGAATGGCGGGTCCTAGACACGGCCCATGTGAGGAATACCTGTTTTCCTTAAAATTTTCCAAATCATCCCTTAAGGTCAGAATAAAATGCACAATCAACAAAAATCTTTTCCAAAAACAAAGTCAAACAATTTTTGCTAGACATAGTTTCAACTTTAGTTTCAGTCAAATTCAGAAAAACTAAAATGAAACCCATTTCCCCCTAAAGGAGCAAGGCCCACATAATTCGGCCCATCTTCACATAACCTGGCCCAACTTTAACCTAGCCCAACTTTGACCTGGCCCACATTTCATGGCCCAATCTGGCACACATTTCAAGGCCCAATCCGACCCATGTTTCAAGGCCCATATCCATTCGGCCCAAACCAATTCAATTCCAAGATCAATTCAATTTGAGGTCCATAAATCATTTCAAATGAATCCTAAAAATTCAAATCCATATCAACTCAATTTCCAAATCAAATTCAAATCCAAATCAACTCAATTTCCAAATCAACTCATTTCCTAATCAACTCATTTCCAAATCAAATCCGATTCCAATTTGATCTTAATCTCAATTCAATTCCAAACTCATTAAAATCCAAATTCAATTCAATTCAATTTCAAACTCATTCAAATCCAAATTCAATTCAATTTCAAATTCCAAATGTAATTCAAATTCAATTCAAAATTCATCTCAAATTTCAATTCAATTTAGAAATACATTTCAAATTCCAATTCAATTCCGACTCAATCTCAATTCCAATTCCAATGCAAAACCAATCGAATTTCAATTCAATTCGGAAACACATTCCAAACTCGTACTCAATTCAAAAATTCAATTCGATTCCAAACTCATTCAAATTCAAATCAATTCAATTCCAAAATTCAATCCCAATTCCATTCCAGTTCAATTTCAAATTCAATTCCCGTTCAATTCCAAATCAATCCAATTCCAAAACAATTCCAATTCAATTTCTAATTCAATTCCAATTCAGTTTCAACTCCAATTCAATCTCAATCTCAATTCAATTCCAATTCAAATCAAAATTCATTTCCAATTCAACTTCGATTTCAATTCAATTTCAAATTTATTTCCAATTTCTCCTACATTCTAAATGTCTCACAGACCCGAGCGTCTCATAGACTTTGTCATCCCAATGATTCAAATGTCTCACTGACCTGAGCGTCTCACAGACTCGAGCGTCTCACAGACCTGGGCGTCTCATAGACTTTGACATCTCAAGGTTTCAAACGTCTCACAGACCCGAGCGTCTCACAGACTAGCATCCCAAACCCGAAACTTCTCGAAACTCTAAACTCTTCTAAATCTCAAACACCTTAAATATCTTCAAAACCCAAATACCGTGAACTACGTACGGTCTGATCTCAACAGGGAGTTGAGTACGTAGACAGCCCACCAAGGGTGCGACCCCATTCCAATCACAAGTCCCTTTTCCCTCCTTTCGTCTCGTACTTGTCCTATTCCTTTTATCCACCAATCCTCATTTTGGCGCTAGCTTGGCAGAAAAGCTCGCCTAACCTCTCCTTTGTATTTACTCGACTCTCTCGAACCTGTTAGCCCTTCTTGGCGCTCAACACTCGTTCTCTCTTCCTATCCTATCCTATCTTATCCTTGTGGCCCTTTGAAATAAATCTCTCTATAAAGGTTTTGAAAGAAGGCAATCCCAACAATTGGAGACCGAGATTTCATCGGGCACCAATCCGAAGTCGTGGTCGTTGCCACTTTCTAGGGGTGTAACCCAGTGCGAACCCACACAGAATCTCTACCAATGACCAGATAAGTCCTATCCATAGGTAACAAATCATCAGAGTCAATTAACGGTTCTTAGAACCCTTCTCCTCCCTTCCTAGTTCCTTAGGTCAAACTAGGTGGTGACTCTAGTCAATTCCGCCTTATAGAGGCATAAGTCCGCGTGGAGCCCATTGAGAGCGGGTGTAGTGCACACTTGCACTCCCCCTTATGCTTTCTGGGAAAGACGGACGATTTAGTAGGTATTTGAGGGATGCCAGAATAATGGGTTTTCACCCTCCACAGAATGGTATTTTCTAGGATCTAGACTTTTTAGTCAGGACCATTTAGATAGACCCCCTCATACCGAAAAAAGGTCAAGGTCTTATCCCGCACTTATCCAGGGAACCGACCACCAGTAGTTCCTAATGATACTCTGTATTTCACGAAGAAGAGAAACCAAGAGACGAATGACACCCATCACATAAGAGGGGAGATGACTTGAGGACCAATTTGATAAGGATAATTCTGCCGGCAGTAAACGGTATTATTTATTGAATTTGGTACATGTTGGAGAAGAAAAGCATATGTCTCTACACGCTACAATCTAGCTATGAATCAAATATATAAATGGAAATATAAGTTGATCGATGGAGCACCCTATCACTACTTCTCTCTATATCATCATCAGTACTGCAGCCTTACTGTCTATCCATCTATAATATCATTTCCCATCAAATTAAAGGGCTTTGGGTGGGGTACATTTTGATTGTTATTATTGTTGCTAAATACGCATAAGGAGCTAGTTTTGTTTTTTTTTGAAGTTCAAACGACCATACTTATATTAATGATAAACAGGGGTTACAAGTACCATTGACATACAAAACCTAAGTCCACATCAAACCAACAAAAGCCATAGCTAGATAGCTAGCATTGTATTTTGTTTCAGTAATCACTATATTAGTAGTACGTAGCTAGGTTATAGTGGGTGTAAGACATGATCATCCCTATAACCATAACTCGGAATTGGGACTACCCATTTTGTAGCTTCAATGAAGTCAAGGGAGAGGAATTTCTTGGCTTCCGCGTCTGATAGATGATGGGCTTCAGGAGTCATACTCTTTAAATCTGCTGGTTCATCCATATCCTCCTCGTCTTTGTATTCTGCTAAGAAAGCAGTGCTGCAACGCAAACATTTTTTTTTTTTTTTTGTAAAAATGCATTGATTAAGTTAAAGAATTAGTATACAAATTAAGAATTGGTTTAAGTAATTAATTACTCGGCATGGTCACCCCAATCGACAGCATAAAATCGTCTAGGGTCAATCACTTCACTAGGTGTAACTTTCGTATAAGCAAATATGACTCTAGAACCAGCAGCATCAGGTGTTGATAAGTAGACAGATTTGGGTTCATCCAAAGACGATCGGAGGTGACACAGTACGAAGACAAAACCTCCACCTTTATCATCTTTATAGTTTTCCCTCAGGTTGACGGCGACCATACCATTCAAATATGCATCGGTGAGGTTAAAATCAGTTGTCAGGTAAATACTTCTCCCAGCCCCAAAAACGAGCCTCTCTGAACCCCAAATAGCGCAATCATAGAAAAAGTGTCTCCCTTTCACATCATTTATGGTGTAAGTAAACGCTTCAAATGTACAGTTCTCCAAGTAAGCAGCATCACCTTCAACACTGAGTGCTTTACCACGGAACTCTCCATCACCATCGGAGGTTACGTTATTCTGTAAACATATCCATCACAATTTGTGTTAAATAATATTAATCAACTACTACTACTACTACTATACTGTATATATTATCTTACTCAAATATTAATCAACAACCTTGATAATCAAGTTTCCAGCCTGAAAGTAGTCTGATTCAACAGTCAGAGTGGCGGTATCATTCGTCGGGATCTTGAGGATTTTCTCATAGAATATTACCGGCATATCAACGAAGTTCCCCACTAATGTCACGAATGGTTTGTTCTTCTTTATGGTCACCTTCTCCTCGTATACACCGCCATCGATTTGTATGATAACCCGATTCTTGTTGTTCTCTTTAATACTATCTAATGCTTCCGTTATTGTCACGAAGTCACCGCCTCCGTCCTTGTTTACTTTAATGGTCTTAGGATTCTTCTGTGCTTCAACAAGCTGTGGCTCCAGCTCCCCTAACTCTCTGCAATCCAAGTCATACAAAATTATTTCCATATATAACACACACACACACAAACGCAATGCAGACTATATAATTAACCAAACAATCAATCCCTGATACATAATATACATATATTCACTTTGTATCAATCAATGTTTGTTTCTCACTGTATTTTCTTCATCACTGAGAAGAACCAACGGTCATAAACTCCCAAACTCGGGATTATCAAATCATCTCTCGAATTTGTTGCGGCCTTAGAAGAGTTTCCTTTCTCCACTGCACAATTCACAAATCTCCCCGTCTGTACCAACATGAAGCTCCACAACAAGATCTTCATGAGGTGTCTCCTCTCTGACATTTTGGTTTTCGTTTGCAATAATATTCAGTATTTCAATTGCCCGGCAGCCACGCGTTAAATAAAGACTTGTAAAACAAAGATCTCATTTGATTATGCCAAAACTCAAAACCATGTCTGCATCATCTGTTCTATTATATTGAAGGCTTCTTATTCGTTCATTGAAGCTTTCCACGATCTTCCAAAATTATCGATCAAAATGGGGTTGTCATTCTCTATATTCTGTCAGCCACAAAACATATCCCCACTTTATATATTTAGGACAAAAATAAAAAATTCTGAATGAAGCTTCTTAGCTATTTTTTAAGTTTCCCCATTATTTTTTTAACTATACTTACAACATTTATCAACATTAAAAACAAGATGTCGAGACGGTTACAAACCCACTTGATTGCTAGTTGCTACACGTCATCTTGCAATTGGCTTATTCTAGCCCTAACAACTCGCTTTAGATTGCTTGTTACTACTAGCATACTTCCATAGCCCGTCTTTGTTTTTTTTTTTTCGAGACAACCAACGACTTCCTATTAGCTAGAAATAAGTCTGATAATACATGATGGATTCCGAGTACAACATGCCCACATTCCTAAACTAGCTAGGGTATCTGCCTCCATATATATAGTTTGACCTAGCAACAATGGACCCCGTGACATTTTGAAAACTAGATGAGGAAGTAGCAGCTTCCTACAACAACATCTTAACAAAAAATCTGATTTGACCTCTACCGGTAAGGATACTACATCCTATTCAAAATATAAGTCGTTTTAGAGGTGTCTTTGCCTCAATGACTGCTAGCGCCCAAGCAAGAAGCTACTGCTTTTGCATTTTCTTTTTGAGAAGTCACTAGCTTCTTCACCATCTTTGTAATAGAAATATTTGGTCTGAAAGATGATCTATAGGCTCTACATGGAGAAGACCAGCTGCCCTCGGGTTTCTTCCCTTGCTTCTTGACCACTGTCTTGTATTGTTTGTCATCGTCTCGAGGAGTTTCATTCCTTATTGAGGAGACTTGGTCATGAAACTTCCTCCACGTGAGAAGTTCACGAGGAGCTTATTGCTATCATCCAATGTAACATTCCTTTTCCATAAACCTGATTATCACCCAAAACATCATATAATATATACACATATACGAGCATTTGGAAATCTACAAACCTTATATTTAATCGAAAGAGATGCTACCGCCGCCACGTGCCCAACGCACGTGACAAGGCCTCCAAAAGCAAGCAAACATCCAAAACGTTGTGATGACCGGGATAATGTCTAACCAACCAAACCAACTCTAACTTCATCTGTGAGCAAAACCAAAGTACACAGGGTAACAACGGGTCAGCCCAACTACTACTACGTATGTCATCATGCAATCTTCCTGAACCCTCAGAATTGACTCAAGTATTTGTCAGGTGAGCATGCAGGTGTAAGACAGTATTTATGTATTATTAGTTGTTGACGTGTTAGTGGGTTTAGTTAGCCAGCTAAGCTGTTTTGTCCCTTAGTATAAATAGCCCACTCTCTCTGTTAAGTATGTTGAGATTGATCAGATTAATGATAATCTTGATTCTATGTTTTATATTCTTTCTTATCTCGACTTACATGGTATCAGAGCTTCAACGCTCCAGATTTCCACTGCGCTAGACAACTCAGTTTGGAGTGGTTCATATATTAGCCATGGCGTTAATAGACTGCAAACTCTCGGCGTCGAATTTGCATCAACTAGTCGGAATCTCCACCATCAAGTTACTCGGAGAGAAGAACTACCTAAGCTGGAACACACAGATGCTTAATCTGTTTGAATCCACTGGCGTAGTCGAGGTAATCAAAGGGAAAGCGCTTGAACCAAAGATCGTGAAGGATTGTGTTGAGATAGACAATCCGGATCTTAAAAAATGGAAGGAAGTCGACGGTCTTGTTCGAACGTGGATCATCGCCACCTTGTCTGAAGATTGTATTGCTCTAACCATTGGATGCGACATAGCTAAGAAGATATGGGAAGAACTCACAGGCGAGTTCTTGCAATCAACCAAGGATCGGGAATTCCAACTCAAGAATCGGCCTAAGATCTCTGAAACTTGGAGAGACGCAAGCTGTGAAGGATTATATGAAAGAATAAAAGCTGGTGTGTGATAATCTTGCAGCTATTGGTAAGCCGATCTCTGACGAAGATAAAGTTCTGATTCTGGCTCAAGGATGTGGCTCGAGATACAAGATCTCGAGGTCTATTATGTTGAGTAAAGCGCCGTATCCGACATTGAAGCAATTTGTTACTGCTCTGGAGGATTATGATGCCAGAGAGGGAGATGTGAGTGAGACGAAGGTTGAAGAGAAGAATCTTCTCTCGAATGCGGCGTTCACTGGGACAACGTCTGAGAATCAGTCAACTGGAGGGAATTTCAGATACGACACCAGTTATGGAAGAGGAGGTCGATCTGGTAACCGTGGTCGAGGCCATCAAGGAAGAGGCCGATATCAAAACTCTGCTCAGTATTCTCAACCCTACAATCCTCAATCAAGTGAAGGCTATGTGAAACCAGCGGTGAATCCCTATCAGATTTGTGGTAGAACTAATCACATTGCGATAAACTGTTTTTATCGTTGGGACCATTCATATCAACCCTACAATCCAAGATCCAACTCAACTGCTAGCCAGTACCTACCTGAAACTCCACAAACCAAGAACACTCCACATGCCTTAACCACAGTTACCTATGAACCCGTTGATGAGTCGTATTATGTCGACTCTGGTGCTACTGCTCACATGGTGAATTCCATAGGTATGGTTTCTTCACTGATTCCCTATCAGGGAAAGGAAAGTGTGTTTGTTGGAAATGGTGAGGAAATGCCAATCTGTTTCACTGGTAAAGCTAAGATTTTTAGTGATAAATGTGATCTGGATTTAAAAGAAGTGCTGGTAGTTCCTTAACTGAAAAGGAATCTCATTTCTGTAAGCAAACTTACCAAAGATAATATGTGCACTGTGGAGTTTACTGATAAAGGATTTGTTGTCAAGGATCAACTGACAGGGATGGTCCTGGCAAAGGGCAATAAGGATGGAGACTTATACAGTCTGCGCAAGTCTTGCTTCGAAGCTTTCCAAGCTGTGAAGAAAGGGAAGGTAACAAATTAGGTGTGGCATCGCAGGTTAGGACATCCAAATTCAAAGGTGTTACGAATTCTTGCTTCCAAGAATAAGATTGATGTTACTGAATGGAATAAAATTCCTGCTGTCTGTAGTAGTTGTCAGATTGGTAGAAGTTGCAAGTTAACTTTTAGAACAGTAGAGAGTAGAGCTTCTGATGTTCTAGAGATAATACACTGTGATTTGTGGGGACCTGCTCCTGTTGCCTCTAGTCAAAATATGAGGTATTATGTAATTTTTGTTGATGACCATTCAAGATTTATGTGGTTCTATACAATAAAGAAGAAATCACAGTTTACTGAAGTATTCTTTCAATTTCAAAGAATGGTTGAGTTACAACTTGAACGAAAGATCAAAATATTCAGATGTGATGGTGGTGGTGAGTTCACGAGTCATCAATTTGTTAATATGCTGCAACAGAGTGGTATTATCCAACAGTTGTCTTGTCCACATACCTCTGAGCAGAATGGTGTTTCAGAAAGAAAACATCGACATATAGTTGAAACTGGTTTAACTCTACTTCTTGAAGCTGGGTTACCATTGTCATTTTGGACTGAAGCTTTTATGACAGCAGGTTTTATCATTAATAGGCTACCAGCTGCTCCTCTTAACTTTCAGATTCCTTTTACCAAAGTCTATGGTAAGGACCCTGATTACACCAGTCTGAAAATCTTCGGCTGTAGATGTTTCCCACTGCTCAGATATCAGAATAAGTATAAGTTGGAACCAAAGTCGGCACCTTGTGTTTTTATTGGCTATAGTAATCTTCATAAGAGATATCGCTGATATGATCCAAAGACAAGGAAATTGTATATCTCAAGACACGTTGTGTTTGATGAAAGTTTTCTTCCTTACACAGTGTCTACTTCATCTCAGTCTGCTGAGGTTAGACAACAACTGTTTGCTACTTCCTTCAGGCTGTTTACAGATGATCAGATCTCAACTGATCAGACTTCCTCACAAGAATCCTCCACTGATCAGATTCTCCCACAAGAATCTATATCTGTTACCCCAGCTACAGCAGATGTCCATCATTCTTTCTCAAATCTAAACCAACTTAACCTTCTGTCTTCAGAGATTGAAACACCACCAAATAACACCCAATCTCAAATTCCACCAGACATCCAAACTCATTCACTTTCTGATCAAACTATGGCCCAATCTACATCTCATTCCTTGTCTACTTCCCAATCACAACCCGATAGCCTCTCGTCTGATGATCAGTGTGAGACTAGCCCAAACTACGTGCCTATTACAGATATAACTATTGAGTTACCTGTGGGTAAAACAGATACTCAACCTATTCCTTCACCTCCACCACACACAGGGGCTGATACTACCAGAAACTCTCAAAAGTCAGATGTTAATACACATCCAATGGTTACAAGGTCAAAAGGGCTTCTCCGAAACACAACTCTACTCACTCAGATCCATGAAGAGAAAGAACCCAAATCTGTTAAAGAAGCTCACAAGTATTCGCACTGGGTTACAACAATGGATGAAGAGATGGAGGCCTTACATCACAATAAAACCTGGATTTTGGTTAAACGGAGTCCCAACATGAATGTTGTGGGCTGCAAATGGGTGTTCAGGATCAAACGTAACCCAAATGGATCAATTGAGCGCTACAAGGCCCGTCTTGTAGCAAAGGGTTTTCATGAAAATTATTTTGACAAAACTTTCAGCCCGGTGGTCAAAAATGCCACAATTCGAATTGTTCTGTCCTTGGCTGTTGTGAGTCACTGGGAGATTAGACAACTTGATGTGAAGAACGCATTTTTACACGGGGATCTAAAAGAGACTGTGTTTATGGAACAGCCACCCGACTACAACATCTCACCAAACTCTGTGTGTCTTCTACATAAATCCCTCTACGGTCTAAAACAGTCTCCATGGGCGTGGTTCAATAAATTAAGCACTTTACTGTTTCAGATTGGGTTCTTGTGCAGTCGGGCAGATACCACACTCTTTTATTGGCATTCTTCCAGAGGCTCAGTACTATTATTAGTATATAGATGATATCATCATAACTGGCACCTCATCTGGTTTACTACAAGAAGTCATCAGTGAACTAAGCAAGGGTTGTGCCCTACAATATCTGGGCGTTTTGCGGTATTTTCTTGGCATAGAAGCTACTTTATGTAATGAGGGCTTAGTCTTGAATCAGACCAAGTACATTCGTGATCTTCTCAAGAAGGCGAACTTGGAAAATGCCAAACATGCTAGTACTCCTTTATACTTGAAGCATGATTTTTTAGATTCTGATTCTCCTCTGGTTTATCCCACTGTGTTTCGAAGTCTTGTAGGAGCCTTACAATATGTTACGCTTACCAGACTGGATATAACATATGCTGTGAATCTGACCAGTCAGTTTATGCAAGAACCAAGGGAAGTGCATCTCCAAGTTGTTAAAGGAATTTTGCGCTATCTCTCTGGTACGTTATAGTCTGGTTTTCACATTATTTCACGAAGCTAAATTACTCATGTTGCATACTCAGACGCAGATTGGACGGGGTGCCCTATAACTAGACGTTCTACTACTGGTTTCTGCATTTTCCTTGGCTCAAATTGTGTTTCCTGGACATCTAAGAAACAACCCACGGTATCTCGGTCCAGCACAAAAGCCGAATATCGAGCTATGGCAACAGCTGCCTCTGAGCTCACCTGGGTTGGTTATATTCTGACTGAACTCAGAGTTTCACCACCAACGCCCTTCGTTCTGTACTGTGACAATCTGAGTGCTCTGTATCTTACCGCCAATCCTATATTACATGCTCGCACAAAGCATATAGAGTTGGATTACCATTTACTGCGGGAGAAAGTCATTAACAAGCAACTGCAACCCAAATTCATGCCATCTGCGGACCAACCTGCTAATATTTTTACTAAGAGTATTCCTCATTCCAGTTTCAGTTATCATCGGTACAAGCTAGGCATTCGTGATACTCCTGCTTAGGTTGAGGGGGGATGTAAGACAGTATTTGTGTATTATTAGTTGTTGACGTGTTAGTGGGTTTAGTTAGCCAGCTAAGCTGTTTTATCCCTTAGTATAAATAGCCCACTCTCTCTGTTAAGTATGTTGAGATTGATCAGATTAATGATAATCTTGATTCTCTGTTTCATATTCAATCTTCTCTCGACTTACAGCAGGTTCATTTTATGCAATTCCGGTTTATAAATTTAATCATGCATAAGCGTAACAATTAAATCATAGCAAACAAACAAATTATAAATCACATCAAGACATAATTTAAGCAAACACAATAATCATATTCATGTTTCTAAATATAAAGTTCAGCACAAGTCAGTCGTTGTCAGTGCCATCCGGCGGTTGTCAGCTTAAGTTAGAGATCCTCCAATTTCCTATCGCGGGTGTCCTCACATAATTTCACCTGTGTCACGTATTAGGAAGTGACACGTACCCTATTTAGAGGTGGGTCGACCTGGGCAGTGGCCCTTACCAAGTCAACGAGCACTCCAGCCTCGTTGAATCATACCATTATAAATCATACCAACATCTGAGCGGACCAGTTAGTCGTCATCTGCTCGTCATCCCATTACCAATATATGAGTGGATCAGTTAGTCGCCATCCGCTCGTCATCCCATTACCAATATATGAGTGGATCAGTTAGTCGCCATCCACTCGGTGCACCATGACACGCAACCAAGAATCCCCTTAGGAATTCTTGTGCCTGTGCTACTCTCAAAACCCCCCATTCTATCCCATTAGCCCAACACTAATGAGGATATTCATTCACACAAACATGGATCATATAAATCATAGTGTTAGTGCCTCATCATGGTCTTTCTAATTTTTGCCTAAGAAGTATCTTTAGGAAGATGTGCCACAAATACTGAAATCAAACTTTATCTCATAACAAGGTAACATCATGTTATGTTTCCTTCCAAGTTACTCAATGGTAACACATTACTTGATGTATATACTTTGGTTCCACATGTATCTCTATCTAGTTTAGCAGGTTAAAGTAGTCAATTGGCAAACAGCCCATTCTCATTCGATTAATCACAAGGATTTCATTGTGATAACATATCATATGGTAAAATCATAAGAGTTACCATCTCAATCAACATGATATATATAATTAACATAATATTGTGTAGAAAATTAAACACTCATATCATCTTGTCACACAACACATAATTTATTAGGGCCCGAGGTAACCTTCGGCCATTCGTATCACACAGCAGCATACCTGGAATATGCAGCTTTTATGATACGTCTTAATCATGAGTATACCATCATCCACATCTAGCCATGAGTGTCCCATTTCCAGAATCCTAGAGTATGAGGGAAAACTCCTTTGTTAATTCCTCATCTTTATCTCTATTATTTCTTGTATATTTCTCCTACTTAAAGTAATCCAACTCTTTTACTTGTTGTTCGACCAAACTAGTAGTAAAGAATTCGTAATTATTACTATTGAGACCCCCTTACGAATATTCGAATCTTAACTATATTTCATAACTTAATTCGAGTGTAAGTGATTTAATCAGATACATGCACTTTGTAATTGGATTTTATTTAATTTGAAATGTATCTAATTCGGCCCAACTAAAAGTCCAAATATTTGAACGGAGTAGTCATTCACAAATCATTAGCTTTCTTTACCATACTCTATTCAAAATTTGAATCGAGGTTTAGGCATTTTAAAACCTTCCATTTACCGGTCCTTGACCCTTACTTCACTAGTACAAAAATGGTCTATCGCAGCGCACCTACCGCAGTGGTTGTAAAAACAACCGCTGAGATAGGCCGTTTTTAAAAATCCCGCAAACCTATCTCAGCGGTTGTTACTTACAACCGGTGCGGTAGGGTAATTAAAAAAAAACTCTATCTCAGCGGTTCTTAGTAGGAACCGCTGCGATAGAGTCTTTTATTTTTCCCCAAATCGACCACTCCGTCGTTCTTCTCTTCATTCTCTCTTCTGTCTCGCGAGAACGAAGAACCGACGACAATTTCTCGACGGCGATTTCTCCGCAGCTCGACGCCTGCGACTGCGCCACCACCACCACCGCCTTCTTCCGTGCCCGCCACCGTTCTTCGCCGCCTCCGCCGTCGCCGTCGCAACTCGTTCTGCCAAGGAGGTCGCAGGCGTCGATCGTGAATGTTGCGGGAACCCTAGGTTAGAATTCTGAATTCTAATTTCGAAATATGTTAATTATTGTCTTGTTGATTGAATAACTAGTTGTAATATAGTTATTGATTGTTAGTTTAGTTGTGTGTGTGTAATTTGAATATAAATAGATTATTGAACAAGTATAAATAGTTGTGTATATAAGGTGTTCGATAAAATGTCTGAGTTGATATTTTTGCTGTTTGAAATTGTAAAAAGTAAGAACTGAGGATGAGATACACCTTCCTCGTTAGAAGATGGGGTACATTTGTTTCTCGCGGTGAACTTATTGCGGTATATACATCGGACGATAATATTGTTTAGCTGTTACTTTCTCCTTCAAAAGAAAAAGAAGTTTAGTTGTTACTTTGAGTGATGTAAAAGCATAATAACAAATGAGTCTATCTAACGGCTAGTGGTTTGATCTCTACTGTAATTAGGCTAACGACCGCCACCAGCACATCCACGAAGTAATGTAATTAGTTTGCTTCAGACAGCAAAATCAAACCAAATATATATACTACTCCTAATAATAACACACTAAAACCAAAGTACTTACCAGTCATATCTCAACACTCAACCAGAGCAATTGCTGTATGAAAAAAAGACATAAATCCATATGATTGTACTAGATTAATGATGGGTAATAATCATGAACATTTAAACAATTTATATAAACCACAAACAATCATAAAACAATAGTGTATCAGTTGCTCAAATGTATATTTTCTTTCATAAAAAGCTGACAACAATCAATAATGATAACCAATAATCTCATTCAAACAAACTCACAGTCAAACCTATATAAGTGTATGTAGAATGAATTATTCATCAAGTATAGTATAATGCATTGTGCCTACATTATTATGATGTAAATGTATCGTATGAACGGATAGATAGATACATAGAGAGAAGTAAAGGACACTAGTTAGTAATTTGGAGAGGAAGGTTATTGAGAGTTGCCCAACACCCCCACCAACTTTTGTTGCAAGTGTTTTAAGCAGAAAAAAAAAGAGATTGTAATATAAGACAGACAACTCAACTATGGAAGTATTGTGCAGTCAGGTAAGGTAGTTTATGAAAAAATGACACCAGCATCCATCCACTGCTCTACCAGTACTACTACTGCATCTTTTGATGCTGCTGCATGTCTAGTGTGTATGTAATAGTAATACTTGTAAGTAGTAGGCAGTATTTTATTCACTGTCTGGCAGGTAGCAACTTTTGGTTAGTTTATTTTTGGTTTTCCTTGTGTATCTAGCCGTCCTAAAAAAGCAGAGCATGAAGGGAACAGAGAAGATCCAGTCTAGAAACAACTTCTTCTATTGAATAAATTAAAAAACTATAAAAAGAAACAAAATCAGGAGCTCAAATTCTTCTCTGTTCTTTCTCTCCATACCATACTCTATACGCCTGATATTGACAAACATGCTAAACATTCATCTTTAAACAATTTAACGAAAGCACGTACATATATAACAAATTTATAACTTAAATTCATATAAACTGAAATGGTAAATGAAACTACTATGAAAAGAAAAAGAATAACTACAAATCATTTTGTTCTTAATTCTCAAACTATTAAAAAAATTAACTTCAAGTTTCACATTAATAAAGTGGTAAGATCTATAACTTTATAACATCTATGTTCTCCCATTACATTGCAGTATATACGTGCTTAATATGATAATGCTTATAGTAATGGATTTAATATTATTACCTTGCTTCACCACTGTCTACAGTAATTAGGGTGGTCTCTACGTCTCTTTCTTCCTCATTTCTTCTGTTGTGCAGCATGAGCGGAAAGGTAACATCTTCATCTATCTTTTTTCTCTTTTTTATTTTCTTAATATGATAATGCTTATAATAATGGATTTCTTGCCCCCCTAATATTATTTCCTTGCTTCCCCGCTGTCTACAGTAATTGGGGTGGTCTCTACTTCTTCTTCCTCATTTCTTCTGTTGTGGAGTAAGAGTGAAAAGGTAACATCTTCATCTATCTTTTCTCTTTGTTTGTTTAATTAATTATTGCGAAAAAGTGGTTGTGGTTAATATTGAGTGATTGTGAATAACGATGGTTGCTGTCAATTGTTGAATTTATTTGTCGTGGTAAATAAGATATTGATGAATGCTTAATAATAAGCATGGGATTAACACGATTACGCACAGTTCATGCCGAATTTGTTCTAGAATCGTATTAGTCTTATTAATTAATTTCATTTGTTATTTGTGTATAACAATATAAACTTTTCTTTGTCAGGTCTTCTGAATCTTCTATTGGATTTGTACCAGTACTTCCCCAGCCCATCACCAAAGCAGTCTCCTAGCTTCCCCCTCTGTACAACCTTAAAACAAGTAAGTAATTAAACTTTATTTTTTGTTTTAATAATGCAATGATTTGTTGAAGTTAAATTAATTGTGTTTGAATTGTTAGAATAAGGCTAGATTAGTTACGTTGGAACGTTAAAGTACGTAGGCTACGTTAGTTTGATTGGAACCATAGAGTAGTGCTGAGTTTGGTTGCAACCGTACATCCAGTAGAAACATGCTCCATATACAAATGCAGACGAAACTGAAAGACAAATCAATCTTAAACTTGTTTTGTTTTCACATATAGAATGGAGCGTGACTGGATGTATGGTGATCGAGGGGATCAGTACTTTGATGAGAAGCTGAAAGAGTTTCTCAAAGCGGTAGTGCAACACAAGGACAGAACAAAGGCGGACAATATTTCATGTCCTTGTGTTGACTGTGGGGTCGTGGATTCATGCCACATTACAGAAGATGGAATTTTCATGGAGAAACTATTGCAGCTAGTGCTTCAACATCATCAAGTGCTTATGATCCACGTTACTCAAGTACCGCCCACCCCTTCAATACCATCAATGAAGGACATATAACCGAGGTGCTCGAAGAATGGGCAGAATACATGAGCGTTAATGTAGGTTGCTTTTAGTGTTTGGTAGGATTAAGTAGGATGTTTTTGAAATTCTCATGAAACAATTGTGGTTTCTGTAAAGATTTTGTTGATGTTTGATTAATTTGCTCAAATTTGTAAATGTAAGTGGATTATTGCCCATAGATGGGTTTGGTGGCCATTTAAATGGTGAAATGGTTGATCTACTGCCCTACTGTGGTGGCATTGTTAATTGTTATATGTTAACAGGTTTGATTGATTCTTGGGTGTGTTTGGTACAATTGTAGGGTGGAATGGAAAAAAAAACCTATTGCAGCAGTTCTTAGTAAGAACCGCTGCAATAGGCCCTGTCAATATTTTCTGAAGAGACCCTAATGCAGCGGTTCCTTCAACAACCGCTGCGATAGGTTGTTTTTTTATTGAAAAAAAGTCTAACGCAACGGTTCTTAAAAGAACCGCTGCGTTAGAGTACCTACCGCGGCGGCACCCATTGCAGCGGTTTTCAACCGCTGCGGTAGGGTATTTTTCTACTAGTGCTTGTACTTCGAGGTCGTCCTCTAATTTGAAGGTTACTCAAATTTAGTTAACATGTGTCTTTCTTAATTTTTATTATTTACTACATCTCACTTTAGTTTCCTCATGTGTTTTATTTCCTTCGGCCTAGATTACTATTGCTCTAAGGACCATTTATTTCATTTGACTGGATTTCGAGTTGAGCTAAGCTTAGGTTTTGGCCAAAATTAACTAAGCTTCACTTGGCTCACATTTTTGTTCTAGTTCACCCATTATGTTTCTACTAGCTTTATTATTGACATTTTTTTTGTTTAGGATTAGCCCTAATTTTACTCTAATTTATTCACTTTCTATTTTGGGCTAAAGCCCAATTCAAGGTCTGATTAAGTTAGAAATATTTCAACCCTTAAATTCTTTAATTCAATTTTACAGATTTGGATTCTTGACTATGTTTGGCCCACTTAAAATTTTTTCTAAACTCTTAGCCCAACCTCGGTTGACTAATCTCAGTCCAACACAAATTCTCTAGCCGAAGACCAATTTAATTACTGAGACTTTAGGTAGGTATTTGTAAGCCCAATATCAGCTTAATCAATTTTCTATCCCAACTCCCATTTTTTTGTTCGACTGATTTACTCAGCCCAATTTACTTATCTGCTAAGTTACTGAATTTGGATCCATAATCTGGAACCCAACTTACTTAATTAAGTCCCTGAAATTGGATTATTTTTAAGCCTAGTTTAATTTCTAAGTTTATTAATTTATTCCAGCCCAACAAAATTTCTTTGTTATGTTGATTTGGGACCTGCTCAACTTCAGCCCAAATCAATTTCATTGATTGAAGCTCAATTCTATTTCATTAGATTCCTAACCCAATTTCTTTTTTTGTTGTCATCATAGGAGACTATTGTTAAGCCGAGTTACATTTTTTTAATCTGATTTATTTAAGCTCAAATGGATTTCTAGCCCAATTAAGTGTTGACTAAGTTGACCAAAGTCTACATTTAAATTTGACTAGCCCAATTTATTTTCCAGATGCTAACACCCTTAATTAATTTAAAACTATCAAATTTCCCCTAATATTTCTAGAATTTGCTAAATCGCACCTAACTTTTCATAATTATCATTTTGGCCCTAATTTTTCTAGAAATACTATTTCACCCCTAATATTTTTCATATATACACTTCCAACCCAAAATTCTCAGATTTTACATTTTAGCCCCAATTTAACTTAATTATGATTTTTACCCCATTTTCTTCAGACTTGCCCTATTCAGGGGGGGGGGGGGCGATTTCTAGAACCAAAGGAGAAAAATAGAAGAAAGTTAGAAGAGTTAAGTAGGGGTTGTAAATTACTGTGAGAGATACGAGAAAGAGAGGGAGGGCCATTCAAAATATACAAAAGTTAGAGGGGTCTGGGTTGGCCGGCTCTCTAATGGGCTGACCAGCCCATTATATATATTTTGTTTGTTTTGTTTTTGGACTAGTGCAAAGGTCCAATGAGAGGGAATTTTTGTCCGATAGACTTATTTGTAGGTTCCAAATAGCTAATTAATTTTTATAAATGCTCAGGTTTGTTATTTAACTCTGAAATGTTATATATTAATATATAACATTATTTCATTTTGTTATTATGTATTATAGATTGTAAAAATATTATTGTTTAATTTCCTTCTTTAGTAACGTTTATTAATTCATTATTTCCTGTAACGTACTTTAGGTTATACAAACTCATCGGTGAATTACCGTCATTCACCTAAGTAGAAGTATCATACATTTTATTTTATTATTTAATTTTGTCTCTAATTATATTCTTTTATTTCGTTATTTTATGTGAGGTTTATTAACCTTTTAAATTCTTTCATTTATAAAATTAATCCCTTAAGTGTCCAAATTGAATAATTCATCTCAATACCATTCTTAACTTTAATTAATTATTTAATTAAGCTTCATTTATTTAATAAGTCTTAGGGATATTTCATCCAACCCGTTGAAAAAAGATAAGCATAGAGACTAATCATCCCATCCATCGTGGAGCAATTCATCAACATTTCCTTGAGCTTGTCACAGGCATCATACAATGTCTTTCCTGGTTCTTGGTTGAAAGTGTTGATTTCTTCAATAAGTTTGTCTTGTTCTACTGGTTGGGTAGTAGTTGGCTAGGTACTTTTTAGCTATCCGGGCCCAGGTCTGGACTGATCTAGAAGGAAGACTTCGATACCACCTTGCAGTTGCGTCATGTAGAGAGTGTAGCAATAATCAATTTCTTTCATTCAGAGTGCCAACTTTCTCAAAGCAGTGAAAAAACTCAAGGAAGAGGATCAGGTAGTTAGGTGCATCATCTGGATTCATCCCATTGAATCTCCCCAAATCCTGAATTATTGTAATGAAATGGGTCTTGAAACCAATTGCCCAGCTTCCTCAGCTGTTATTTCCAGAAGAACTATACCAGATGCTCACCCTTCGGTACACGGTTAGTATTAGTCTTGATATTGAGCCATTGGTTGTTGGTGACCATTATCTTTGCTTCGGTTAAAGGGTTAGTAGAGGCGTATGTATTATTATGAGTTTTGTGTGTGTCCGACATAGTCTATATGCAAGTAGGTTGATGCATAATGGTGTTTAGTGTTATGTCTAGAGTCTGGATGCTGGTATTGTAACAGGGAATGTCAACCGATGTAATCAAGGGGGTTGGGCTGGGTACTCTTTTTCCTTCTTTGGCTTTTTCCCATTGGGTTTTGCCTAAGGAGGTTTTAACGAGGCCCGTTTTTGCTCAGTCGGCTGACTTTTATCAGAGTACGTTTATATTTAATAAAAGGCTAATGCCTGAATTATAAAAAAAATTAGATCTCTTCTGTTTCTTTTAGCCATGAGAAGAGAAAGCTTAACTCGGTTCTTGGATTGACAAGTGAAGAACCCCTAGCTCGAGATTGGCATACACAAAATGAAAATAAAGTACCTGACATAGTGCACAAACAAATACACAAAGCTCGAGTGTTTTACATACGATTAACTTCATCTGGCCCCGGTGCCTTATTCAAGTGCATATCACGTAATGCATTTTATTACTTTCTTTCTACTATAGGGTCTACCTATATGAATATTATGATCACGGGGAGCCCAATTTTCAACACAAACTAGCTAGATCTGGTTGTGTAGCTACAAATAAATCAATGAAGTAGTTACGAGTCACCTCCTCTACCCCCTCCCAATCCAAGAAATGCCAACCTTGTTCATCAATCAGCTCAAGGATGAGGTTTTTCCATTTTTGAGACTGAACCTGATTGAAGAAAAATGCGGCATTGTGATCCCCCTTATGCAGCCATTGCTGCCTAGAACATTGAGCCCATATAATTTCCTCTCTAAACAAGAGCCAGTCAAGCTCTTGATTCAAATTTTTACATCTGGCTAAAGTTTCTAGGGATTGAGATTGATTAGAAACCTCATTGATACTAGTACAAAAAAGGCATTTAGAGACGGTTGTAAACCGCCTCCTATGGTAGGGCCTCTATAGGCTCAAGAGACGGTTGTACATCTACAACAAAACTGAAATACCCCTAATTAATTAAACATTGATTAAACATTTAATCAATTAAATTAAGGCCTAAACATGCCTTAAAATCAATTTAAAAATAACAATGGTCAACATAAAGCAAATATTGCACCCTTGACGATTTAGGGTAAATATATATACCCAAATGAACTCCTTAGGACCTAAAATTTTGTCCTAAACATATTAACACATGAATGAACGTACTAAAAGTATTGGACAACACTCCAACATAAATAACAAACATCAACATGCTTAAAAGTCACTTAGAGCAAAATGTGCTCTTAACAAGTTTTAAAGGTCATGTGACCTTCGTTTGACTCCAAACCAAATTCCTGAGTTTAATAATCATGTAATAGATGTAATTAATCAATTATCAAAGAAAACCAAGCTTAAAAACAAGCTTTAACACCAAATGTGCACTAAAACACCTTAAAGCACGTTTTTGTGTATAACTTCAAAAGTATTGGTTTTATGTCATTTCAAGGACCATATTACATTCTTTATAACATTTATGTGTCATGATAGACTATATTATAAAGTCTAAATCAAAGTTTTAAAATAAAATCAAAATGAGTGATTTTGAATGAATAGTACCCAAAAATAACATTTAATGACCTAGATAAATGAGTGGTCAAACTTGGTCTTTAGTCTTGACCCCCATTACCGTTAATTATATAGGTTCTTCTACTTAGTTGCCGGCCACATATATATATATATATACGCACTCATGGCTTGAAGTAGTTTTATTAAATAAGAATAAGTACATTATAAACTAATGAATTAAATATACTCATCGTTCCACCTTGACAATACCACTTCCGCCTGCTTTGGTGAGCATCCTCATCCATTTGCAGACTCAAAGACCTGCCAAAGAAGTCAATAAATACGGTACATAAAATATGAGGCTTGTATCATGCCAACACTTATTATATATAAGCAAAAACAAACCTTCTCCACGGTAGTATTGTTTGCCGCCTGTCTAATATCTTTCCCGCTTCAGTAAGTAGCCTCCCCACAACTATCTAAGTCATTTTAGTGACTCATCCTACCACTTTCTTTTATCTCATTTTAAATTAGAAGGCAAAAGTAACCTTCCTTCTTCATTCTTCCCAGCCGCCTTCTACTACCTCCAAACCCTCTCTTTTTTCTGCTCTCTCATCGTAAGCAACACCAGCTTCAATGGAGGGCTTCTCTTGATATAGGTAAGTACTTAAGGCAAGATCATGCTCTTCTTATTCCACTCATCTTCCTCTTCCTAGTGGTGTATTTTAATCTCATCTCCATCCATCATTCCAGCTGTTGTTGACTTGCAAAATTGGAGTATTACCGGATGGAAAACCAGGAAGAAGGGAGTAGAGTTTTAAACGTTTTTTTTTGGGGTAAAGTCATGCTTCAAGCTTGTAGATTTTTCTACCCTTCATTACCGGCCATACCCTCCACTCCTTCAGCTCATATTCTTGTTTTGTTATGACTATTCAGTACATACGACCACACATGGAAGATGTATGAAGATCCATTCCATACATATGTCTTTCACGGTAATTTTAATATAGTAACGATGGCCTTTTCCCTTCCTTGTCCTACTGGTTTGAATGTGCTGGTTAGGTGGTGTGGTAACACCCCATTTGTTTCAGTTTTTCAGGCGCAAGTAACTCACCTAAGTCTACCACTATCAAGGTGGGTGAATAAATCAAGTTAAAACTATGCTTAATTAGCCCTTGATGACCTTTGGTAATAAGGTGATTAACACACCTCTCTTTCTTGCAAAATGGGGGGCGTATACATGCTGGGACTTGGAGAAAAAAAATTCTGCCCAAAAGAGGTGAAGAACAAGTGTGTGAGAAAGCTGGTTAATGAAGGTAATTACTACCTAAATGATGTGTTAACCAAGTGCCTATATGGGTTGATGTTCAAAACTGATTTAAAAACTTTTATATACAGCCGTGAGCATGGGAATGGTGCTGGCTGAATTAAATTGCTATAAAAGCAAGTAAGTATACTTAACTCTCTTATTAAATAGTTTTTATGTCATTGTTACATGTTAAAATTATTACCGAGAAGATTATGAGTATTAAATGGTTGAAATGTGTATTATAATATTGTATAGTATTTGGCTAGCTTACTTAGCATATAAATGACTTATAATGTCATAGAAAATAGTATAAGTGGCAAAATATAATTTACAAAGTTATTTGAGTATGGAAGATAAAAACCGTAAGCCATAAGGCTTAGAAATGGTTAAACCATATATTAAGATGATTTATAACATTTTGGGTAGTTAACTTAATATATATGTGACATATCATGTCATGGAATTTAATTAATTAGTTAAAATGCAATTTATAAATGTTGTTACAAAGTATACAGTAAAACCGTAAGTTATAATGTTGTTTATGACATTTATAGGTAATTTATATCATATACTAAGGTTTGTAGCAAAGCTATGTATTTTAGCCTATTTAACTTTATGTTTTATTAAGATTAAACTAAACTTAGGAATAATAAGTAATTACCGAGGACAATTGGGGTTAGTTTGTAATTAAAATAAATTTTAGAGGCTAAATAAGGATTATAGCCGAAAACTATGCTTTTAAAACTATTAAAATGAATTTTATAAGTTTTATAAAGTTCGGGGTCAAAAAAAAATGTAATTTCTGAAAATATTGGGTCAAAACTGTAATTTACTGAAACTATGGTCAAACTGGTGGTCAATCGGTCAATATGGACCATGTTAGAAGCTTTGACCAAAATTAGTTACATAAGTAATTAAATTGTGAACTTATAATAATATTATAAGTTATATATGGAATTTACAAAACTATTGGGGTATAAAACATAAATACCAAAAATAATGGTCTGATTGTAATTTCCGAAAATTGTAAAACCATATAATATAACTACTATAAAGTTTACTGGATATAATTCATTATATGTTATGTTATTAAATAAGGGCTGTATCTGTAATAAGTGGGAGAATATATGCGAGTTGTGTGGTTTTGCTGTGCAAATAAGCAATGCATCATAGTTGAGGAAGATCAGCGTAACTGATGCATGAGTATAAGCGCCATAAGTGATAACAGTAGTTTGTAAAAGGAGGATGATGTGTAGTATGATTATGTGTTGTAATAGTAATAATATGTGTGGTATGATGTAATAAATGAAAAGTATATAATATGGAGAAGAATGAGATTTATGATATATGTGCCAAACCGGCAATATAATTATATATACATATGGTTTATATATAAGTTATGTTTATTATAAAGTTAAAATGTTATAACATATGATATGTATAACATTATGTTAAATATGTGGTAATAATGTAATAATGGAAAAATGTGAGGAATTGATGAAAATCAGATTTATAAACAATATGCCTTACGGCAATAATATAGTTTTTATAGAAACTATAGGTTATAAAACTTAATGAGATAAAATATCATATTATATGGTATTATGATATTAATGTAACATTGTATAAATTATGTGGTCAAAACATAATTAATAAAAATACAAGGGCTGTTGCGTAAATAATCATAGTTGAAATTGAATTTATAAACCATGATTTACCATGATATAAACACTATAGATATTATATAGTATTAATGTGATTAAATAAAACAATGATCATTAATAACACTCACATGAAGAAAAGTGACAATTAATGAGAAAATAGAATTTATAAACTAAGGTTAGTATAAAATAAACCTTAGGAATTATAAGTGTATGTCATGAAATATTACAAAATATTAAGATGAGTTCTTAATATAAATTGCATAACATAATGCAACAAATGGAAATGATCATCTTACATTAAGATGATAAAAATGTGACATATAAAATAAGAATATGAATCATGAAATATAAATATATGTGTATATATATATGTGATGCGTAAGTATATGAGAATAATATAAATAATGAGTATATGATATAGTTGGAAACTATATAATATAAAAGAGTAAATGTTATTACATTACTAAGTTTGTAAAGTACAAGTTATATAGTTGAAATTAAATATAACTTGTTACAAGTCTTGAATACAATAATACATTGTATTATAATAAATGGCTAAATAAAAATGTCATATAAACATTGGTGCATGCATTCATGCAACTATATTATATACTTAAGTTCAAATAAGAACAATATTAATTCATAGAAAACACGAGTGCATGAGCATAATATAAGATGCGAAGTAACGTTGCATGTATACATGCAACTATATGTTAAAATTGTATACTCGTATTACTTAACCGAATCGGTTGAATCAATACCTAAGAATAAACGTGAAGTAAATTTGTATACTCGTGAGTAATACGGGATACAATGGAATAGACCATAACGTTTTAAAAACGCTACAACTAAGATGTTTTTATAACCGACTCATTTAAATAAACTCGGGCATTGGAAATTAATATATAATACGACTGACGAGTTCGTATACGACACCTTAACAATTAACTGTTGAAATCCGGGGATGAAATGTCGGGATTATTTGTGTTGTTCGGATTTACCGAGCTTAAATAAGTCATGTGGATTGACTTATAGTGTGCTTGATATTTAGATCGTATCACCGACGAAGGCGCTTGACGAGCTAGTGGTCTACTGCGCAACCTAGGTCATTGGTGAACGGTATGTAAAGGGGTCTGATCTGAGATGTCCTGAGGAATTCCTCGGGCTCAGATATGTGTGTTGTGCAACGAGTGTGATGCATGTATGTATGTGTATGTATTTGTGTTTATGTATGTGATGTGTATCTGTTTAAATTCCTGCATCATTAATTGTGCGCGAACGTCCTTCGGGACTAATACTACGTCGACTATAGATCGACTTATATAAAACACGTATACGTTTAATGTGATGTGATCGAGGTTATTTAACCTAACACAATTAATGTTATGATTATGTATGTAATAACCTAAGTAAAATACTTAGGAACGAGACACGACATCGTCGGTCTCTAGAGCATTGACTCGAACATGAACAATACCTAGAATAATTCTAGGCATGCGTTAGACCCACATGGCAGCCAACAAATAAGTGATGTTCTTCATACCTAAAAATGTAATTGACTAACTAACTAAGTCAACAGTGGAGTGTGAATAAATGTGATGATGTTCCTTAATCCAGTTAGTCATTGGCTACTGGTCGCGCGTAGAGATCTCTTGGGTTATCCCGTATCGGGTTTACCCTAGTTAATCCTGATCTAGCCTAGATAGATCGTCAGGCGGAGTGTGCTACCGTTGGCACCAGGCCCTTGGCCACCTAAATGGACGCCTTTACAAAGGCAAAGTGAATATGTCCCGGAGTCTTCGGATCATCAGGACAGTGAGCACCTAGTGTGTACGTGGGACTACTGTCCAAGTGAGATTATTTCGGGTTGTCCTAACTTGACACCCACTGACGTTTGTGATGTGATGTAATGAGGACCCGGGGGGTCGTGTGTTTAACTAAATAACAGACCGTTACTAACGGCTACTCGTTCATTATTGATGTTGTGATAAGTTGTGTTGTGTGATGTGTGTGAAATGTAGTGAATGCTTTAACTGTTTATTTTACTGCCATTCATGTCTTTACTGCTTAATATACCTGTACACCGGTAAAGCATGTAACGAACTTAATTAAGGCGACCATGACTATTAAGTGACCAATAGGGTCTAGGCTCGGCATACTCAGCGTTTATCGCTGAGCCTTTATGGCACTGCTGCAGGTGACGATTATCACAGAAGCCGAAGAGCGGGACCCGGGTAGTTAGAGTTTATTTACCGTACGAGATCTCACAATGTATTAGGATGATTATTAGTTTAAGGTGTTAATGGAGTTGTAGACAGTTGGGATTACATAGACGCTCACTTGTCGTTTAAATTACATTTGGTTTAGATTGTTGTATAGGTTAGTATCTCGTTATCATTGCGGTTATGTATGTATTACCAGTGTCGTTCGTATTTAATTTATTTCTGCTTCTTTACTCGTATGGACGAGTAATGGCTTGTGACACCCGAGTGAGATTATTACTGTGTGAATTCCGCTGCGAGACGTTTTTAATTAATGCTATGTGAGTGATTATTACGTGTTTAAGAGTGGGGTGTTACAAAAGTGGTATCAGAGCGGAGTACCGCTCTGATGACGAGATAATAGGATTTAAGACAGTGAGCCTAGGACTTGGGAATACGGGAAACGTTGTGAGGTACGAAACATCTTCATTTAAGTGAATTTATGGGTTAGCAAAGCCTTTGGCTTGCAAGTGTTAGCCTTAGGGGCGCACAAATGTGTTGAATTGTAATGTGGTAAGTTGTCGAATAATGAGCAGACGAACGATAAAACCGATGTCTAGTGGTGGTGTAGGCCAAGAAGCTGGCCAAGGGCATAAAGGCCCGGGAATATTACTCCCGTATGGACCAGCTGAGAGCTCAGTCAGTAGGAGACATACGAACGTCTTGAGTACATTGGCGACACTCCACTTTTATGTGGAAGTCCAGTATGGACTACCGCCGACAGTACCCCTCCCGCCACAACCCAATGAGTATGATACAACTGTGAAATAGAATCCCCAAATATAGGGAAAAGGGATACCAAGCCCAACAGACCGTCTAAACACTTTTGTACTAAATGAATAAATTCCTACTCCTGTAACATTAATAAGAACTCAATTCCATACATCCCTTAACGACCAAGCGTTGTAACAATAGGCACCGCCAGAGGCGAACGCCACGACTACCGTAATGCTGTGGAAAGGATCACCCAAGACATCAGGGCAAGCGACCAGGAGCATCCTAAGCTCCGCGAGACCGTCACCCGTAATGGGGACCTTTAACCACCATACCAATGTATTGTACAAAACTATAAAATGAGATTATATTGAGAGTGTGGAAAAAAATAATAATTTTGTAAGTTCACCGTCTTGTTATGTTCAAATTCCAGTCCTAATATCGTGTACACACAATACCGTGACACTAGAACCTTGTCGTGACGACACCTGTGGAGAAACAATTCCGAGCGTTTATGCTATCATAAATCTAATGTGAGATAGAATTTAGATATTCTAATAGCAATGTGGTCAGGAAATTTTTCCAATCCAAATACCGTCCTTTCTAAGAACAATCGTTCTAACGGTGCTTGAGCAACCAACGCGGTAGTGAGACGAATAGGTCTGAAACCAACAATTCAACTTGCATGGCGCGTTTGCCACTGCAAGCGCTAAGTTAAACAGGGTACTAATAATTTCGTCTACCCCGCGCACTTGCTACTGCAAGTGCTGCAAACAACTACGATTGTAGTTACCATTGCTATTATTGTTACAAACGAATTCTGTAAACTGTGTAGACCAGTGGTACAACGCCATGGCTACCAATAACCACCAAGCAAATGTACAACTCTAATATAAACTACATGACTACAATTGTCGCCACAAGAATAATAAACTGCGAAAATACGAGGCCTATAACCTCGGAAGGACCCGATGAGTCCGACTAATTATAACAAAAGGGGCATATATCAGCCCATGACAAGCTACCCTCGTTAAACAGTGATGAATTGATAACAACGGCTTACGGGCCAAGTACTATAACAGATTTGTAAACCATTTAATGGCTTAATATGGACGTGGGAGGTGGAACTTGATTTCCTAGGAATCAAGGGAAGCTGAACCCAAATTGGGGTTGAAGGATAGTTCAACGCTGGTGCTGATCACATCAGGGTCGGACGACTCCTGAGACTCTTCACAAGTTGCCACAATTAATTACTGTAAGAATAAATAAAAACTGCAATATTCTAACTATAAACAGCTAGCAACAATTCAACCATAAAGTATTAAATGAGTGTACCTGTGAGTAACAACTCACTCCCGTACAACATGTATAGAAAATTGTAGAGGAAATATGATCACATAACGAACAATACCGATATTAAATCATAACGGCTTACGCCAACATATGATGAACACTAGGAAAGTGGTAAAACATACCAGTCCACAGTTGGACCAAAAAAAAAATTTGGAAAGAGCAAGTATACCGTAACACGGTTACCACAAATGCAATTCGTAACAATAAACACGAATCTATATAAAAAAGCATAAATAATTACCACCCGTGGGCACTATCTTACTAAGGAGTGCCGTAAACGACCTTGAACGATAAAACGTCAAGATTAAACTCTATGTATATTATTACTGATCATACCGATCAATAAACGAGTTCCAAGTTAAGAGCGGCTACCGCCATTGGCGTCCGCTATGTAAAAGTGAAAAATTATGTGTTGATGAAGAAAAAAAGGCACGTTGTCTACTATTAGTACGACTGTCAGTGATAATGAGTATGTGAATTAAATAACGGCAAATCGCCTAAAAAAATAATACTAATATCCAAGTGTAATCGATTATACAGAATGCCAAAACTAAACGCTAAATGGCGTAAGTTAAAGTAAGTACTCAATGTACCAGTAAACGGGCGTAAGTCCGGGAGGACGGGGACTCCGCCTCCAATCACCTTTAAGTATATGTTACTGCAGAGTGGTTTATATCGTGAGTGGTTAAACTGGTGCAGAAATAAAAGAAAAGAAATTAATACTCAAAATATCCGTCGGGCTGCAAATAAAACCCGGTCGCAGTAGTATAGAAGACAGAAGCGGCCGGGGTCAAACCATGGGACTTATAGCGAGATAAAATAGTTCCTAAGCTTGTCACAAAAGGGGGAAGTTAATTGACTTGTTTTAGAGAAATTAAATAGCAGAAAAGATAACTGAGTGCAGATGAATTAAATGGAACTCCGGGTTCAGGTTTTATATAATCTGATTAATTATGCTATCTCTACCGGTTTAATATATTAGTTTGGCAAAATTCCTGTTATTATCTTAAGGACTAAGTCATAGACTCATAAGAACTCGTTTACCAGAAAATGCTCGGTCTAATCAAGGTTCGAGCAATACTTATGTAAACGGACGTTAAATTCGAGGAATTATAATTGCATCTGAAAATACTAACCTATTAAATCATAATAAGCTTTCTCCAGATTTACGGCTTAATTAACCTGTCTATTTATCACCTGGTCTGATCAAAATAGACTTAGGAAAGCATTTTAATAAATTCATGTAATTTATTAAAATGGTGAGAGATAACCTTTAAGCGTAACAAACTGTATTTATTTTAACCGGTAGAAATATTGATTACATAATTAAACAAACCATAATTAAAACTCTTGCCCGGAGCAAATCCTCCTTAGCCTGACATATTAACTGGTAATAAGTCAGACAGAGGTTGGACGTAATATTAACACGGAGGCGTGAATGGTGAATGGAGAAATGAAGAGAACGAAGAGTGGAACATGTATGTAGGTTATTGTATGTGGAGTGGGTGAATTGGAGAGTTAGAGATCTGGGGACTGAATGGTGTGTTGTGATGTACGGGAGTGATTTACTGGAAGAGAATGAGATGAGGTGAGCGTGAGTTGATTTTCTGGTTTTCTCCGTGCACTCGTACAAGGTTGCAGTAACTGAGTATTTATAGAGGAAGGCAAGAGGTAGTCTGGAGTGGAGGATTTGATTGCAGATGATTGCTTCATTAATTGCAGGGGACAGAGCCGAAACACGTGAGGGAATTAAGGTAGGCGGAGCAGATGCGAGTTGCAGAGTCGGCGCGAAGAAGAAAACTGTTCGCGACTGATATTTAGTCACGACCGCCTAAGCAACCGCCCCATATTAGGCGGTTTTATAAGTGTCCGCCTGAACAACCGCCTCTGTTTGGGCGGTTCCCTTATGTCACGTCCGCCTCTAGCTAGGCGGTTAGCTAGGCGGTTGTGTGTGTCCGCCCTGGAGTCCGCCCCAATCCAGGCGGTTCCTTAGGCGGTTGTAAGCCTGACCGCCTCTAGCTAGGCGGTCACAAGTATGACCGTGACCTATTTTCCTTCAAATTTTGACTGGCTCTAGATTATTCGTTTGGACTCCGTTTTTTAAGCCGTTTGTGTCTATGCGTTCGTCTCTTCGTCTACTTCACTCCCGGCTTGGTTTTCTTCATGTTAAACCAATAATTTTGTGAGATAAACAATAAAACATAAACTAGAGGAAAACTAACCGAAGTGGAGAAATGAGCAAGAAAAGTGTAATATTATATATGAAATACACCTATAAAACATGCTCATTTGGACACTTATCACACCCCCACACTTATCTTTTTGCTTGTCCTCAAGCAAAACCATGTACCTAAGCAAGTAGGAAATGCTCAATACTAACAAATATATTATGAAGGGTAGGATAAAGAGGTAAACAATTCATGATCTTTTAAACTTATTGAGGAGTGTGAAAAATTATCTGCTGGTGGCATAGGTGTGTTCAGGGTAAAAACAAAATATAGAGTTTCGGGGTATGATCTAAGGTACTTCAATGTTTCTTTTGTTTAGGCGACTCCGAGAACTTTTACCATGGCCAACTTCTCTCAAGAATGGGCATTGAGGAGAAAACAAAAGGAATAAAAGATTTATGCATTTGCTTCACTTTTGCATAAGGGATGAGAAAATGTAGGCATAATGCCTTTGTATTCAAGTACACTCAACTCTCTTTTGTTGGTTACCAATGGTGTCTCGAAAGTCCCTTATTTTTTGTATTCTTCTTTCTCTTTTTTTTTAACAGAGAAGTACCCCTTAGCAATCCCTAAGAGAGAAGACAGAAAGAAAACCCTGAGCAATAAAATCCAACCATTTGCAGATTATTTGGTCACACCGCATAAGAAAAATGCTCCTCAAAAGTAATCAAATGAAAAAAATTTAAAATTTGTATCATTTATCCCACAATTCATAATAGTATTTGTTTTTAAAGAGAACAACCTACATTAGCAGGGTACGTAATTTTAATTTTTTGAACAAATGCAAGATAAGCAGATAGATTTAACAATTTAAGCACAAAATGCCCTGAAAAGGCTCTTCCCCCACACTTAAGCTTAAGCAATGCCCTCATTGCGTAGATGAAATAAAATGAATAGGGCATGCAATTAATAAAGGAAAGAGTGTACTCCCCAGATTTCGTAGAGTGTGTAGAGCTCCCCCACACTTGAGTGCAGCTGTGGAATGTCATGAATTAAACCTGTAAAGAATATTCTATACAGCGAGAAGAACTCAAGTGAAACCTGCATTTTATTATAACAAATAAAAGGGAAATATAGTACAAAAAAGAAAACAACATTAAATTAAAGGAAAAACAAAAGATAGATAGTGGGTTGCCTCCCACCAAGCTGCCCGGGTTTAATGTCTCTAGCTAGACGTATTTGACCAAGCTTTAGTTTGGAGAAGAGTTTGAGGGCGAGTTGTCCCGCTGTTCTTGGACAAAATAAGTTGCAGATAGGTCAGTTGAAATATTAGAATGAGAATTATACCTTTTAAGACGTGCCCCGTTGACCTTGAAAGTTTCGCCTTGTTTGTTCTGGAGTTCAAAGGCACCGTACGGAGTCACACTAACAATCTGGAAAGGGCCGGCCCAATGAGACTTGAGTTTCCCAGGGAAGATCCTTAATCTAGAGTTATATAAGAGAACCCAATCACCAATTTCGAAGTCCCTCTTGAGGATTATCCTGTCATGGAACTTCTTGGTGCGCTCTTTATAAATCTTAGCATTCTGGTAAGCCTGATCTCTCAGCTCTTCTAATTCGGAAAGTTGGAATTTCCTTTTCTCTCCTGCAGAAATCATGTCAAAGTTTAGGGCCTTGATTGCCCAATACGCCTTATGTTCCAGCTCTACAGGCAGGTGGCATGCTTTCCCATAGACAAGCTTAAAAGGAGACATCCCGATGGGAGTCTTGAATGCAGTGCGGTAAGCCCAAAGCGCATCATCCAGCTTAAGTGCCCAATCCTTTCGTGATGAGTTAACCGTCTTCTGGAGGATCCATTTTAACTCACGGTTGGAAACTTCTGCTTGGCCGTTTGTCTGAGGGTGATAAGGTAAAGCTACCTTGTGACGTACCCCGTACTTACCCATAAGCGCTTCAAATGAACGGTTGCAGAAGTGAGATCCTCCGTCACTGATAATAATTCTAGGAACGCCAAAACGGGTAAAGATGTGCTTCTTAAGGAACCTGGTTACTGTCTTTGCATCAGCATGATGACAAGGTATGGCTTCTACCCACTTTGACACGTAATCAACTGCCACTAGAACATATTGGTGGCCCTGCGAGGAAGGGAATGGTCCCATAAAATCAATGCCCCAACAATCAAAGAGCTCCACTTCTAGTATTCCCTGTTGTGGCATTTCATGTCTCCTGGATGTGTTACCCATTTTCTGACAATTATCGCATTGCTTGCAGAATTGGTACACATCTTTGTGAAGGGTAGGCCAATAAAATCCTGAGGCCAGGATCTTAGCTGCGGTCCTTGTGGGTCCATGGTGACCTCCGGCTTCCCGTGAGTGACAAAAATGTATGACGCTTGGAACCTCATCTCTTCGGAGACATCGTCGAATCAACCCATTAGCACTAACTCGGAACAAATACGGATCCTCCCAGAAATAATGCCTTGAGTCAGAAAGAAATTTCTTCTTCTGGGAGTATGATAGATCATAGGGTACTGTTCCAAAGACTAAATAATTGGCCAGGTCCGCATACCATGGCTCCTGTACCTTGGTGATTGAAAAGACAGTCTCATCGGGGAAAAATCGTTGATAGGCACACTATCCGTAGGAGTTACCAACCTAGAGAGATGGTCAGCGACGATATTCAATTTTCCGCTCTTATCTTTGACTTCGATGTCAAACTCTTGAAGTAGAAGAATCCAGCGCAATAAGCGAGGCTTGGCTTCTTGTTTTGTAAATAAGTATTTGAGAGCGGAGTGGTCTGTATGCACGATGACTTTGCTTCCCCATAAGTACGATCTGAACTTATCAAGGGAGAAAACTATAGCCAGAAGTTCTTTTTCGGTGGTCGTATAGTTTTTCTGGGCGTCGTTTAGTGTTCTGCTGGCATAAGCGATCACTCTCAAGATTTTCTCTTTTTTCTGGCATAGAGCTGCCCCCACGGCGTAGTCACTTGCATCACACATGATCTCAAACGGAAGAGACCAGTCAGGTGGTATGACAACAGGTGCTGACACCAATTTTTGTGTTATAGATTTGAAAGCAGCTGAACACCTTTCATCAAAATGGAACGGGGCATCTTTCTGTAGCAGGTCGGTCAATGGTTTGCTGATTTTGGAGAAGTCTTGTATAAACCGCCGATAAAATCCTGCATGCCCTAGAAACGCTCGTATATCTCGAACAGTAGTTGGTGCTGGTAATTTCTCGATAACCTCTACCTTGGCTTTATCCACCTCTATTCCTTTTGCTGATATTTTATGTCCAAGGACGATCCTGTCCTTGACCATAAAATGACATTTCTCCCAGTTTAAAACGAGATTCGTATCCTCACACCGTCTTAGGATCAAATCAAGTTGTGCCAAGCATTTGTCGAAACTAGAGCCATAGACTGAGAAGTCGTCCATAAAGACTTCTATGCTCTGCTCGATGAAATCAGCAAATATTGCTTGCATACATCTCTGGAAGGTAGTAGGGGCATTGCACAAACCGAAAGGCATTCGTCGGTATGCAAAGGTACCGTAAGGACAAGTGAAGGTTGTCTTGTCCTGGTCCTCTGGTGCGATTGGTATTTGGAAATACCCTGAGAACCCATCTAGAAAATAGTAGTACTCTTGCCCTGCTAGTCGCTCCAACATCTGGTCGATAAAGGGGAGAGGGAAATGATCCTTCCTGGTTGCCAAGTTTAAACGTCGATAGTCAATACACATGCGCCATCCTGTGATCTTTCTTTGAGGGATAGTCTCTCCCTTTTCATTAATAACAGCTTCGATGCCCCCTTTCTTGGGGACAACTTGAACAGGACTGACCCATGGACTGTCAGAAATTGGATAGATGATGTTCGCGTCTAGGAGTTTCAGAACCTCCTTTCGAACTACCTCCTTGAGGTTAGGGTTTAGCCGACGTTGAGGTTGCCTGATAGGCTTGTAGTTTTCCTCCATATAGATGTGGTGCGTGCAATAGGAGGGATCAATTCCTTTGATATCAGCGATAGTCCACCCGATTGTTGTCTTGTGCTTCTTTAATACCTCAAGTAATCTCGTTCCTCCCCGGAATTCAGAGAAGAGGAAATAATGACAGGCAAATGGTCATTTTCAGCTAGGAAGGCATACTTGAGGTTAGAGGGTATTTCTTTAAGCTCGAGTTCAGGTGGTTGTTCCACTGAAGGAATTGATTTTTGAGGTTTTCTGTCGAGTTCTTCGATTGGTGGCCGGTACGCTTGATAACCAGCCCTTCCTTTCTCTACGTACGCCAGCATGGCGTTAACTTCTGGATCCTCCACCTTTTCTTCTAGAGAAGTAAATAATACTCGCTCTAGCGGTTCAGTTTCAGCTTCCAAGATGGAAGATGGGGAATACATGTCCTCATCTGTAGCAAAATCGCTTTCCTCCTCATCATCTGTGAATCCCACTGCCTTGGCATGAGGAGAAAAATTTGAGCTTTTCTTCATCATTTTCTGCATGTCGAATTCAATCGTTTCATCCTCGTACCGCAGAGTGATTTTCCCATCATGGACGTCAATGATGGCTTTGGCAGTACTCAGAAACGGTCGACCTAGAATCAGGGGAACCTCAACATCGTCATCCATTTCTAGAATGACGAAATCAGCTGGAAAGATAAAGCGAGACACTCCAACTACCAGATCTCGGACTATGCCCATGGGCTTGATCTCTGATCTGTCTGCTAGTTGGAGTTTGAAAGGAACCGGTTGCATTTCTCCTCCTTTTACTTTCAAGAAGGTGGCGTATGACATGATATTTATGCTGGCTCCTAGGTCGCATAGATCACTTCCACAGTCCACCCCGCCTATAAAACACGGGATCACGGGATTCCCCGGATCTGTCTGTTTGGGGGGAAGTGCTTGAAGAAGGGCAGCAGAGCACTCCTCTGTGAGGTGCACTGTTTCTTTTCCAGGTTTCTTTTTCTTCTTTGTCAAGAGATCCTTTAGGAATTTGGCGTAGTTAGGCATCTCTTGCAAAGCATCAATCAGAGGTATGTCGAGGGTCAGTTTCTTGAAAATACTCAAGAACTTGGAGAACTAC
Source organism: Limonium bicolor (assembly GCA_023374045.1). Taxonomy (NCBI): domain Eukaryota; kingdom Viridiplantae; phylum Streptophyta; class Magnoliopsida; order Caryophyllales; family Plumbaginaceae; genus Limonium; species Limonium bicolor. The sequence goes on from CM041777.1 coordinate 19,216,167, forward strand.
TCATCTAAGTGTTTCTTTTTCATTCTGTTCGGAAATGGGAGTTCACTGTTTTTATGAGTGGAAGTTGGGATGTCGATGGTAACTCGAGATGGAGGTGGAGTAACAGGAGTAGGAACTTGGATTTCTGAGGGAGGTGAAGCTGGTTTGGTAGTTTCTTCAACATTGATATAGGAATCTTCATGATTTTCTTTTTCTTTTCCTTTGCTGGCGGCAAGTTCCCTTCCGCTCCTTAAGGAGACTGCACACAAGTTTGTTGATTGAAATGTGTCATCGTCTATAAGGATTGAATTTGCTTGTTCCTTTGGATTGGGGTTAGTCTGTGAAGGGAATTGACCAGGTGGTCTTTGTTGAGTGAGTAACTGTTAAATCTGAGATTGCAAGGCTTTTTGGTCTTTGCGCAGAGCTGCGACCTCTTCTTGCGTATCTCGGGATTTACCCATCATCGCCTTAAACATCTCTTGCATTTGAGACATATCAGACTCAGGATTCGAAGGAGGTTGAGTCGGTCGACTCGATGAAGCTTCATTGCCATAAGGCTGTTGTTGATATTGCCTTTGGCCTCCTTGGAAATTGGACTGAGGTCTGTAATTTTGAGATGGTTGAAGGGTATGTGGGTTCTGGATATTTTCTGTGTTTGAGTAGCGAAGGTTAGATTGCATGTTACGTTGCCAAGGTTGTCTGTATCCTGAATTGTTGGTGATGTAGTTTGCTTCCTCCGCTGCTTTCATTTCTTGTAGTTGGGGGCATTGATCATAATCATGGGCCCGCACATTGCGTACAAGAAATAGTTGGAGATGGTTGGGATAGAGGAGCATAGCCTGGAGGGGTAGTAGATGATCGGGAAATCATCGACTTAGCTTGCTGGGGGTAGGAATTCATAGCCATCTGCTCAACCACTTTCTGCAGAGTACTCACTTTTGTTGCCTGCTGAGCATTGCTTTCCATGAGTTGCTCATGGCTTTTCATCAATTGGTCAAACTTGTTATCACTTTCCCCAACATGGTATAAACCTGGAGTACCGCTCCTTGATCCACCGGAGGCCCAGTCTCTGATTTCCTCACAGAGAGACTCCATGCTGTTCAGAAATTGTGCTCCTGGCTTTTTCAGAATATCGGCCCCTAACGAAGACAACACCATTGTTCTGCACGGACCGATCAAGCCCTTGTAAAGCAATTGTGATACTTGTTCTTTCGTCAGACCATGGTGAGGACAAGTAAGTAGTAGACCTTTGAAACGGTCCCAAGTTTCACAAATATTCTCCGACCCTGGTTGCTTGAAATTATAGATTTCAGCAATCATCTCCAATGTTCGGCTCGGGGGTAGGAATTTGTCGTAGAACTTAGTGGCCATGTCGTCCCATGTACCGATGGTACTCGGTGTTAGGCTATGATACCACTTGCTCGCGTTTCCCGTCAGGCTGTGAGGGAATAATGACAATCTTGCATACTGAAGTACTGCGTCGGTTGCAGTAAAACTATTGGCATGTTGCAAGAATTTTGTAACATGTAACAGGGCTTCGTCTGGACTGGTGCCATCAAACATGCCCAACTCCTTCACACATCTGATTTGATGATATGGCTTCAGTTTCTGCCACTCGTCGTATTCGGATGGGCTAAGGTGAGGAAGGATGATAGCAGGCTGTTGTCCTTGGTTAGACGGCCTGTTGATATTTCGAACTGTCGCTGGTGTAGATGCCATGTTAGCCCATCCGAATACGACGAGTGGCAGAAGATGAAGCCATATCATCAAATCAGATGTGTGAAAGAGTTGGGCATGTTTGATGGCACCAGTCCAGACGAAGCCCTGTTACATGTTACAAAATTCTTGCAACATGCCAATAGTCTTACTGCAACCGACGCAGTACTTCAGTATGCAAGATTGTCATTATTCCCACACAGCCTGACGGGAAACGCGAGCAAGTGGTATCATAGCCTAACACCAAGTACCATCGGTACTGGGACGACATGGCCACCAAGTTCTACGACAAATTCCTACCCCCGAGCCGAACATTGGAGATGATTGCTGAAATCTATAATTTCAAGCAACCAGGGTCGGAGAATATTTGTGAAACTTGGGACCGTTTCAAAGGTCTACTACTAACTTGTCCTCACCATGGTCTGACGAAAGAACAAGTATCACAATTGTTCTACAAGGGCTTGATCGGTCCGTGCAGAACAATGGTGTTATCTTCGTTAGGGGCTGACATTCTGAAAAAGCCAGGAGCACAATTTCTGAACAGCATGGATCTCTCTGTGAGGAAATCAGAGACTGGGCCTCCGGTGGATCAAGGAGCGGTACTCCAGGATTATATCATGTTGGGGAAAGTGATAACAAGTTCGACCAATTGATGAAAAGCCATGAGCAACTCATGGAAAGCAATGCTCAGCAGGCAACTAAAGTCAGTACTCTGCAAAAAGTGGTTGAGCAGATGGCTATGAATTCCTTCCCCCAGCAAGCTAAGTCGATGATTTCCCGATCACCTACTACCCCTCCAGGCTATGCTCCTCTATCCCAACCATCTCCAACAATTTCTTGTACGCAATGTTGCGGGCCTCATGATTACGATCAATGCCCCCAACTACAAGAAATGAAAGCAGCGGAGGAGGCAAACTACATCACCAACAATTCAGGATACAGACAACCTTGGCAACGTAACATGCAATCTAACCTTCGCTACTCAAACACAGAAAATATCCAAAACCCACATACCCTTCAACCATCCAAAATTACAGACCTCAGTCCAATTTCCAAGGAGGCCAAAGGCAATATCAACAACAGCCTTATGGCAATGAAGCTTCATCGAGTCGACCGACTCAACCTCCTTCGAATCCTGAGTCTGATATGTCTCAAATGCAGGAGATGTTTAAGGCGATGATGGGCAAATCTTGAGATACGCAAGAAGAGGTCGCAGCTCTGCGCAAAGACCAAAAAGCCTTGCAATCTCAGATTCAACAGTTACTCACTCAACAAAGACCACCTGGTCAATTCCCTTCACAGACTAACCCCAATCCAAAGGAACAAGCAAATTCAATCCTTATAGACGATGGCACATTACAATCAACAAACTTGTGTGCAGTCTCTTTAAGGAGTGGAAGGGAACTTGCCACCAGAAAAGAAAAAGAAAATCATGAAGATTTCTATATCAATGTTGAAGAAACTACCAAACCAACTTCACCTCCCTCAGAAATCCAAGATCCTACTCCTGTTACTCCACCTCCATCTCGAGTTACAATCGACATCCCAACTTCCACTCATAAAAACAGTGAACTTCCATTTCCGAACAGAATGAAAAAAAAACACCTAGATGAGCAGTTCTCCAAGTTCTTGAGTATTTTCAAGAAACTGACCCTCGACCATACTTGATTGATGCTTTGCAAGAGATGCCTAACTACGCCAAATTCCTAAAGGATCTCTTGACAAAGAAGAAAAAGAAACCTGGAAAAGAAACAGTGCACCTGACAGAGGAATGCTCTGCAGCCCTTCTTCGAGCACTTCCCCCCAAACAAACAGATCCGGGAAATCCCGTGTTTTATAGGGGGTGGACTGTGGAAGTGGTCTATGCGACCTAGGAGCCAGCATTAATATCATGCCATACGCCACCTTCTTGAAAGTAAAGGAGGAGAAATGCAACCGGTTCCTTTCAAACTCCAACTAGCAGACAGATCAGAGATCAAGCCCATGGGCATAGTCCGGATCTGGTAGTTGGAGTGTCTCGCTTTATCTTTCCAGCTGATTTCGTCATTCTAGAAATGGATGACGATGTTGAGGTTCCCCTGATTCTAGGTCGACCGTTTCTGAGTACCGCCAAAGCCATCATTGACGTCCATGATGGGAAAATCACTCTTCGGTACGAGGATGAAACGATTGAATTCGACATGCAGAAAATGATGAAGAAAAGCTCAAACTTTTCTCCTCATGCTAAGGCAGTGGGATTCACAGATGATGATGAGGAGGAGGAAAGCGATTTTGCTACAGATGAGGACATGTATTCCCCATCTTCCATCTTGGAAGCTGAAACTGAACCGCTAGAGAGTATTATTTACTTCTCTAGAAGAAAAGGTGGAGGATCCAGAAGTTAACGCCATGCTGGCGTACGTAGAGAAAGGAAGGGCTGGTTATCAAGCGTACCGGCCACCAATCGAAGAACTCGACAGAAAACCTCAAAAATCAATTCCATCAGTGGAACAACCACCTGAACTCGAGCTTAAAGAAATACCCTCTAACCTCAAGTATGCCTTCCTAGCTGAAAATGACCATTTGCCTGTCATTATTTCCTCTTCTCTGAATTCCGGGGAGGAAACGAGGTTACTTGAGGTATTAAAGAAGCACAAGACAGCAATCGGGTGGACTATGCTGATATCAAAGGAATTGATCCCTCCTATTGCACGCACCACATCTATATGGAGGAAAACTACAAGCCTATCAGGCAACCTCAACGCCGGCTAAACCCTAACCTCAAGGAGGTAGTTCGAAAGGAGGTTCTGAAACTCCTTGACGCGAACATCATTTATCCAATTTCTGATAGTCCATGGGTCAGTCCTGTTCAAGTTGTCCCCAAGAAGGGGGGCATCGAAGCTGTTATTTATGAAAAGGGAGAGACTATCCCTCAAAGAAAGATCACAGGATGGCGCATGTGTATTGACTATCGGTGTTTGAACTTGGCAACCAGGAAGGATCATTTCCCTCTCCCCTTTATCGACCAGATGTTGGAGCGACTAGTAGGGCAAGAGTACTACTGTTTTCTAGATGGGTTCTCGGGGTATTTCCAAATACCAATCGCACCTGAGGATCAGGACAAGACAACCTTCACTTGTCCTTATGGTACCTTTGCATACCGACGAATGCCTTTCGGCCTATGCAATGCCCCTGCTACCTTCCAGAGATGTATGCAAGCAATATTTGCTGACTTCATCGAGCAGAGTATAGAAGTCTTTATGGACGACTTCTCGGTCTATGGCTCTAGTTTCGACAAATGCTTGGCACAACTTGATTTGATCCTAAGACGGTGTGAGGATACGAATCTCGTTTTAAACTGGGAGAAATGTCATTTTATGGTCAAGGACGGGATCGTCCTTGGACATAAAATATCAGCTAAAGGAATAGAGGTGGATAAAGCCAAGGTAGAGGTTATCGAGAAATTACCAGCACCAACTACTGTTCGAGATATACGAGCGTTTCTAGGGCATGCAGGATTTTATCGGCGGTTTATACAAGACTTCTCCAAAATCAGCAAACCATTGACCGACCTGCTACAGAAAGATGCCCCGTTCCATTTTGATGAAAGGTGTTCAACTGCTTTCAAGTCTATAACACAAAAATTGGTGTCAGCACCTGTTGTCATACCACCTGACTGGTCTCTTCCGTTTGAGATCATGTGTGATGCAAGTGACTACGCCGTGGGGGCAGCTCTATGCCAGAAAAAAGAGAAAATCTTGAGAGTGATCGCTTATGCCAGCAGAACACTAAACGACGCCCAGAAAAACTATACGACCACCGAAAAGAACTTCTGGCTATAGTTTTCTCCCTTGATAAGTTCAGATCGTACTTATGGGGAAGCAAAGTCATCGTGCATACAGACCACTCCGCTCTCAAATACTTATTTACAAAACAAGATGCCAAGCCTCGCTTATTGCGCTGGATTCTTCTACTTCAAGAGTTTGACATCGAAGTCAAAGATAAGAGCGGGAAATTGAATGTCGTCGCTGACCATCTCTCCAGATTGGTGACTCCTACTGATAGTGTGCCTATCAACGAATTCTTCCCCGATGAGACTGTCTTCTCAATCACCAAAGTACAGGAGCCATGGTATGCGGACCTGGCCAATTATTTAGTCTCTGGAACAGTACCCTATGATCTATCCTACTCCCAGAAGAAGAAATTTCTTTCTGACTCAAGGCATTATTTCTGGGAGGATCCGTATTTGTTCCGAGTTAGTGCTGATGGGTTGATTCGACGATGTCTCCCAGAAGATGAGGTTTCAAGCGTCATACATTTTTGTCGCTCACGGGAAGTCGGAGGTCACCATGGACCCACAAGGACCGCTGCTAAGATCCTGGCCTCAGGTTTTTATTGGCCGACCCTTCATAAAGATGTGTACCAATTCTGCAAACAATGTGATAATTGTCAGAAAATGGGTAACACGTCCAGGAGGCATGAGATGCCACAACAGGGGATACTAGAAGTGGAGCTCTTTGATTGTTGGGGCATTGATTTTATGGGACCATTCCCTTCCTCGCAGGGCCACCAATATGTTCTAGTGGCAGTTGATTACGTGTCGAAATGGGTAGAAGCTATACCCTGTCATCATGCTGATGCAAAGACAGTAACGAGGTTCCTTAAGAAGCACATCTTTACCCGTTTTGGCGTGCCTATAATTATTATCAGTGACGGAGGATCTCACTTCTGCAACCGTTTATTTGAAGCGCTTATGGGTAAGTACGGGGTACGTCACAAGGTAGCTTTACCTTATCACCCCCAGACAAACGGCCAAGCAGAAGTTTCCAACCGTGAGTTAAAATGGATCCTCCAGAAGACGGTTAACTCATCACGAAAGGATTGGGCACTTAAGCTGGATGATGCGCTTTGGGCTTACCGTACTGCATTCAAGACTCCCATCGGGATGTCTCCTTTTAAGCTGGTCTATGGGAAAGCATGCCACCTGCCTGTAGAGCTAGAGCATAAGGCATATTGGGCAATCAAGACCCTAAACTTTGACATGACTTCTGCAGGAGAGAAAAGGAAATTCCAACTTTCCGAATTAGAAGAGCTGAGAGATCAGGCTTACCAGAATGCAAAGATATATAAGGAGCGCACCAAGAAGTTCCATGACAGGATGATCCTCAAGAAGGACTTCGAAATTGGTGATTGGGTTCTCTTATATAACTCCAGATTAAGGATCTTCCCTGGGAAACTCAAGTCTCATTGGGCCGGCCCTTTCTAGATTGTTAGTGTGACTCCGTACGGTGCCTTTGAACTCCAGAACAAACAAGGCGAAACTTTCAAGGTCAACGGGGCACGTCTTAAAAGGTATAATTTTCATTCTAATATTTCAACTGACCTATCTACAACTTATTTTGTCCAAGAACAGCGGGACAACTCGCCCTCAAACTCTTCTCCAAACTAAAGCTTGGTCAAATACGTCTAGCTAGAGACGTTAAACCCGGGCAGCTTGGTGGGAGGCAACCCACTATCTATCTTTTGTCTTTCCTTAAATATAATGTTGTTTTCTTTTTTGTACTATATTTCCCTTTTATTTGTTATAAATAAAATGCAGGTTTCACTTGAATTCTTCTCGCTGTGTAGAATATTCTTTACAGGTTCAATTCATGACACATTCCACAACTGCACTCAAGTGTGGGGGAGCTCTACACACTCTACGAAATCTGGGGAGTACACTCTTTCCTTTATTAATTGCATGCCCTATTAATTTTATTCTATCTACGCAATGAGGGCATTGCTTAAGCTTAAGTGTGGGGGAAGAGCCTTTTCAGGGCATTTTGTGCTTTAATTGTTAAATCTCTCTGCTTATCTTGCATTTTTTTCAAAAAAAAAATAAATTATGTACCCGGCTAATGTAGGTTGTTCTCTTTAAAAACAAATACTATTATGAATTGTGGGATAAATGGTACAAATTTTTAAAAAAATTTCATTTGATTACTTTTGAGGAGCATTTTTCTTATGCGGTGTGACCAAATAATCTGCAAATGGTTGGATTTTATTGCTCAGGGTTTCTTTCTGTCTTCTCTCTTGGGGATTGCTAAGGGGTGCTTCTCTGTTAAAAAAAAGAAGAAGAATACAAAAAAAAAGGGACTTTCGAGACACCATTGGTAACCAACAAAGAGAGTTGAGTGTTCTTAAATACAAAGGCATTATGCCTACATTTTCTCATCCTTTATGCAAAAGTGAAGCAAATGCATAAATCTTTTCTTCCTTTTGTTTTCTCCTCAATGCCCATTCTTGAGAGAAGTTGGCCATGGTAAAAGTTCTCGGAGTCGCCTAAACAAAAGAAACATTGAAGTACCTTAGATCATACCCCGAAACTCTATATTTTGTTTTTACCCTGAGCACACCTATGCCACCAGCAGATAATTTTTCACACTCCTCAATAAGTTATAAAAATCATGAATTGTTTACCTCTTTATCCTACCCTTCATAATAATATTTGTTAGTATTGAGCATTTCCTACTTGCTTAGGTACATGGTTTTGCTTGAGGACAAGCAAAAAGATAAGTGTGGGGGTGTGATAAGTGTCCAATGAGCATGTTTATTAGGTGTATTTCATGTATAATATTAGCACTTTTCTTGCTCATTTCTCCACTTCGGTTAGTTTTCCTCTATTTTATGTTTTATTGTTTATCTCACAAATTTATTGGTTTAACATGAGGAAAACCAAGCCGGGAGTAAAGTAGACAAGGAGACGAACGCATAGACGCAAACGGCTCAGAAAACGGAGTCCAAACGAAGAATCTAGAGCCGGTCGAAGTTTGAAGGAAAATAGGTCACGGTCATACTTGTGACCGCCTACACAACCGCCTAGCTAGAGGCGGTCAGGCTTATAACCGCCTAAGGAACCGCCTATACTAGGGCGGACTCCAGGGCGGACGGCAGGCGGTCACCAGGCGGACGTGAAGGCGGAGGACATGAGGGAACCGCCCAAACAGAGGCGGTTGTTCAGGCGGACATACATGTAACCGCCTAGAATTGGGCGGTTGCTTAGGCGGACAAGACTAAAATCAGTCGCGAAACAGTTTTCTTCTTCGCGCCGACTCTGCAACTCGCATCTGCTCCGCCTACCTTAAATTGCTCACGCGTTTCGGCTCTGTCCCCTGCAATAAATGAAGCAATCAACTGCAAATCCTCTACGGAAGACTACCTCTTCCTTTCCTCTATAAATAACCATTCACTGCAACCTTGTACGAGTGCACGGAGAAAACCAGAAAATCAACTCACGCTCACCTCATCTCATTCTCTTCCAGTAAATCACTCCCGTACATCACAACACACCATTCAGTCCCCAGTTCTCTAAACTCTCCAATTCACCCATTTCACATACAATAACCTACGTACATGTTCCACTCTTCGTTCTCTTCATTTCTCCATTCACCATTCACGTCTCCGTGTTATTATTACGTCCAACCTCTGTCTGACTTATTACCAGTTAAAATGTCAGGCTAAGGAGGATTTGCTCCGGGCAAGGGTTTTAATTATGGTTTGTTTAATTATGTAATCAATATTTCTACCGGTTAAAATAAATACAGTTTGTTACGCTTAAAGGTTATCTCTCACCATTTTAATAAATTACATGAATTTATTAAAATGCTTTCCTAAGTCTATTTTGATCAGACCATGTGATAAATAGACAGGTTAATTAAGCCGTAAATCTGGAGAAAGCTTATTATGATTTAATAGGTTAGTATTTTCAGATGCAATTATAATTCCTCGAATTTAACGTCCGTTTACATAAGTATTGCTCGAACCTTGATTAGACCGAGCATTTTCTGGTAATATATTAAACCGGTAGAGATAGCATAATTAATCAGATTATATAAAACCTGAACCCAGAGTTCCATTTAATTCATCTGCACTCAGTTATCTTTTCTGCTATTTAATTTCTCTAAAACAAGTCAATTAACTTCCCCCCTTTTGTGACAAGCTTAGGAACTATTTTATCTCGCTATAAGTCTCATGGTTTGACCCCGGCCGCTTCTGTCTTCTATACTACTGCGCTTCTGTCTTTTATTATTCTAACACATAACAAGTTTCTTTTCTCTGTCTTCTATACTACTGCGACCGGGTTTTATTTGCAGCCCGACGGATATTTTGAGTATTAATTTCTTTCTTTTATCAATTTCACCAGTGCTAATAACTCACGAATAATCCACTCTGCAGGTGCGCAGAAAGGTTCTCTCGATCTCTGGATTATAACCAACCGTGTGATTATTAATATTTTCTGGGAGACTGTTTGACCTGGTAAAAGGCATTCACCACTCAAAACAGAGAAAAGAAACTTGTTATGTGTTAGAATAATAAAAATGTTAGGAATTAGTTGACAGAAATTTAAAGTTAGTAGTTAGAGACAATGGAAAGAAATAACAGAAAATTGAAATGACAATGGAAAGAAATGACAATGGAATGAAATGACAGGAAATTTTAAGTTAGTAGTTAGTGACAATGGAATATTAAAGGACAATGGAAATGAAATGACAATGGAAAGAAATGACAATGGAAAGAAATGACAATAATATTAAGATGTTAGAAGTTAGATGTCCAAAGTCAGAAGTCCGAAGTCCAAAGTCAAATGTCCGAGGTTATATGTCCGAAATTGGATTAACAATTTAATATATTAACAGATTATTATAAAACAGGTGAATTAACCGGGGCTTAGGGACTAGATTAAATCAAGTCCCCGGCAACGGCGCCATTTTGCAGAGTGGTTTATATCGTGAGTGGTTAAACTGGTGCAGAAATAAAAGAAAAGAAATTAATACTCAAAATATCCGTCGGGCTGCAAATAAAACCCGGTCGCAGTAGTATAGAAGACAGAAGCGGCCGGGGTCAAACCATGGGACTTATAGCGAGATAAAATAGTTCCTAAGCTTGTCACAAAAGGGGGGAAGTTAATTGACTTGTTTTAGAGAAATTAAATAGCAGAAAAGATAACTGAGTGCAGATGAATAAATGGAACTCTGGGTTCAGGTTTTAATAATATGATTAATTATGCTATCTCTACCGGTTTAATATATTAGTTTGGCAAAATTCCTGTTATTATCTTAAGGACTAAGTCATAGACTCATAAGAACTCGTTTACCAGAAAATGCTCGGTCTAATCAAGGTTCGAGCAATACTTATGTAAACGGACGTTAAATTCGAGGAATTATAATTGCATCTGAAAATACTAACCTATTAAATCATAATAAGCTTTCTCAGATTTACGGCTTAATTAACCTGTCATTTATCACATGGTCTGATCAAATAGACTTAGGAAAGCCTTTTAATAAATTCATGTAATTTATTAAAATGGTGAAGATAACCTTTAAGCGTAACAAACTGTATTTATTTAACCGGTAGAAATATTGATTACATAATTAAACAAACCATAATTAAAACCCTTGCCCGGAGCAAATCCTCCTTAGCCTGACATTTTAACTGGTAATAAGTTAGACAGAGGTTGGACGTAATAATAACACGGAGACGTGAATGGTGAATGGAGAAATGAAGAGAACGAAGAGTGGAACATGTACGTAGGTTATTGTATGTGAAATGGGTGAATTGGAGAGTTTAGAGAACTGGGGACTGAATGGTGTGTTGTGATGTACGGGAGTGATTTACTGGAAGAGAATGAGATGAGGTGAGCGTGAGTTGATTTTCTGGTTTTCTCCGTGCACTCGTACAAGGTTGCAGTGAATGGTTATTTATAGAGGAAAGGAAGAGGTAGTCTTCCGTAGAGGATTTGCAGTTGATTGCTTCATTTATTGCAGGGGACAGAGCCGAAACGCGTGAGCGATTTAAGGTAGCACTAGTAGAAAAAAGGCCATTTTCGGCCCCCCATTTTCGGCGGTTTATGAAGGAACCGCCGAAAATAGCAACTAAAAAGACCATTTTCGGCGGTTCCTATATACAACCGCCGAAAATAGCCAACTAAAAAGACCATTTTCGGCGGTTGTATATAGGAACCGCCGAAAATAGTCAAGTCGAAGCCTCATTTTCGGCGGTTCCTATATACAACCGCCGAAAATGGTCTTTTTAGTTGGCTATTTTCGGCGGTTGTATATAGGAACCGCCGAAAATGAGTCTTGTTTCTAATACCCTAACGCCCGCGACTCGACAAGCTCTGCTGCCTCTTCTTCCTCTCGACGCTCTCACTCCAGTTCGCCCCTCAAATCGCCCTCTCTTCTTCTCCGTCGCCGCCGCGCCTATCGCCGCCGTCACCGCCGCCGCCGCCTGCCGCCCCAGTCGCGCCACTACCCCCGCGGTCTGCTGCTGCCCAAATCCGACGCCAACAGAGAACGGGGTTAGTTGTTCTACAATTCGAAAATTATGAGATTTTGTTGAATTTGGTCCTAATTTGTTGTTTATATGTAATTGTTCATTGATATATGTATTCTGGAGTATAATTGATTGATTGGTTTGATTGGAAATACAATATGTGGGCAATTTTAGAAAATAAACTATACGCTCGCAAGGTGTTCGATGAATTGCTCTGTCCATTTTCTGTTTATATGTTGTTAAAAATATTATTGTTAAGGAATTTAGTTAGTTTTTCTGTTTTAGTAGTATTCATATTGTGGAATGGATAATTATGATTGCACTGAATTAGTTGGTTGGGTAATTTATGAAAGTATCTAGATGATTTAATTAGTTAATTAAATTTCTAGTTAGTAAATTTAGCTAGTTAGTTAAACTCACTTAGGTAATTTATTTCATATTTTATAATAATTATATTATAGGTAAATGTAAATTAGTGAAACAAGTTGTAAATATTAACAATGATAAATTAGAAGCCAAATGTAAGTAATAAATTAATTTGTTGTAAATATATATTATTTATATGTTGTTAAAAATATTATTGTTAAGGAATTTAGTTAGTTTTTCTGTTTTAGTAGTATATCATATTGTGGAATGGATAATTATGATTGCACTGAATTAGTTTATTAAATGTGAAGTTGGATGGGTAATTTATGAAAGTATCTAGGTGGATTTAATTAGTTAATTAAATTTCTAGTTAGTAAATTTAGCTAGTTAGTTAAACTCATTAGTTAATTTATTTCATATTTTATAAAAATTATATTATAGGTAAATGTAAATTAGTGAAACTATTTTATAATAATTATATTATAGGTAAACTCACTTGGTGAATTGACGTATCAATTGTACTGTGTTTTCTTCATTTAGATACTACACAAGATTGGCAGTAGTAGTCGCGTTAGCTCATCGTCTTCACTCGCCACCCGCTTCCGCTTGATCCTCGTCCTTCCAAATACCGGTTAGTTTTTTTTCAACCTAAATCAATTTCAATTTATCATGCATAATTGTTTGTATAATTTGTTGATTACAATATAATAGTTAGTTGCAGGAATATATGTATATATATAACACAATAGAATAACCACAAAATAATGTATATGCCAGCAAGGTGTTCTGTAAATTGTTTGTGTAGTTAGTTTATTTATATTTAGTAGCTAGTTAGTTGAGTAGGTACATATATAAATATAACAAAATAAAATAACCAACATATATATATATATATATATATAAATAAAAAATAACCAACTTATATATTTAGAATATAATATATCAGATCAAGTAGTCTATATATATAGATGTGTGTACACATATATAATATGCATATAACACAACCAAGTAGTATATATAAAAGAGCGTATATATATTATATGAGACTCGCCGTGTACGACAATATCGATATATCCTTTTCCGAAGATAGGTTAGTTATTGTTATTTTTTATATTTAATATTTTAAATGTTAGTTAAGTTATTATACATTATAACACTTTTTCTAAATATTTTTTAAATTTTGACTGGTTGTTTGTAGAATGGACCGTGAATGGATGTACGGTCTGCGAGGAATTATTTGAATCGAAAGTGGAAAATGAATTTTGCAAAGCAGCTCTCTATCATCAGAAAATGATGAACGACATCACATTCCCTGTCCATGTGCACAATGCGAACTTCGCAACAAATTCCCTAACCTACATGCTATCAGATTTCATCTATCACGACGTGGATTTATGCCAAACTATAAGATATGGTTTTTGCATGGCGAGTCTTTAGAAGCTAGTAGCAGGGTGCATACTTCCACCCAGCAGAACAGTGAAACAAGAAAGGTTACCGATGATACCACATTTCCTAATAATGAGTGTGATCAGAGTGACACTGAAATCAACGATGATAGTGAAAAGATTGAACAACTGAACTCTATGCTGCAAGATTTGAGGATAATTTCACAGACAAGCCCGATGAATATCAAAGATTAGTTGACGCATCACGGTCCCCTTTGTTCCCGGATGCACCAAATTTTCAAATTGACATCCGTGCTACACTTGTCAATATGAAAGCAAGATTCGGCTGGAGTGATAAGAGTTTTACGGCAATACTAGAACTATTCCACGACATGCTTCCAGATGATAACAATCTTCCTACATCCACTTATGATGCAAAAAGTTGATGTGTCCTATGGGTGTGGAGTACGAAAAGATACACGCATGTCCAAACAGTTGTGTATTATACAGAGGAGAGAATAAACATTTGAATCAGTGTCCAAAATGTCATTTGTCACGCTAAAAATAAGGACGGCCAATCATCCAATTCTAAGAAAAAAAGTCCTCCAGCAAAAGTCATTTGGTATTACCCATAATAGCAAGGTTCAAACGTCTGTTTGCAAATGTCAGAGATGCCCAAAATTTAAGATGGCACGCAGAAGGAAGGAAAAATGATGATAAGCTGAGACATCCAGCTGATTCACCACAGTGGAGGACTATCGATAGAAGATATGAAGATTTTGCCAGTGATAATCGAAATTTGAGACTCGGGCTATGTACAGATGGGATGAATCCCTACGGCACTCTAAGTAGTCAACACAGCACTTGGCCTGTTGTATTGGTGATTTACAATCTTCCTTCGTGGTTGTGTATGAAGCGAAAATACATTATGTTATCATTGTTGATTTCTGGTCCTAAACAACCCGGACATAATATCGATGTATATCTTGCACCGCTGATTGACGATTTGAAATTGCTATGGAATCAGGGGACAATGGTTTATGACAGTTACGCCAGACAAAACTTCACACTTCGTGCCATGTTGTTTTGCACAGTGAATGACTTTCCAGCGTACGGGAATTTATCTGGATACACGGTGAAAGGCACATTTGCTGCCCAATATGTGAGGACGACACTTGTTCTGATCGTCTAAAGTTTCTAGCAAAAACGTGTACATGTGTCATCGTAGATTGTTTCCAGCAGCACACCGTACCGTAAAAAAAGGAAGTTATTCAACGGAAAGACTGAAACACGTGTTGCTCGTATACCTTTGAGTTCTCAAGAGATCTATGAAAAGGTGAAAGACATTGAGAATGTTTTCGGTGTTCCGTCCAAATCTACCCAAAAAAACATCTGGAAAAAATGTTCAATATTTGGGAACTTCCATATTGGAGACATTTATCTGTTAGGCATTGTCTTGATTTATGCATATTGTCAAAAATGTTGGTGAGGCTGTGTTGGGACTTTGCTTAACATACCTGGAAAAACAAAAGACGGAATAAAGGTTCGAAGAGACATGCAAGCTATGGGCATACGTGAGGAGTTGCATCCTCAAGAAAGAGGCAAACGAACATATTTACCTCCAGCATGTTACACTTTGTCTAAGAATGAGAAGATCAGCTTCTGCAAATGTCTTCATTCCCTTAAGGTTCCTACGGGTTATTCATCTAACTGGAAAAGTCTTGTGTCAATGAAGGACTTGAAATTGGTCGGGTTGAAATCTCATGATTATCACGTTCTGATGTTGCATCTCCTTCCTGTGTCATTCGGGGTATATTGCCGAAGGATGTCCGAAATGCAATTACAAGACTATGTTTCTTTTTGAATGCAGTGTGCAATAAAGTTGTGGATGCTGATACACTTGACAGTCTGCAACGTGATGTTGTTGTTACGATCTGTCAACTTGAAATGTATTTTCCACCCTCTTTTTTTGACATCATGGTTCACTTAGTTGTTCACATTGTTAGGGAAATCAAATTATGTGGTCCAATATATTTGAGGTACATGTACCCGTTTGAGAGATACATGGGAATTTTGAAGGGAAGGATGAAGAATAGATATCGACCTGAAGGAAGTATTATAGAAGGGACAATAACCGAAGAAGTGACAGAATTTTGTACTGAATACTTAAAGGGTGCAGTTGCTATTGGAGTACCACAACCTAGACACACGGGAGGGACAGAAGGTCAAGGTGTTACTGGGAAAAAATTGTGGCAATTGATTCATCCTCAATGGAGTTAGCACATTTGTTCGTTTTACATCACCTTGAGATTATTGAGCCATTTTTTGAGAAACACATGACTACACTAAGAGGTCAATATCCTGGGAGGAATATTGTTTGGCTGACAAAAGAGCAAAACAAGACCTTTTGTTCATGGTTTAGAGACCATGTTATGAAACTTGCATCACTAGCGCCTGATAATGTAGGTGAAGAGCTCCGTTGGTTAGCTTTGGGACCTGGTTCCACTGTTGTATCTTACGAGGGGTATGACATCAATGGGTTCACCTATTGGACAAAACGACAAGATGATAGATGTTTAAACCAGAATAGCGGGGTGAAAGTAGAAGCAGCAACAACTCTGTACACCCGAGCTTCAGCGATTTCAACCTCGAGGTTGTATTATGGATGTATTGAGAGATATTGGGAACTTGATTATCAGTTTCAAAAGTTTGTTATTTTCAAATGCAAGTGGGTGGATTACAGACACGGTTATCGGGTTCAGGATGGGTTTAATTTGGTTGATTTATCAAGTCTTGGTCCTACACACGATCCGTTCATATTTCCCAAGGACTGTGAACAAGTATTTTACATAGAAGATCCCATCGATTCTAGATGGTCAGTAGTTTTACCAGGGAAAAGATTTGTGATCACAAATGTTGATCAAGATGTTGATAACGATGAATTATTATTTGATGAGACACCACCCTTTTCTAACAGTGTTCCTGCAACCAACATTATTTATATTGAATAGTAGGGGTAAAAGTGGAAAGAAATGTGTCAAAAAGCTAGAATGACAGATATTTTTGAACAAGAATCACATCCTAAAACGACAGATATTAATGAACGGAGGGAGTAATTTTTTATGATATCTGATTATGTATTTTTATATTATTTGTTTTGTTGTTATTAATATCATATTGTTTATCTGTGCAGACAGTCAAATGGATGATATGGACGATCCGGTCGGTGAGATTCTGTCTGATGCAGCCCGACCGAGGAAGAGGCAAACACGTGGAGGGAAGGGCCGCCAATCAAGGGCCCGGTCTGATGCATTTCAATTCTTTAATTTAATTTTGTTGTGCATGGATATCCTAATTTTATTAATATACATTTATGACATTAATGTGCAGTATATATCAAAGTGTTATGACTTCACATCTTGGTATAAGGGTAAAAGGTGCTGTCCCCTGGACTGCAGTGAAGGTACATGCATCACTTTTTTTCATTGATAGAACAAATGTCTTATGTAATTAATCCTTTTTTTTCTTTGTTTAAGTGTCCACGTCAACCCGGGGGTTCGGAGTGTGGGTATTATGTCATGAGATTATGCATGACATAATCACCCTTTTTGGTGAGATGCAGGATCAATTGGAAAATGTATGTTGAAGTATATATATATTCTTTAATTTTAATGTATTTCTTTAATGATTAACTCATTTTGTATTGTTTTGTTTTTCAAAAGGTTTTCTCTAATGTTGGCGAATACGACAGACAAATGATCAACGCTATGTTGGAGGATTGGGCGGAGTTTGTCTATATGAATTTAGTTTGATTTTCACTTTGTTTTTTCGATCGAATTGTTATTTAGAACGTTAATGTTTAGAAATTTATGGCTAGGCTTGTGAAAGATGACCGGTTTGAGTACAATGAATATCTTGGTAGTTGTATATCTATATGGTCATTTGTGACCATTTGAAATGGTTTGTATATGGTCATTTGTGACCATTTGAAATGTGTTGTGGTCATTTGTGACCATTTCATCATTATTTTGATTTTTGACAATTCTCTTACAAAGAGTGATTGACATCCTCTACAATATGACGTAGAGAGATATTTGGATATATCTGGATGTTGTATCTGTATATTTTACAGGTTTGTTGACATATGTGGGATTGTAAACTAAAACGAAAAAAAACCAAAAAAAAAATATAGATATTTTCGGCGGTTCCTAGTAAGAACCGCCGAAAATAAGTAAAAAACTGGCAATTTTCGGCGGTTCTTAAGCTAAGAACCGCCGAAAATTGCCAGTTTTTTACTTATTTTCGGCGGTTCTTACTAGGAACCGCCGCAAATGTCTGTTTTTTACCTCATTTTGAGCTGGGACAGCGGTCATTTTCGGCGGTTTGGCGGCGTTGGAACCGCCGAAAAAGGTTGTTATTTTCGGCGGTTATAAAACCGCCGAAACTTTGGAAGGGCCTTTTTCGGCGGTGTAATATTCGGCGGTTTAAAACCACCGAAAAAGGCCCAAAAGAACCGCCGAAAATGGCCTTTTTTCTACTAGTGTAGGCGGAGCAGATGCGAGTTGCAGAGTCGGCGCGAAGAAGAAAACTGTTCGCGATGATATTTAGTCACGACCGCCTAAGCAACCGCCCCATACTAGGCGGTTTTATAAGTGTCCGCCTGAACAACCGCCTCTGTTTGGGCGGTTCCCTTATGTCACGTCCGCCTCTAGCTAGGCGGTTAGCTAGGCGGTTGTGTGTGTCCGCCCTGGAGTCCGCCCCAATCCAGGCGGTTCCTTAGGCGGTTGTAAGCCTGACCGCCTCTAGCTAGGCGGTTCCTTAGGCGGTCACAAGTATGACCGTGACCTATTTTCCTTCAAATTTTGACTGGCTCTAGATTCTTCGTTTGGACTCCGTTTTCTGAGCCGTTTGTGTCTATGCGTTCGTCTCTTCGTCTACTTCACTCCCGGCTTGGTTTTCCTCATGTTAAACCAATAATTTTGTGAGATAAACAATAAAACATAAACTAGAGGAAAACTAACCGAAGTATAGAAATGAGCAAGAAAAGTGCTAATATTATATATGAAATACACCTATAAAACATGCTCATTTGGACACTTATCAGTTACCAAGGAAAACGATGTCTAAAATTAATATGACAGATAACAAGAAGTAAACTACCATAAGGACTTCCATAAAGGAAGGATGCACACATCCTCACCACGGAGTCCGGTACTACGCTAAACAATATGAACCAGGAAATATAATAATGTGAAGAGAGCTACGGTATATACCGTAAGCTATGTGAATAATATGCTAATTAATTACTAAGCGCCAAACCGCGCACATGAGACTTGACTATAACAGTTGACCCAATATATGAGTAACCTCAATAAGAAATCACTAAACAATAAACAATGACAAACTTACAATACGAGAACTCAAAGATTCTCTAAAAGGAATTAACGAACCGTTATCAACAATATACTCAACAAAAAAGAGGGGAAAAATATTCCCCATTATTACAGTACCAACCATACCTATAAGGAAAAAAATAATAATAATAACGAGCATCTGCTAATACAAATACACGAACCCATATCATTGGGCAGGAAACCCAGGGAACCAAACATTCCTATGGGACACCCCAATAACAACAAGAAGGGAGTTTGACAACAGAATACTTCACGAACGTGTGACGGACACTATGAGTCTATAAACGAGTTATGGACGATCACACTCCCGGAGAGCTTGTGGGCTCGACAGACTCTTCCTGAGTTAGTCGAGTAAGTAGCGATGTATCAGTACGGTACCCCATACATGTAGACATGTAGTGAAAGGAACACTAGGAGTAGTCGACTCCACATGAAGGTCAGAAATGTAACCCAGACCAGTGTATAATAACCGCCTAGAATAAATTAACGAATAAAACCCCAGTTTATTTAACAAAGTGAACGGAACCAAAACCTTGAATATAATGTGACCAAGCCATAACTCCGCAAAGGAAGGGCTTAAAACAGTAACCCTAAAAGAAAAAACCTCCCGACAGTGGGAGAAAAATTGATAGTAAATTAGTTGACAAGCAAGATGACCCATAAATGGGCAAATGAGAATATAATACCCAAAAGGCTCAATAGCCGTTTAAATCAACGATATGCAATACTCAGTAACAACCATTTAATGATTATAATTATTACCCGTAAACGGGGCAAGAGAGCTACTCTCCACATATATAGATATATACAACAATACCGAATGGTATCATAATTATGTATGTCCAAATTAAGGACAATGGTACGTTCTTAACCGACAGAGGTGGAACACAAATACATAACTATCTAATATTCAATAAAGGCGAAGCTAGTACACTAGCAGATACCCTAAGTTTTAAGATAAATACCACAATAATTATACAACTGTTTAATTGTCTGAAATGTGGTGCGCGCGGAAGCAACCATTACAAACGACAGTTAGAATAAATATATTCTTAAACACAGACGAGCAAAGCTCGCACAGAAACAACGATAAGAAACAACATGCAAGAAAGGCTATACAACAGCCTGGACAATTAAAGAACATGTTCCAGAATAACTACCGAGTTCAATCATAACTCGAATATGAACTCACAAATATATAATGATACTCCTTGTAAAAAAAACGTGTGAATACAAGATATAAAATAAACTAAGAAAAATACCTCAACTGCCAAGAAACATACCCGCGCGGGATGTCAAACAGTGCAAGACACAATATAATTATAGTTATGGATTCCCAATAAACGAGGCGAAACATACAAGGGTTGTTGTGAAACCGACACTCGAGAAGCACAACAAATGTCAACAAGAAATACATAACAAGTATTACAATTAAATAGTTCACTCCGGAACAAAACAATCGGGAGACACGGGACTACGAAAAATTATCCTCGTGCGGTTATAACATATGTCTTAAACAGACAACAATAGAAACTAGTGCAAACAGCACTGAACACAAATGAAAATTAATATCATACTTCAACCCAGTACTATCAACGAGTGAAGATAACAACATACTAAGATATATTTCGAATACGATTTCGGTCCAGTCGTGTGCACTACAACTAATGTTACCGCACCGATTGTGATTCCTCTGTTTCCAATTAACAAAGACCGTGAACAACACCGTCATAACGGAGAGACGTCAGTAGACTGCTGCCAGTAGATCATAAAAATAGCAATAGAACGGAGGGTGTATTAGCCCCATATCCGTGGGTCTGCACCCCAAGCGAGTGGGCCCAATAGAACGTGGTTAAAACAGCGCACCAAGTATCCATGCCTTTGGCTGGAAATGTACGCGCCTCATCTTCCTCATAACCTATTCTATAATTGAATACCTAAGATCGACCGTCTCTCAATATGCGAATTCTATGAGACCCAAGTATCCAGCGCTTTTGATTAGCGGCGTTGTATACTTGTGGGGTACGGGGGCGTAACCTTTTTAAGGGGGGTAGAGCTCTTGGCTGTGCACAAGTGTGCACTAGTTTTTGTGTTTTTGTATGCGAGGCATACGCTGTTTTGTCAGTTGTTATATGGCATTGCGCACACTGTGTATGTTTGTGTACATGTATGTAAGTATCCTATGAGATACTCAGTTGTGTTTGTATGTATGAACCTGATGGATGATGTCTTGGTGTATACTCTTTTTGAATTCAGTTTATGTTGTATCATTTAGATACCGAACATATAGGTACTGATGGAATCATAGAGTGGAACGTGGAATGTTGGATGTTATGGACACCTCGGGGAGGTTGTCAAGATGGTTAGATATGATAGGAAACGATGGTGACATACTTGAATTAACACCACACTTGAGGGCTATGTGCAATATGAGCACAACACTATATGCGTAATGTTACATCACATAGATGTACATTATGGGAATATGGGTAGACATATTATATACTATTTATGAAAGATGACTTCGGGACGAAGTTTTAAGGGGGGTAGACTGAAATACCCCTAATTAATAAACATTGATTAAACATTTAATCAATTAAATTAAGGTATAAACATGCCTTAAAATCAATTTAAAAATAACAATGGTCAACAAAAGCAAATATTGCACCTTGACGATTTAGGGTAAATATATACACCAAATGAACTCCTAGGACCTAAAATTTGTCCTAAACATATTAACACATGAATGAACGTACTAAAAGTATTGGACAACACTCCAACATAATAACAAGCATAACATGCTTAAAAGTCACTTAGAGCAAAATGTGCTCTTAACAAGTTAAAGGTCATGTGACCTTCGTTTGACTCCAAACCAAATTCCTGAGTTAATAATCATGTAATAGATGTAATTAATTCAATTATCAAAGAAACCAAGCTTAAAAACAAGCTTTAACACCAAATGTGCACTAAAAACCTTAAAGCACTTTTTGTGTATAACTTCAAAAGTATTGGTTTATGTCATTTCAAGGACATATTACATTCTTTATAACATTTATGTGTCATGATAGACTATATTATATAAAGTAAATCAAAGTTGTAAAATAAAAATCAAATGAATGATTTTGAATGAATAGTACCCAAAATAACATTTAATTACCTAGATAAATGAGTGGTTCAAACTGGTCTTTAGTCTTGACCCCCCATTACGTTAATTAATAGGTTCTTCTACTTAGTCTGCCGGCCCATTAATATAGATTATATACGCACTCATGGCTTAAAGTAGTTTATTAAATAAGAATAAGTACATTATAAATAATGAATTAAATATATCATCGTTCCACCTTGACAATACCACTTCCGCCGCTTTGGTGAGCATCCTCATCCATTTGCAGACTCAAAGACCTGCCAAAGAATCAATAATACGGTACATAAAAATATGAGGCTTGTATCATGCCAACACTATTTATATATTAAAGCAAAAACAAACCTTCTCCACGGTAGTATTGTTTTGCCGCCTGTCTAATATCTTTCCCGCTTCAGTAAGTAGCCTCCCCACAACTATCTAAGTCATTTTAGTGACTCATCCTACCACTTTCTATTATCTCATTTTAAATTAGAAGGCAAAAGTAACCTTCCTTCTTCATTCTTCCCAGCCGCCTTCTACTACCTCCAAACCCTCTCTTTTTTCTGCTCTCTCATCGTAAGCAACACCAGCTTCAATGGAGGGCTTCTCTTGATATAGGTAAGTACTTAAGGCAAGATCATGCTCTTCTTATTCCACTCATCTTCCTCTTCCTAGTGGTGTATTTTAATCTCATCTCCATCCATCATTCCAGCTGTTGTTGACTTGCAAAATTGGAGTATTACCGAATGGAAAACCAGGAAGAAGGGAGTAGAGTTTTAAACGTTTTTTTTTGGGGTAAAGTCATGCTTCAAGCTTGTAGATTTTTCTACCCTTCATTACCGGCCATACTCCTCCACTCCTTCAGCTCATATTCTTGTTTTTGTTATGACTATTCAGTACATACGACCACACATGGAAGATGTATGAAGATCCATTCCATACATATGTCTTTCACGGTAATTTTAATATAGTAACGATGGCCTTTTCCCTTCCTTGTCCTACTGGTTTGAATGTGCTGGTTAGGTGGTGTGGTAGCACCCCATTTGTTTCAGTTTTTCAGGCGCAAGTAACTCACCTAAGTCTACTATCAAGGTGGGTGAATAAATCAAGTTAAAACTATGCTTAATTAGCCCTTGATGACCTTTGGTAATAAGGTGATTAACACACCTCTCTTTCTTGCAAAATGGGGGGCGTATACATGCTGGGACTTGGAGAAAAAAAATTCTGCCCAAAAGAGGTGAAGAACAAGTGTGTGAGAAAGCTGGTTAATGAAGGTAATTACTACCTAAATGATGTGTTAACCAAGTCCCTATATGGGTTGATGTTCAAAACTGATTTAAAAACTTTTATATACAGCCGTGAGCATGGGAATGGTGCTGGCTGAATTAAATTGCTATAAAAGCAAGTAAGTATACTTAACTCTCTTATTAAATAGTTTTTATGTCATTGTTACATGTTAAAATTATTACCGAGAAGATTAGGAGTATTAAATGGTTGAAATGTGTATTATAATATTGTATAGTATTTGGCTAGCTTACTTAGCATATAAATGACTTATAATGTCATAGAAAAATAGTATAAGTGGCAAAATATAATTTACAAAGTTATTTGAGTATGGAAGATAAAAACCGTAAGCCATAAGGCTTAGAAATGGTTAAACCATATATTAAGATGGTTTATAACATTTTGGGTAGTTAACTTAATATATATGTGACATATCATGTCATGGAATTTAATTAATTAGTTAAAATGCAATTTATAAATGTTGTTACAAAGTATACAGCAAAACCGTAAGTTATAATGTTGTTTATGACATTTATAGGTAATTTATATCATATACTAAGGTTTGTAGCAAAGTTATGTATTTTAGCCTATTTAACTTTATGTTTTATTAAGATTAAACTAAACTTAGGAATAATAAGTAATTACTGAGGACAATTGGGGTTAGTTTGTAATTAAAATAAATTTTAGAGGCTAAATAAGGATTATAGCCGAAAACTATGCTTTTAAAACTATTAAAATAAATTTTATAAGTTTTATAAAGTTTGGGGTAAAAAAAATGTAATTTCTGAAAATATTGGGTCAAAACTGTAATTTACTGAAACTATGGTCAAACTGGTGGTCAATTGGTCAATATGGACCATGTTAGAAGCTTTGACCAAAATTAGTTACATAAGTAATTAAATTGTGAACTTATAATAATATTATAAGTTATATATGGAATTTACAAAACTATTGGGGTATAAAACATAAATACCGAAAATAATGGTCTGATTGTAATTTCCGAAAATTGTAAAACCATATAATATAACTACTATAAAGTTTACTGGATATAATTCATTATATGTTATGTTATTAAATAAGGGGTGTATTTATAATAAGTGGGAGAATATATGCGAGTTGTGTGGTTTTGCTGTGCAAATAAGCAATGCATCATAGTTGATGAAGATCAGCGTAACTGATGCATGAGTATAAGCGCCATAAGTGATAACAGTAGTTTGTAAAAGGAGGATGATGTGTAGTATGATTATGTGTTGTAATAGTAATAATATGTGTGGTATGATGTAATAAATGAAAAGTATATAATATGGAGAAGAATGAGATTTATGATATATGTGCCAAACCGGCAATATAATTATATATACATATGGTTTATATATAAGTTATGTTTATTATAAAGTTAAAATATTATAACATATGATATGTATAACATTATGTTAAATATGTGGTAATAATGTAATAATGGAAAAATGTGAGGAATTGATGAAAATCAGATTTATAAACAATATGCCTTACGGCAATAATATAGTTTTTATAGAAACTATAGGTTATAAAATTTAATGAGATAAAATATCATATTATATGGTATTATGATATTAATGTAACATTGTATAAATTATGTGGTCAAAACATAATTAATAAAAATACAAGGGCTGTTGCATAAATAATCATAGTTGAAATTGAATTTATAAACCATGATATAAACACTATAGATATTATATAGTATTAATGTGATTAAATAAAACAATGATCATTAATAACACTCACACGAAGTAATGTGACAATTAATGAGAAAATAGAATTTATAAACTAAGGTTAGTATAAAATAAACCTTAGGAATTATAAGTGTATGTCATGAAATATTACAAAATATTAAGATGAGTTCTTAATATAAATTGCATAACATAATGCAACAAATGGAAATGATCATCTTAAATTAAGATGATAAAAATGTGACATATAAAATAAGAGTATGAATCATGAAATATAAATATTGTGTATATATATGTGATGCGTAAGTATATGAGAATAATATAAATAATATATGATATAGTTGGAAACTATATAATATAAAGAGTAAATGTTATTACATTACTAAGTTTGTACAGTACAAGTTATTTAGTTGAAATTATATATAACTTGTTACAAGTCTTGAATACAATAATACATTGTATTATAATAAATGGCTAAATAAAAATGTCATATAAACATTGGTGCATGCATTCATGCAACTATATATTATATACTTAAGTTCAAATAAGAACAATATTAATTCATAGAAAACACGATTGCATGAGCATAATATAAGATGCGAAGTAACGTTGCATGTATACATGCAACTATATGTTAAAATTGTATACTCGTATTACCTAACCGAATCGGTTGAATCAATACCTAAGAATAAACGTGAAGTATATTTGTATACTCGTGAATAATACGGGATACAATGGAATAGACCATAACGTTTTAAAAACGCTACAACTAAGATGTTTTTATAACCGACTCATTTAAATAAACTCGGGCATTGGAAATTAATATGTAATACGACTGACGAGTTCGTATACGACACCTTAACAATTAACTGTTGAAATCCGGGGATGAAATGTAGGGATTATTTGTGTTGTTCGGATTTACCGAGCTTAAATAAGTCATGTGGATTGACTTATAGTGTGCTTGATATTTAGATCGTATCACCGACGAAGGCGCTTGACGAGCTAGTGGTCTACTGCGCAACCTAGGTCATTGGTGAACGGTATGTAAAGGGTTCTAATCTGAGATGTCCGGAGGAATTCCTCAGGCTCAGATATGTGTGTTGTGCAACGAGTGTGATGCATGTATGTATGTGTATGTGTTTGTGTTTATGTATGTGATGTGTATCTGTTTAAATTCCTGCATCATTAATTGTGCGCGAACGTCCTTCGGGACTAATACTACGTCGACTATAGATCGACTTATATAAAACACGTATACGTTTAATGTGATGTGATTGAGGTTATTTAACCTAACACAATTAATGTTATGATTATGTATGTAATAACCTAAGTAAAATACTTAGGAATGAGACACGACATCGTCGGTCTCTAGAGCATTGACTCGAACATGAATAATACCTAGAATAATTCTAGGCATGCGTAAGACCCACAGGACAGCCAACAAATAAGTGATGTTCTCCATACCTAAAAATGTAACTGACTAACTAACTAACTAAGTCAACAGTGGAGTGTGAATAAATGTGATGATGTTCCTTAATCCAGTTAGTCATTGGCTACTGGTCGCGCGTAGAGATCTCTTGGGTTATCCCGTATCGGGTTTACCCTAGTTATCCTGATCGAGCCTAGATAGATCGTCAGGCGGAGTGTGCTACCGTTGGCACCAGGCCCTTGGCCACCTAAATAGACGCCTTTACAAAGGCAAAGTGAATAAGTCCTGGAGTCTTCGGATCATCAGGGCAGTGAGCACCTAGTGTGTACGTGGGACTACTGTCCAAGTGAGATTATTTCGGGTTGTCCTAACTTGACACCCACTGATGTTTGTGATGTGATGTAATGAGGACCTGGGGGGTCGTGTGTTTAACTAAATAACAGACCATTACTAACGGCTACTCGTTCATTATTGATGTTGTGATATATTGTGTTGTGTGATGTGTTTGAAATGTAGTGAATGCTTTAACTGTTTATTTACTGCCATTCATGTCTTTACTGCTTAATATACCTGTACACCGGTAAAGCATGTAACGAACTTAATTAAGGCGACCATGACTATTAAGTGACCAATAGGGTCCAGGCTCGGCATACTCAGCGTTTATCGCTGAGCCTTTATGGCACTGCTGCAGGTGACGATTATCACAGAAGCCGAAGAGCGGGACCCGGGTAGTTAGAGTTTATTTACCGTACGAGATCTCACAATGTATTAGGATGATTATTAGTTTAAGGTGTTAATGGAGTTGTATACAGTTGGGATTACATAGACGCTCACTTGTCGTTTAAATTACATTTGGTTTAGATTGTTGTATAGGTTAGTATCTCGTTATCACTGCGGTTATGTATGTATTACCAGTGTCGTTCGTATTTAATTTATTTCTGCTTCTTTACTCGTATGGGCGAGTAATGGCATGTGACACCCGAGTGAGATTATTACTGTGTGAATTCCGCTGCGAGACGTTTTTAATTAATGCTACGTGAGTGATTATTACGTGTTTACGAGTGGGGTGTTACAAAAACAATGTTGTACAATCTCTTGATCAAGGTGTTTTTTTGAAGTATAATCATACAAACTATAGGGGATGGGAGTATCAAACATTTGACCCATTGTCTCAGGTGGAGTATAACTCGCCAAATTTGTTACCTCGCTTTTGACTCTTGATCAATGTGTTAGCAATGAATATAACTAGATATTACATAAGTATCTCCTTTATAAACCTTTCAAAACAAATCTTCAAAATCATCATACTACAATTGATGCTAAAAAATTGAATCATCCGTGAACCATGTATGTCACTCCACAATTTGAATGATTCGCAAAAATGTTGTTGGTACCCCAATACTAAATATGTACATGTAAATAACCATGCTAACTCTTCTGGCAACCAATTGATAATCCCGTCGCAGTAGCTTTCAGTAGTTGTAAGAAAAAAACTTCACAAGAAAAGGTAATAATTGTAAACATATACATTTACCTATTGTAATTATAGTCGTAACAAATTATATATATTAAGATATATAAGAATTTTATACCTTTTCCAATGGATCACTGCACTTAGAAAACATTACAACTATGACATACATATATCTCATTACATTGTAGGTGCACTAAACACCCCCTGGCTGCAACAGACACTGTACAAGAAACAAAATAAGGGTAAATATATAGTAATTTCATGATACGTTGCTAATTAACCATCAGATATGTAGTTAAATTATATACGTGACAGTGTAATACAAATTAAACATATTATTTATATATTGGTTTAAAAGGTACAAAATAAAAAATATCTATAATCATACAAAATTTTAAATAATTTTTTTTTAAATATTTATACATTATATATAGAAACTACAAATTTGATTACAAGCAGACAAAATAGAAAAAAGAATGATATTCTAATTTTTAATAATATTAATTTTTAACATTTTAATTCATAAAGTACTACAAAAATTAATAAAATATATTAAAATATAAGTGTAAAATTTCATTATTTAAATTGCTAAGAATTGTGCAAAATATATTATATTATAGATACCACAAATTTGATTAAAAATATACACATACAGACTATATAGTAAATTCATATTATTGTTTTTACTACATTAAATCAATTTCTTAGCTTGTGCATAATAGATATTACTTTTTTTAAATTTTAACACTTTTAATGTTTTCAAAATTATATATATATATATATATATATATATATATATATATATATATATATATATATGTATGTATTAATGTTTTGTTTTTCACAATTTTAACCAATAATAAAAAGAGTTTAGGGTTAGCAATTAATGGTATCGAATGAATCAAAATTATTTTTCGTGGGATTGGAAAGCTTTTTAAAAAACTTTATTAATTGAGAATTAACAAACATTTAGTAGTATTCCATGAATTTCTCCTTTAAATTTGACCATCCTTTATCGAGTTAAAAGGGTATTCTTGTATATAATTTGTGATAGTGGAATATGAATAATGATGAGTTAAAACTACAAAAGTTAATACATTTGAGGGCAGATCTTTTTTTAAAAATATAAATAAAACACGCCTCTATATACTCTGTTAGGCAAAGATGAATCTATAGAGGCGGTTTCTATAAGAACCGCATATATATATATATGTGTATATAAAATGGGGACTCTTTTAGAAGCAGTTTCTATACGAACCGCCTCTATATATAAAATGGAGAGACTCTTTTAGAGGCAGTTTCTATACGCATATATACAAAAAACCTAGGTGCTGTTTTAGAGGCGGTTTCTATGAGAAACAGCCTCTAAAGACTCACTAGTACAAAAAAATGACTACTCTAGAGGGATTTTTTTAAGGAACCACCACTGTAGATACTTTTTGAAGCATAAAACATCTTATAGAGGCAGTTATTGAATGGATGCCTCAAAAGACCTTTTTTGTACTAGTCGATTTTCACATGAAGTCAAATGACCTGCATGTTCTTCAATCACATCTTTCGGGTTCCCCATGCCTTTAAAGCACACCCACACTTCACTACCTTATCCATATATCTGCCTCTTCCCACTAACAGTAATACCATTCCAAATATTTTACACAATTTGATGACATGCAGACTCCCTACCTAAAAATTCTCAAATTAACAGTCTAGAACCTCTTCTTCATGGCAGTTGAGTAATCAACTGGATAGGGCCGTGATCTGATTAATAACATCATAGATGAACATTGTATACATGAAGCAGCCAGGAAACGATCCAAGTGACTTCTAGTATTATAAATTCCTGATCGCCTGTTGTTTAAAAGGAAGATATATCCCTCACGAACCCCAAAATCACTGGATCATAGTAGATCAAACAACTACGAAGGCAATCATATATGAACATCATGGCAATCCCTTTATCACTTTGTTCAAACCCATACCTAAATTCATTTAAATCACCAAAACTAGCCAAGGAACAGGAACAGAGCATCTTAAATCTCTCACAGCTAGTCAACGATAGAGCCTGTATAGCGCCATCCAGATCCAAAACCCCTCATCAACCCAACAATCTATGTGATGCGTAGTGAGGATGAGACTTAGAGCAAGATGGAATCATGCCAGTAAGGGGCAATGCCTCCACTATGACCCATGCTATCCATCCAAAACCATTATAGCCTCGTAAGCGTCTTTCATTCCGATTCATCTATATTCTGGATAACTTTATTTCGGAGAGAAAGATCATATTCGGGGATTCTTGTTGTTTCACTTCAAGAACCCAGCAGACAGAGCGGGGATCTCCCAGTCCTCGAAAATTTATCGAGAGGATACTCATAAGTGAAGATTAGGCAGTAAAAACAAAGGAGAAAATTGATCAGTGACATGCAAAAGCTTGAAGCGGAACCTTCCACTGACATGCAGAACAATGCGTCACACATTCAATTAATATGATGATGAGGTGTCTTAAGATCTTGATGAAGATACTAACCCTCAAGCATAAAAGTTCTTTGAAATGTTAAGGGCTACAAAGGAGCCCCTTTATGATGGTAGTTCAATGTTTGTTATGGAAGTGGTTGCATAGATTATAAATCTTAAACGTGAGTACAGTTTGGCTCACCGTTGTGTTGATGGCATTACATCTTTGTTGAAAGACGTCCTTCCTAAAGAGAACTTGATGAAGAATACCTTTTATGATATAAAGAAGTTGCTTAAATCTATAGAAGTGCCACACCAAAAGATTTATACAAGCCCATTGGGTTTATATTGTTCTGAAAAAAAATTCTAAGCTCGAGCAGTGTTCAAGATGTGGACATCGTACTAGGTACAAGAACACTTATAAGAATAACCGATTGTCCCATTAGCTTAAAACCCACTTCCGCTGGTCACGTTACACTCACTATACCTTCTCTGTTTGTCTTCTACACATTTTTTTCTAGTCTCTTTGTTGCACACTTTTACATCACCATTGACTCTTATACTGGTCTTTTTGCTAGTCTATTTTTCTAAGACGATAAAGGATTCTCAAATAGTAACATAACAAAGGGTGATTTGTTTCAAGTTCAACAAAGCATCGTTCATTTTCAATTGCTTGCTCTGCCTCAGCACCAGGCTTGACAACCCTGTTTGAGACTGGAACTGAGGTTTACTATGAAGAAAGAAAAGAATTTTATGACAATTTGTAAAAATATATTTGCTAAGTTATTGGTTAGTGAAGTAGAGATTCGTAGTAGTCTTCCTCACTTATGATGTACTATATGCTGCACAAGATTACTCTGGCTCATTCTTCACAACCGTATCCTCGTGGTAGCCTCCACTACTTGCTTACCATGGTATGCCTCCGGATGATGTCCAATATAAGCCTTGGGATCATAATCATGAGCAAGGATTCATAACTCTCTTCAAGATGAGTCTTGGATTGGTTGGTGTTCAATGAACTATTACTCACTCACTAAAAGCTTTAGGCGTGTCTCCACAATCCTCAGAGCTTTTGGCCCATCAACATAAGCAGATGAAGGACTTTGTAGTAGTTCTTGAATCCTTAAATTACATTATCACATGCTTGGCCAAAGTTGAAGAAATATCTAGGAGTTCAAGATTATTAAAATGGGGTATTCTTAAGTTTGTGCTAATCTTTTTCCAATTTAGCCTTTGTTTTATACGACAAACAACCTAGTTAGACTTGGGCTGACCCTACCACTTTTTCATGTCATTTTGTTACCTTTTTCTGTGGATTGTTTATACTTATGTTGTGTGTTCCTACACATGATTTGTATAAAATGTCATTTAATGATCTTGCATGCTATTCTACACTTCATGAGCTAAACTTTTTAGTACCATTTTGATTTTGTAAAAGGGGGAATATGGTGGATAATATGAATAATATACCTGATAAACATGATCTCTTTCAATTGTTGCTAGTTTTTCACATCTTTAGGGGAATACACTCAGGGAAATGCAACATTATCTCACCATAGGGTTTGCTGACATAAAAAAATGGGAAATTATAAATGTACATTTACTGAAGGTTTTTGATGTGGCAAAAGCGCCAGCTTAAGACTAGCCATTGTTTTCTCTACAACCAGTACTGTGACCACCTAATTATTATATCTTGACAAAATTAATTACTCAACATTATCCTTAGGGGGAATTAAATGAGAGAGGCACACCCACAATAGAAAAGAATATATCGGTCAATATTATCCCTGGAGATAATTTAGGGATAATATTTCTTGTAATCTTATTAGTTTAGATTAAGTTTTTCTATATGTGTTGTATGAGTCTATTAGTCATTCCCTTAGTATACATATATAGAGAAAATAATAGAAAACATAACATTTTTATTGCAAAACGAGAGAGCCTTCGAGAGAGAAAAGATTGTTAAGCAAATTCACCATGTAGTCTAGTTCTAGACATATTAGTGAATGTACGTTCAAGCTGTTGAACAGATTGAGTATAGTATTTTTTAAGTTATCAGTAAAGATTGATAGTGGAATTTTTTTCTTCTAAACTCATTGTGTCTCGTTCCTCTTTTTTATTAGTCTCGTACTAAATCTTCCGATATTTCACATCACCAACTTATATAAGTGAACCCACCATGTCATTGTCATGAGATTACAAGAAATATTATCCCTAAATGTACTTACCGTACGGTAGAAATTGCCAAACAGATAACCTTTCTAATGTGAGGATAACCTTTCTCAGCCTTTTGGCTAAGATCAAATGTAGTATCTGTTCGGATAAGCTCTTAATATTGATTGAAAGGATACATACGGTAGAACTTGAAAGTAATAAGGCGTTGTTTAGTTCTATAGTTTTGTTTTCTATCTTAATTGATTTGTACCTAATAAGAGACAATATTGAGTATTAATTTGTAGGATGGGAATATTTGTTATTATTTAATTCGTGGCTAATGCATCGATATAAATAATTAGAATTGTAGGGGCTATCGTGAATTGAGAATAAAAATGTTGTAATTTACCGTATATATTTTTTATGGCTGAAAATAAAAGTAAAGATGCCTTAATATGATGCATAATTTTAGAAAATGAGTGAACTTCTCATCGGTCAAAAGAACTAAAAGAAGGTATATATTAATGGCGAAGAATCCTCCAAGAAAATGGAAAATGAGACATAATCTATTTCTGGCGTACTTTACATTGCATATATAAGGCACAACCATCCACTCAACTCAAACATCAAACAATCAACTGAAGAAGAAGAAGAAGAAAAGAAGAACCAAAATGGCAAAAAAAGACCAAATGTCTGTCCTAGCAATTTTCTTATTGTGGAGCTTAATCTTTGCGCAGACAGCAACATTTGTGTTGTGTGCACGAGATGCGGCAACCACACCCACGGCAGAGGAGGCGGCAAAACCCTCATCGGAATCAGAAGAGGCGACCTCATCACCATCATCGGAACCAGACGAGGAGACAGCAGAATCAAAAACTGCTGTCGTCCCTGATAAGTGAGAATCAGCTAGCTAGCTTTCATTAATATGTTGTTATTTTTGATATGTGTTGAAACTTAAATATAACAACATTGATCTATTTTGTGGTATATAGGGCCTTTATAATCACACCTGATAGAGAGAAAATCACAGAGTGGTTTGCAGCTGCCATGAAGAAAATCAGTGAGAAAAAGGAATTGGAACCTGACTTGGTCGCGGCAGAGAAGAACCCTAAAATCATAACAGTATCCCAGAAAGGAAAAGCTGATTTCAAGTCAATTAAGGAAGCAGTTGACAGTATTGAAGACAAGAACACTAATCGTGTGATCATAAAGATCGATGGAGGGGTATACGAAGAGCAAGTAACCATTGATGGAGACAACCCTTTTGTGACATTATTAGGGAACCCAAAAGATGTGCCCACATTGCAGTTTGATGGCACCACACAGAAATCTGGTTTGATGGATAGTGCCACCCTAGCCGTTGAAGGGGACTACTTCCAGGCTTCAAATCTAATAGTCCGGGTAGGTTATATATGTATTACCTTTCTTAATTCTTACCATATATATATATATATATTATATAAGTAAATAAGAATCTTAATGAATTGTTTGCAGAACACTGCGAAACCAAAAGAAAATGGTGAATTGGGAGGAAACGGTATTGCATTAAGAGTTAAAGGAGATGCATCCTACTTCTATTCATGCGGTTTCATATCAGAGATGGACACCGTACGTGATGATGATGGCAGACATTTCTTCATTTTTTCTACACTAAGGGGAAACAATGACATCATCTTCGGTGACGGAAGGAGTTTGTACCTTTCCGGAGATGTTTATGTACCAAAACCACTACGCGATGGTTCAATCACAGCAAACGAAAGGGAAGACCCTAAAGATGATGCTGGAGGAGGATTTGTCTTGGCACTTAACGACTTCCAGAGTCAGACTCAAGCAAATAATCAAGATGCTGAGGAAGTCTACTGGGGGAGACCTGGCGCTGAAGGTGCGAGGGTTGTCATTGCTTACTCAGATGTTGCCCAAAGCTTAAAGATCAAACCTGAACGATGGGAATCCAACGTCGCACATGCTGACTATGACAAGTAATTAATTCATTTTACTGTATACTTTACTGTATATACTCCTTATAAACCCTTATATATATGTATACTCATGATGACTTTGTGTGTTTGTGTTTGCGCCTGCCCAGGACCGTCTTCTTTGCTGAAATTGGAAACAAAGAAAGTGATCAGGACGCTGATTTAAGCAAAGTCAAGCTCGGAAAGGAGTTAACTGAAGAGGAAGCCAACAAATACATCACTCTCGATTTCATCCAAGCTACCAAATGGCTCATACCAATCCCTGAATATGGTCCAAAGGACGACGAGGATGAAAGGCGCAAGTGATCATACCTACCTACGCTGCCCTTCTAAATTAATTAGTCTCAACAATAAATAATGTATTACAAATTAATAAAGGGATATTCGATAGGTTGATTAATAGATAGAGCGAGGCGACCAAGCAAATTTTATTTGCCAGAATTTTCTATGTATAGATAGGATTATTTTTGTTGTTACCAGGCTAGCCAGGCCCTTTTCATTTTAAATAATATGATTTTCATATCGCTTTGAATTTCTTTCTCATTTTATATAATATCATTCCACTACTACATATAAAGGTTATAGATAATTAGAGGTGACAAAACACTTGCCTCTAAAGGTTGCCACAGTTGATTATGAGGGTGACTAAAAGGGGTTGCATTTTCTGAATTTTACCTATAGAGGCAACATTACTCGCCTCCATTGATCTTAAACTATTGAGCGGCACTTTGTTTGTGAAGCTCCTCTTGGCTCCGGCGAGAAAAAGTCATATGCAAGAGTCTGAACTAAAACACGGTACCGGTCATGGCCTGAATTAGCAGTTATCAACTCATCGGTCAACTTATTGATTTGATCGTTTAATCTCTCAATCAAACACCAAAAGTAAGAAAACAGGAAAGGGTACGTGTAGCCAAGGAAGTAAAAAAGAAAGTCTAGATACCTTTTGTTGCTAACTTTGTACTTTCAGATTGATCGAGAGACAGGGACTCCTCCATATTTTTGACTATCTCCTCGAGGGCGGTCTTCTCTGCCACCAAGGTGGCATTCTCCTGAACAAGAGCGGCTTTCTCTTGCTCATGGACGGCCCTCGCTTGCTCTTCAAGAGTAGCTTTTTCCTCTGCCAGCGCATTATTCTCTTGAATAAGCGAGGTTTCCTCTTCCACAAGAGCAGCATTCAGAGTTAAGGCAATCTTCTCTTGCTCAATAGCAGCATTCTCCCGAGTTAAGGAAATCTTCTCTTGCTCAAGAGCGGCATTCACCTTTTCAAAGGCAATTTTCCCCTCTGCAAGAACTGAGTTCTCATTGAGAAGTGCGGCCCTCTCTCGGTCATGCGCAGCTTGGGCCTGCTCCAACAATGCTTCCAAAACATAAAGATTATGCAACCGGTCACTTCTTTCTTGAACAAAACAATTCCGTACCTATTTCAGGAAGGACGCCTTGGCCTCCAGAGGAAGAATTCGGCTTTTGAGGGTAAAGACTTCATCTCTCATATTTTTCAGTTGAAAATTTTTTGAAGTCCAAGCTTCGGTATGAGGAGTGGCGAGCTAATAATGCTCAAGATGAACTAGAGTTGTCTCGGTCTGATCGGGCGCTACGTAGCTTCTGGTTTAAAGTATCAGTCTGTCGTTTCACTTGGGTTGTAATTTCATCTTTGATGGTATCCACATAGCTATTATGAACAGACCGTGACAACTCTAGTTCTTCTTGAGCATTATTAGCTCGCCACTCCTCATATCGAAGCTTGGACTTCAAAATTTTTGTGTGGACGTCCACACTCTGAGCAAAAACTAAAGTTTAGAATACACCATATAATAATAATACACAACAAGAAAAAAATGATACATTATTAGTTTTGGAATTTATAGGTCAGTAAAATACTCCCTCCCGTACTAAACTGATGACTTTCTAGTTGTGCGCACAAGTATTAAGGAGAAAAAAAGTAGATTATTTTACTCTTACATTTGCATTGGGAATTGAGGTAATTTTAAAGTAAAGTTATGAGATAAAAGTTGAGGGATAGAACTGGAACAAAAAAATTAAAACATCTAATATTTTGAAAAGAATGAGTGAATCCAAAAAATCATCTATTGTGAATAGAATTAATATTTGATTCACTATTTAAGATTTAAAATACATACAACAACAATAATACACCACACACTAATAATAAATAATCATAAATAATAATAATTCATCATTAGAAAAATATCGGATTCCGGGTAATACCAATTTTATGAATTATTTTATTAGTACAGTAAACATACAGAAAATAAAACATTTGTATATAATTAAACATATTAATTACTGCTGCTTGAATTTACATAAACAATCATGCAAAAAGTATCATTTTGCAAGTTATATTTAAAATTTAATGTAAATTTTATCCTTGGTGCGGGGTGCCATGTGTTATTGAGTTTCTTTTCCTTTCCTTTTGAGGAGGTGGTGTTTTGATCTGCGGTGGTGGTGTTCTGTTGTTGAGTGTTCTGTGAGCTTCTAGTTTCATTCTTGATGTTAGTAGTCTCGGTTGGATTTACTAGACTGGTCGATTCGTTTGTAATTGGATGTGGTGGGTGCTCTTTTTCCTCCCTATGCTTTTTTCCCCTCTGGGTTTTACTTAGGGAGGTTTTAATGAGGCCTGATCTTACCACGTCCGCCACAGCTCCATTCTTCATCGAATGTGGGCAGCTATAGAAGAGTAGATTACGCAAAGTACATTTCAGAGTAATATAGAAAAACATGTTTACCATGTGTGCCATCAGTAGAGAAAAAAAACATAATCTTGTCATGCAGAAGATGGTTAGATGCAGCCAAGAAATTGCAGTTTAGTAATAGCTACATACATACATAGATATACTAAGTCGGTGGATTATTTTCATAATACGAAAAACCTCCAGAACACTAGACCCGGCTATACTCTAAATACCGTACGCAAGTCATCTTCTTTCGCCATCACTTATCAGGTTTTCACCAGGTATTCACAACCTAATAACTATCAACACATTTCAGCTCTACATGAAAAAGGGAGCGTTTATGGAAACCTTTTCAAGATTAACTACATCACCAGTACAAGGGCATGAAAAAAAAAAGCCACAACGACAATAGCCACCTATACTACTAAAACTAAACCAGCAGAAACATGTATATAATTAACATGACAGCAAAAGTTGAAGAGAAATAAACAACTGAGACCCTTAGGCTGGGTTCTGTTCGGTAGTGAGCGGATGAGTTTTGCACTGCATCTGATGAGCTTGATTGCCATGTGTAGTTTGGGTAATGGCTGAAATTACTAAAGGGTGGTATAAACAGTCAGCGCCAGGAAGAAATGGTCATGATACAGGTATCTTTCCATGCCAGGGAAAGAAAACCAGGTACCGAATCAACAAGATTATAGTGGGAACAAGAATTCTCGTAGTTCCAAAGCAAAATCTTGGCTTGACTAACAGCATAGTGGCTAAGAGGAACACTGTGAAATCCAACTCCCTCCATCAGACCCTTCCACCATTCCTTGCACTCCATGCGCTCTCTCCTCCTCTTCGTTCTCAGTACTTCTACTACTACTGCCTCTTCCTCGCGACCTAAACAGGACATAATACGCTGACCGAAGTGACTCTCCACCCGAAGCCTCTCCTGTGAATCTCGTGGCAACTTCGGTTCAAGGGATTCAAACACAGCCAAGTAGTACCCAAGCGCTGTCTTGAACTGCGACATAAAATTGGACTCGTTCAAACTGACTTCGTACTCCCCTAAGGTTAAGATTGCTGGATTCAATGACTTGGCCAGGCGTAAGGCCTTCTCAACAGCAACCGGACTTCCATCCAAAAGGCTGTACAGCTGAAGCATGAAATTGACAACCAGTACCTCATCAGGTTCCACACTGAAGCTGGACTCATCCAACTCCTCAATGGGTGTGATGATTGGTTCAAACTCAAAATTCAGATCTAGAAGCTTAGCAAAATCACGAAGATGGTCCCCTGTGGCTGCAAGAGTAGCTGAAGGAGATTTTCCCTGACCCAGAGCTGGTATAGCTGAGATTCGGATACGTTGGGGACTACCATTTGAATGTGTTGCGAAAGCTTGTAGAAGGGCAGCCCATTGAACTCCTTGGAGTATACCAAAGTCGACAATATGGATGTGTTTAGCTCCATTTGCAGCTTCTAGGATTGCTTGATTTGCTGTCAAGTGGGCAAACTTGGAATATGGGCATGCGTCATTCAAGACCTTGTAAGACAAGGTCAACTCTTCAGCATTCACATAAGGGTGATCAGTAGAATACAGGGTAGGAGAGAGGCGGGCGCAGAGTGCTTTTATGAAGTAGTACACCACTCTCTCTGCGGGATCCCCATGTTCGTTTGCTCCTGATTCCCTGAGTTGCGTGACTGATTTCACTGCTTTATCAGGCTCTGATTCAGAAAGTCTAGCACACTCCAGCAGAGTTCTGAACGCAGGAGATGACAAGCTAACATCTATGCTGTTTTCTTGGGGCAACGTTTCCACTTCCAGTTCACGTTCTTTTCCAGGTGAGAGCGGAGATGGCAAAGGCATTGCAGCTACTCTATTTTGATTCTCTGTGTAAATGCAAGTGCGGCTTAGATCAGATGGCATAGACGTGCTAGCATTCAGCCGACTTGAAGACATGGCTCCAGTATCACCAGCACCATAATAGCTAAAATCAGTGCTTCCATGGAGTACCTCACAGTTCGAGGCGAGATTGGAGCTAGCAGTTGAGTCTCCAGCACCGCCCATAAAGCTCTCCATCCACTCATCTGACTCAAAATCTCCAGAAGCACCGCTTCCACCTCCGAATTCAGGAAATCTGAAGCCTGATGAAGGGTTGTCCAGTGGAGGAAGCTGAAAGCCAGGGTCATTTGCATCTGAAGCGCAGCTGATTTGGAATGGATCAAACCCAACTCCAGGAGAAAGGCCATAACCAATCGGGGGTAGGGATAGGTTACTTATCATGCTCTGAGATGGTGTCCTGGTCCATGGACTTGAGCAGAACGCATTTGCTCCAACTTGAGATTGGACCAGCGGTGGTTGCTGCTGTTGTTTCTCTTGTTGTTCTTTTTGTTTTATCACTTGCTGAGCTATAGCCATCAGGTTTCCACTATCTGCACACATGTATGCCATCCTCTGGGACAAAAAAGTAGCCACTCAGTAACAGATATGAAGAGCTGAGTTTACCAACTCAATGATTTAACTTGGCAAAACTTAGAATTCAAAGAGTAAAGAAAGTTCAATGCATCAGAGAGCCACTCAACCACGGAGTTTAACTAGGCTTGGAGAAGTAATGTTCAGAACGGAGGCTATGAATTCAGAGTTGTAGTGCTCCCTGTGTGGAATCATGTGTAAGACTGGAGCGTTCTTTGCTCTTATTGTTCTTCATCTACTTTTCAGTTTCCTATCCAGCAAACTCCAACATCCTAAACATACTTCGGCACTACATTCAAGAAGCTAACAACACACGGATCACAAGTTACCTTCCGCACTAATCTATCACCCACCACTTCCAATTAACCTACAACAGTTGGCAGGATCATCCAACCCTCAATCTAAGACAACTAAAAAGGATGATCAATTCAGACAGTAACACCATCAAGAAGCCCCAAATTCAAGCACAACCTTCCCACATTATTTTGACCACCACTTAGGAGACCAATAAAACCAAATCTCAAATTAGAAGGATATCACAATCTATCGGTCGTTCAGTACCAAAATACTACCTGCCGCAGCCACCTACCAACAATGAATTTCGAAGAGCTAAAAGAAACTACTCAGGAGTGTAGCTTCGAGTGTAAACTAGTGAGAAGAGTGAAACAGAACCCGGAGCTAAAACGTTTAACATTAATAAATGAAAAAAAAAAAGGCGGAACTGAGCGTAAGACTCGGAAGCTAACCAAAGTGGAGAGATGCAGGGTTCAACGGAGGCAGGCGGCGCAGGATGTTCAGCTACAGCCACGAAGAGGCAGCCGACGAGCACAGCGGTTTTCGTGTCTGCAGTTGTCCGTTGCGGCTGGGGGAGAGAGAGCCGAGAGAAGGGGCTAGTCTACTTTGATTGTGCAAACTGGAAGTAAATTCAAATTTTAAAAGGAAACCGATTTATAAGAAAAAGTTATTGCAGACCGACGGCAGTGAATACGCTTCTGGATCTCCTCTGGTTATGTGAGCAACTTTATACTATTTGTGTGACCATGAGGTTACCCAATAGTTTCATAAAGCAAAAAATATAAGAGATTACTAGACAGTTCTAATGGTCAGTCATTGGTTCGTATGGACATTTGCTGGCTCAGCTGGAATGAATTGTATAAGAGTCTAATGAAGGTTTGGGTTTTCGTGATCTGTACTCTAACAATGTTTTACATGTTCGGTAATGTTGGCGGATTTTACAACAACTGCATCTACTGGTAGCTAGAGTCTTGAAGGCGAAATACTTTACAGACACAAAGTTATTTCACTCTAGCTTGGGTGCAAGGTCTAGCCATGTCTGGCACACTATATGGGAGATTTTGCTACCTCCTACATACTAGTGCCCGAACGGTGATAGGCAATGGCTCCTCTATTAGATTGTTAGATCGATGGCTAATAGACAATACCTTCATAGGTAGAGAATGTAGGCTATCTTTCATGGCTGATGAATGACTCCACCAAAAGTTGGGATGAAGAGAGGGTTCGTGCTTGGTTTACTAAGGAGAAAACTGCATATATTTTGAAAACTATTCAAAACTCTATGCAACAGGATGGATGGTTCTAGGGAGAAACTAAGAATGGCAATTTCTTGGTTCGCTTTGCTTATCATTTAGCTTGTTCCCTCAAGCCATCGAATGGCACATCCACTTTGTACAGGATCCGACTTGGCGAAGCCATGCAATACCGATTGTAATGTCTGATGTAGGGTGTATGATAGTCGGGTTATTGTCCCCTTGGCTGGAAATATTCCAGTTGTTTAAACCGTTACGGTCATATGTAGCTACTTTGTAGCCCCCTGATAAAAAAAATAGCATTCGCGAGTATAATTTCCCCCAATGTGTTTGCTTATTTTTGTGGAATGTTTTGCAAGGAATTGTCCCTTATCGGGCTTTAATTTGCAAAAGGTGTAATATCTTGCAATAGAGAGGTGCCACTATTGCGGAGGCTTGGAGGATATGGCTCATGCCTTTTTCCTTTGCCATGAAGTAAAGAAATGATGGAAGGCAACAGGGTTAGTTCGACTAGACAATATTACCAATGATGGTTCCTTGCGAAAGTGGCTCATCTCTTTCATCTCAGTAGAAGAATCAACCCAAATTGAGAAGGTTTGTTCTCTTCTCTAGAAACTTTGGTTCGCTAGGTGCCAACTTGACCATGTAAGGACTCATCATTTTGGACTTGGGATGGACCAAGCCCAGACATTCTTAGATATATGTTTTTTTCAGTAAAATCACCAACTATCAAGCTAGATGAGGAACCCCCGCAGATGAAGGATGGCGAGGTTGAAATCTTTGTTAATAGGTGTGGAAGCGAACGACTTTTTGTATGGTGTGGTCTACAAGGGTGTTGTTGGTCGAATTCAGACTGCAGGTATAGAGAATGGTCAAACCCCCTGGGATGTTGCAGTGGTGGAGGTGAAAAAGCTTTGCTTCTTGGGCTTTCGTTGGATGGGCTCTCGATCGGCCCGTATGTACTCAGATAATCTCTCGAATGTCAATTTTCTTACGGGGTTGGGGGACGTTAGATTTAAAGTTAAGTCTGTCTTACATGATGTTTTTGCATCTCTATCATCTTTTCAACGTGTTATGTGGACTCATGTGTTAATCGGGCTAGCACTTTGGCTGCATAATCTAGCCAATATTTTTAGGCAAGGACAGTTGATAGGAGTTTGGTGTCACGATATTCTCCATCGTGTTCTATCATTAATCTGATGCTATAAAGGTCAGTGTTTAAAAAAAACTTTATATTTGTGACCAATTCATAAGGGTTTTATCTCTTAAATTAAAAAAAAATATATAGTTAAGATTATAAGTTAATATTTTGTTCTCCTATATTTCAAAATAGATTATAAAAATGGACCTTTATTTTCATATGATATAAAAGATAAGAGATAGAACTAAAAAATAGTTGTAAAAAAAACTAATACGTCTCATGGTTTGAAAATAATGAGAAGAGTAACATCATCATAGTACTTTAACGGTTAGAAATGCGTTTGTTTTATTTAGGATTTCAGCATACAATAACTAATAATTGTATTTATATATTATAGTTAAAATAATTATATTGTGTTGTCAATTAAAATTTATCAATATTTTTGTACACATTGTTTTTAAATGTGATAACGAATTCATGTTACTGTCTTAAGATCTGTAGATGATAGAAAAAAAATATCAAATAAAAATTTTCTCCACAATAAAAGATAATTAAGAAAATAGGAATATAGACATTTGAATAAGATTTGATATATTTATTTAACTGTAATTTTTAAAGAATTTGATTTATACTAATATATAAAACTGACTATAAACTATTTAGTTAAGTATGAATATTAAAAAAAAGTAACTATAACCACAACAAAGATGCACGCACGTAGGATCTTCGGTATCTAAAGTTGTAGGATTATTATTTTCGAAAAATGAGAGTCGTCCCCTAGCCTTGTGTTCCTCGAACATTTCTAGGGTTTCTCCTCTTCCACCTCTGCCGCTTTCTCCTCCACTGGCCACCTCTCGCGGCCGCCGGAGGAACGTCTCTCCTTACGTTTTCCCTACTCTCTGCTCTCTCTAATTAGCTTGTGTGAGTTTCCGTTTCAATTCGATGGATGATATGGAGTTGGCTCCGCCGCCTGCGAAGATCCCGCGCAACTCTGAGCGGTCTGGTATGGTTATTGATAACCAACAATCGGCTTTGCTGGGTCGTTCTGTGGTGCCTCAAGAACAGCCTCCTTCTTTCAAGACGGTAGTGTCGAAGGACGGGGAGCGGGCACCGAGTTTGGAAAACGAAAATGAGTGGCTAGACCTGGTCTCTGATGATGACGACGGTGAGATGGAGGATGAAGATCCTCGTTGCCCAACTGTGCGCATATCCAAGGAGTAGAAGTTGCGTTACCGAGAACCGTGGCGGAATGCGCTAATTGTCAAGCTATTGGGAAAGAATTTCCCTATGCACTTCCTGTATGACCGATTGAAAATGCGATGGAATCTACATGGCGAGTTCACGATGGAGGACCTGACGAATGGTTTCTTCAGAGTTGATTTTACCAATCAAGAAGACCTCAACTTTGTTCTAACTGAGGGACCCTGGCCGATCTCTGATCACTATCTTACGGTTCGGCGCTGGAGGCCGAACTTCAACCCAAAATCAGAGGCGTTGGCTAATCTGGAAGTTCTTGTACGATTTCCTGATCTGCCAAATGAGTACTACAACGAAGAATTTCTTCGTATCTTGGGTTCGAAAGTTGGCAAGGTCAAAAAAGTTGACCTAACGATGGCTAACTTTGGCAAATCCAGACTCGCTAGGGTGGCTGTTGAGGTGGATCTTACAAAAC
Organism: Limonium bicolor; assembly: GCA_023374045.1. Taxonomy (NCBI): domain Eukaryota; kingdom Viridiplantae; phylum Streptophyta; class Magnoliopsida; order Caryophyllales; family Plumbaginaceae; genus Limonium; species Limonium bicolor. The sequence continues at coordinate 19,260,426 of CM041777.1, forward strand.
CCCTCCTTGCGAAATACCGTTTCAGAAGGCGTACAATGAAGATTGAGTATGAAGGCCTCCACTTAGTTTGTTTTTCTTGTGGTTGCTATGGCCACAAAGAGGCAGCTTGTCCAAGCAAGGAGACTGAGGAGGTTGTGGCGCAGAATGACGGTGTACCTTTAGTTCCGGTTCCTGAAACTGAAGAAGTTTCTCATATCACAAACGATTTTGGTGATTGGATGGTGCCGAAGCGGCGTAACACGGTCAAATCAAGACAGTCCAAAGGGGTGAAAGACTCAAAGGTTGATCGAACTCAGATGAAGGATGGTTCCCGATTCCAAATTTTGGACTCTAGAGAGAATCAAGTGGGCAATAAGGAGTTGCGAATAGAGAATTCTCGTGATTTGATTCCTAAGGCTCAAAGTGGAAGCGGTGTGGAAAACCAGGGGCGTAAGTCTACTGTCCTGGGCATTGACCCAGGCCCTGTAAGTATTCCTGTTGCTCCAAATATTATTTTGCCTAATGCTTCTGGTTCTGTATCTGATGTGCTTGCTGGTGATAAGCATTTGGTTGCTAGTAGTAGCTCTGGGGGTGGTGTCTCTACTGGGGACACTTAATTCTTGTGTTTGTTTGCTTGGTTTAGCATGTTCATGACTAAGATTATATTTTGGAATATTATGGGTGCTCTGAGAACCAGTTTTCATAGATCCTTTAGGGATATTGTTAGATTCTATCGTCCTGATGTTGTAGTCTTGGTGGAACCTAGAGTAAGTGGGCCCACGGCTGAATCGATATGCAGCAGGCTTGGGTTTTGATCATGTTTTTCGAGAGGATGCGGTAGGATTTAGCGGGGGTATTTGGGTTCTCTGGAACAGCGCTGTTGATATCCAGGTTATTAACTCTAGTAGACAAATTGTGCATTGCCATGTTCGCGCCTGTAATAAGTCATTTTTCCTTTCAGCTATATATGCAAGTCCTAATGCAACTGTCAGGCAGATCCTGTGGAATGATTTGAATCTCTATCAGAATGTGAATGATGTTCCTTGGGTTATCGGTGGTGACTTTAACGCTACACTCTTACCCTCTGATAGGAGTAGGTCTTCTAGGAACAACATGGGCATTGATCGTCTGTTTTCTGAATGGTTTCATTCTAGAGCTCTTATTGATATTCCTTCAACTGGTAATATTTTTACTTGGTCTATTGGGACTGTTAGTGCTAAGTTAGATAGGATTCTTGCTTCGACTGAATGGTGCAATCTGTTCCAAAATTCTGTTACTTTAAACCTCCCTAGAACATCTTCTGATCATAGTCCTGTATTACTATCTCTAGATAACCATCCTTCTAGAGGCCTAGGTAATAAGCCGTTTAAGTTTTTGGCAGCTTGGCTTACTCACCCTGAATTTAATGACACAGTCTTGAAGTACCTTGATCTGGATTCTGACTTAAGTGAAACACTTGGGAAGCTTAGTCAGCAACTTCGAATTTGGAATAGAGTCTCTTTTGGCTAATGGTGGCCACGGGTCCGGTTCCACCGGTTCCGGTTTCGGTTCCACCGGTTCCGGTTCCGGTTCCGGAAAATGTGTATTCGTATTCGGAACCGGTCTGGGCGGTTCCGGTTCCGGTTCCGATTCCGGTTCTGAAATCTGGATTCGCTTCGGATTCGGTCAAAAAACCGGTTCCGACCGGTTCCGATTCTGATCGGTTCCGGAGCGGTTCCGGAAAGATTCGACCGGCTCTAGTTGCTTCGTTTTAGCTCCGATTTGAGATCCGTTTGAGCACACACGTTGCTCTTTTCATCCACTTTACTCCTAGATAGGTTATTCTTCAAGTTTATAATCTTAAATGTGTAAGAAACAAAGAATTAGGAATTTTTATTGAATTTACAAAAATAAGGAACAAAGAGAATTTTATTATATGATTCACTGCCTCATTAAAACCTTATTAGGTAAAAACCCATTGGGAAAACCCTAATTAGGAAAAAGAGTACAGCTACTAAGAGGTTACATGATGTCAATTTGCAAGTCTTAAAAAAAGATTACATGGAAAGAAAGTAATACTAAATTACTAATACATTCTAAAATATTACACGGTAACTTCAACCGGTTCCGGGGTGGTTCCGGTTCCTGTTCCGGTTCCCGGTTCCGAATCCGATGGCGGTTCCAGGCGGTTCCGGTTCCGGTTCGGGCCTGAATCTCAAAACATGTATTCGTATTCAGAACCTACTGAGGCAGTTCGGTTCCGGTTCTGGTTCCCACCGGTTCCCGGCCGGTTTCGGTTCCAATCGGTTCCGAGTAGAACCGCCGGTTCTGGGTAGAACCGGACCCGATGGCCACCATTACTTTTGGCCATATAATTATGAACAAGAATAAAACTCAGGCCCGCATTAAGGGTATCCAGAGAGCCATAGATGCTGGGGTGGGCGATCATCTCAGGGGGCTTGAAAAGAAATTAATTAAGGAGCTTGATTTATGGCTCCAAAGGGAGGAGCTTCTTTGGTTTCAGAAATCAAGGGAAGATAGAATCAGACTTGGTGATATGAATACCTCGTATTTTCACATCAAAACTAATATTAGGAGGAAAAGGAACAGGATTAGTGCCCTGTTAGGAAATGATGGGGTGTGGGTTAGCAATGATTCCGAGCTTTGTAAGCTTGTTCAGGAGCATTTTGTTAAGCTTTTTTCCTCTAGTGAGTCCTCTAGGGTTCCCCTCGAAGATCATAGTTTTCCTATTCTCCCTACATCTGATCTCGAGTCTTTTAATAAGAGTGTCTCCTTGGGAGAGGTTACCCACGCTTTAAAATCTATGAAGGCTTTTAAGGCTCCTGGGGTAGATGGCTTTCCTCCCGGTTTCTTTCAGCATTTTTGGCCTCAAATCAGGCCGACAGTGTGGAAGTTTGTTAGGGAAGCATTTACTAACGGCAAATTTGATAATAAGTTAAACCATACCATTATTGCCCTTATCCCTAAAGTGGACCAGCCAATTAATGTTGCCCAATTTCGGCCTATCCCCTTATGCCAAGTGCAGTATAAGATTCTAGCTAAGGTCATTATAAATAGACTTAAGCCTTTTATGCCCAATTGGGTTTCTCCTAATCAATCTAGCTTTGTTCCGGGTAGAGTTATTTTTGATAATATAATTCTTGTTCAGGAAGCCATTCATTTCCTTAATAACACAAAAGCAAGGAATGGCTTCATGGCTTTGAAAATAGATCTTGCTAAAGCCTATGATTAGTTGTCATGGAAGTTCATCAATGAAACTCTGGTCTGTCTAGGTTTGTCGGCCAAGTTTATCCAGTTAATTATGTACTGCATTACGACAGTTTCCTTTCAGGTTAGTTGGAATGGTGGCCTCACTGATTTATTTAAAGCTGAAAGGGGGGTGAGGCAAGGGGATCCCATCTCCCCATTTATCTTTGTTCTTTGTCTTGAAAGACTATCCCACCTTATTAATAAATCTGTTGAGAGAAAAGAGTGGACCCCTCTTAATATGGGCCGTAGGGGCACAGAATTATCCCATAGCTTTTTTGCAGACGATTTGGTCTTATTTGGGGCTGCTTCCCCTAGGCAAATGTGTGTGATGAAAGAGATCCTTTCTGATTTTTGTAAGGCGTCGGGCCAAACCATTAGTTTTGAGAAATTCATGCTTCTTCTGTCTAAAAATGCTAGCCCAAAGCGTGCTTTAATCTTGAGTAGGGAGGCAGGGGTTCCTAGCTCTAGGGATTTGGGTCGATACTTAGGGGTGTACTTGCAGCAAGGTCGGTATGACAAACGTAATCAGGAATCTCTTCTCTCTAAGGTTAGAAATCGCCTTTATGGTTGGAAAATGAAGACATTATCCTTTGCAGGCAGAATATGTCTTGCGAAGAGCTCGCTCTTCTCAATCCCGGTTCATCACATGCAGTGCCAAATCCTCCCCGTATCTCTTTGTAATCAATTCGACAAGCTTTGCCGGGATTTTGTCTGGGGTCATGAATCACATTCGCGCAAGTTTCATTCAGTCTCGTGGGACCAAATCTGTAAGCCCAAAAAATTGGGTGGATTAGGTTTTAGGTACTCTAGAACTATGAATTTAGCTTGCTTTGGCAAAATAGTTTGGAATCTTGTTTCAAATAAGGACAGTCTTTGCAATAGATTGCTTAAGTCTAGATACCCCAACCCTGAAGTGAGTCGATGCTCTGTAACTTGGAGGAATATTAAGAAGTGTAGTTCATTGGTCCGCCAGGGGTGTAAGTGGGTTTTAAGCAATGGTAAACTTATCTAGTTCTGGACTGATAAATGGGTTCTTGATTGTGATCTTCTTTCTGTTGCTGTAGGGGTTGTTCCTGATTCCTTGCTTTGTAATTCGGTCTCTGATTATTGGGATGAAACTAGGGGCTGGAAATGGGAGATGTTTTTGCATCTTCTTCCTAGTAATTTAAGGCCAACATTTGTCAGTCAGATGGTTTTCCCAAATGGAGGGGATGATTTCATTTCTTGGAAAGAAAATGTTTCAGGGACTTATTCCGTTGGCTCTACATACTCACTGTTGTGTTCTCATAATGTACGTAGGAATGACAGAATGATGGACTCTAGTTTATTTAATAAAGTTTGGAAGCTATCTGTACAGGAAGGAATCAGAGTCTTCTTGTGGCAAGTTTGTTTGGGAAAAGTAATGACTAATGCTAAACGTTTTCGTATGGGTTTTACCAATGACAGTTCCTGCCACTATTGTGGCCAGGAGGAAGATTTGTCCCATTTGTTGCGTGACTGTGCTGTAGCAAGGAAGCTATGGGACCGTTTTATTCCTAGAGATCAGAGAAGTGATTTTTATGGCTTTTCTTTTGCTGATTGGATAAAGTCTAATATTATTCAGCAGAAGCGCATGTTAATAAATGATAATTGGTGTGATGTTTTTGTAATTTGCTGCTATTCTCTTTGGATCTGGAGGAATAATAAAGTGTTTGGGCAGGAACATAGAACTTTCTTACCTTTTCATGTTATCATTAGTAATTGCAGGGCTAATTGAAAAGCATGGGCGTTGAGCAAGTTGTTCAATCTGGATTGTTTGTCATCTCAGAACCGCGGTCCTGATGTGGGAGGGGGGTGGTCTCCTCCGATGCATGGGTATTTTAAATTTAATGTCGATGGTGTTGTTTGTAAACGGTCTAACTCTGCTGCTATTGGGGGTGTTTGCAGGGATAGTAGAAGGAATTGGGTGATTGGATTTGGGAAGACGGTGGGCAAGACGGATGTGTTGCATGCGGAAGCAATTGCTCTTCTCCATGGAATCAGATTGGCTAGCGACAAACAGATGCATAGGATCATTTTCTGTTCTGATTCACTTGCTTTGGTGAACCTGTTCAACCAATGCCCGGCTCAGCACCACTGTCTACCTATTATACGTGAGTGCAAGGCCATCTTGGATAGTATGTGTGAGGCCTCAGTGATTTACACCCCACGCTGTTGTAACACTATAGCTGATGCTATTGCTAAGTATAGTTTAGCTTGTAATCTAGATCATAGTGTAATACTCTCTCCTCCTGAGTATGTAGCTCCACTCCTTTCGGAGAACTTGACTTTACTGATTAATAATACTTGAGGCTTTGCCTCCGCTTTGCGACCACAAAAAAAAAAAGATGCACGCACGTATTATTTACATAACTAAGAATCTGTATCGACAGATAGCACAATTATATGTCTCAAATTTTTCTACAAATAGACTTAATAAACTACAAATCAATGGTAGAGACACTAAATTAAATATATAAGGGAAACCAAATTTTGAGGATTCACACTCCTCAACACGCCCTTAGCATGCCCCATAAATAAACATAGTATTAATTTATTTGTCTTTTGTAGTAATTTGAATTACTATATATTACTACTATAACATGGGGAAGAACTTGATGTGATGAGGAATAAAAAACACCATGGTAAACACGTTTTAGAAGGTGCATAAGGGATATTTTTGACATTTCCTTTAAGGCTAGTTTTGTAATTCTTTTTCTGTTCCGTTCTATTCTTCCTCCTCTTTCTAATCGAATGCTTTCATTTTCGTTCTTCTCCCCTTGTCTGATTTCCTTTCTCTTCCGTTCTTCTCCCGCATGTCTGTGCGATCTTGTATCTTCCGACCATCACTGCCTTCTCGCCAATCTATCCCTTACTTCTTCATTCTATGCATTATACTTTCTAGAACCCTAACTTCACGCTTCTGTTAGGTTTGTTAGTCTTCTCTCTATTTTTACTTTCTCTGCATTTTACTTTCTTCTTCTTTGTAATGCTGGTAGAAGTAACTTCTATAATCTTTCCTCTTCTTATTTTGTTCTCTGATCGTGTGTTTTTTTTTTTGCTTTGTGTGTTACTAGATGAAATACATTGTTTGATTTTGGTTTTTATAGGTGTTGATCAACTATTGAATCAATACTGTTCTTTATCAGTGGTATGATTTCTAGTCTTTACAGATCTTGCTTGCATTTTGTATATACATCTATTTGTGTTTGTTAATAGGTTATTTGATTTTGATTGGTGTTGATGAACTATTGAATGGCTAGTGTTGTTTATGATTGTTGTGATTTTGTTTCCAAATTAGGTTTGCCTGTATTTGTTATGATCATTCATCTATTTTTTTGCATTTATTAATTTTCATGAACAATTGTCTTGTTAATGTTCAGAACGGAACTTGAGGTGTACAAATGGGTAGAACCAAAGCAAAAAGAAACGATGTGGATGAAGATTTGTCTAATGAACAAATTGATGTTGTTATATTAAGGTAAATTTTGATTATAGTTATGTTTCATTATTTTTGTTTTGATTCATATTATTCATACTGTTGATTCATTTTAATACTTCTTTTGGTTCACAATCTAATAGTTTTTATTTTTTATACAGAGCAACTGACATTGGTAAAAGAAAACAAACTGTGACTGATGTCGGGCCTTCTGAAAATGTTTCTAAACTTGTTGAAGTTCAAAACCAGACAAGACTGAAAAATAAACAGCCAGTTCTTATTGAAGCAATTGACCATGTCATAACTGAGTAAGTTCCTTCTGAATATGTATATTCCTATTGAACATGTGCTATTAGATTTTAGTTGTTTTTTCATTATTTTTTATTCATACTGTTGGTTCGTTTTAATATTTAGGTTGGTTCACATAACAAAGATATTTTTTAATTATACAGGCAACCAAAGACAAACAAAGAAAAAGAGAAGGTTGTTCATGTGGTCCCTTCTGAAACTGTTTCTAAACCTTCCAAAGTTCAAAAACAGAAAACAATGAAAGATAACAAGCAAATTTCTAATGAAGTAACTGACCCTGTTATAACCAGGTAAATTGGCTCGTTTTTTATGTGCTATTTTATTTTAGTTTTTTTAATCATATTGTTCATATAGTTGGTTCATTTCAATACATAGTTTGGTTCACATAACTAACAGTTTTTATTTATCATACAGACAATAAAAAAGAAGAAAAGGAAAAGAGAAGGTTGGTGATATTGACCCTTCTGAAGCTGTTTCTGATGTTGTTAAAGTTCCAAAAATGAAAAAGCAAAGGCAAGTTAAAGAGTCTTTACCTTTTGATGATTCTGATGAAGAAATTGAGTTATCTAGAGTATCGACCCATATGGCTTTGAAAAATATGATTCATGTCATACAAAATTTAGATACTGAGTAGATGAGAGATCTTGAGGAAATAGGTTTTGGGTCTATTCTTCATTTAAGGCTCAAGCGTCTGAATGGTTATTTAAATTTGTGGTTGTTGAATAATTATGACTGGGCTCGGTGCTGTCTATGATTGATTGATGGTGAGAAAATCGATGTCTCTGCTGATGTTGTGTATGCTTGTCTTGGTCTTCCTCATGGTGGTGTGACAGTGATTGAGTAGTCAATTTTGTGATGATGCTTATTATGGGTTTCTTGTTTCTTGGAGAGGTGTGGAATGTCAAGTTGAAAGGGCCCACTATAAAACAAATGGCTGAGAGATTGCATACATTTAGGTGTGAGGAGTTTTTACGAGAAATTTTGTTTGTTTTGCTATCTCATGTTTGGTCAGTTCATATCAAAATGGCCACTACAACTGGAAAGTTTTTTATTCATTGATGGATTTGAGTTTGTGTTAGGAAATGAATTAGTGTAAGTTTGTGAAGTGCAAACTCAATCAAGCTATGAGGAGTTTGGATAAATCTGAAGCTAAGGGTAAATGTTTTACTGGTTCATTGTTGTTGTTAAATTTGATATATTTGGATCGTACATCATTAGAATATAATCCTGGGTTAGAAAGTTTCCTTCCCTTTTATGTTGGGATCAGAAGAGGTATCATGACTCATGAGAGGGTGAAGTTAGAGATTCTTGCTGGTGGTTTTGGTCGGGGTAAGGTTGAAGCCCTCAACGGAGAGGTTGGCTCTGGCGCCACCTTCTACCATGGCTCCATCCACGTGTTTTATTATAATTGGAGCTTTAAAATTCTGGAAAAAAAGAGAAGAGAATAAGACAACGGTCGCGTACGTAGTTGAATATGTGTATGAGAGAAATCAGCGCAAAAAGAACCGCACGATTCAAAATCCTGCTTCTACACTCTCATGATACCACCAGCAAAACCACCAGCAAGAATCTCTAACTTCACCCTCTCATGATACCTTTTCTGATCCCAACATAAAAGGGAAGAAAACTTCCTAACCCTAGGATTACACTCTAACGATGTACGAATCAAATATATCAAATTTAACAATAACAATGAACCAGTAAAACATTTACCCTAAGCTTCGGATTTATCCCAACTCCTCATAGCTTGATTGAGTTTGCATTTCACAAACTCACACTAATTCATTTTCTTACACAAACTCAAATCCATCAATGAATACAAAACTTTCCAGTTGCAGAGGCCAGTTTGATGTGAACTGGCCAAGCATGAGATAACAAATCAAACAAAATTTCTCTTAAGCTTTTCACCCCTAAATGTATGCAACCTCTCAGCCATTTGTTTTATAGTGGGCCCTTTCCACTAGACATTTCACACATCCCTCCAAGAAACAGGAAAATCATAACAAGTATCATCACAAAATTGACTACTCGCCACAGTCACTATCACACCACCATGAGGAAGACCAAGACAAGCATACACAACATCAATAGAGACATCGATTTTCTCACCATCAATCATCCTTAGACCGCACTAAGCCCAGTCATAATTATTCAACAACCACAAATTTAAAGAACCATTCAGGACGCTTGAGCCTCAAATGAAGTATAGACCCAAAACCTATTTCCTCAACATCTCTCATCTGCTCATTATCCAAATTTTGTATGACATGAATCATATTTTTCAAAGCCATACGGGTCGATACTCTAGATAACTCAAGTACTTCATCAGAATCATCAGAAGGTAAAGTCTATTTAACTTGCCTTAGCTTTTTCATTTTTGGAACTTTAACAGCATCAGAAACAGCTTCAGAAGGGCCAACATCACCAACCATCTCTTTTCCTTTTTTTCTTTTTGATTGTTTGTATGATAAATAAAAACTGTTTGTTATGTGAACCAAACTCTGTATTGAAATTGAACCAACTATATGAACAATATGATTCAAAAATCTAAAATAAAATAGCACATAAAAAACGAGCCAATTTACCTAGTTATAATGGGGTCAGTTACTTCATTAGGAATTTGCTTGTTATCTTTCATTGTTTTCTATTTTTGAACTTTGGAAGGTTTAGACACAGCTTCAGAAGGGATCACATGAACAACCTTATCTTTTCCTTTTTTTGTCTTTGGTTGCCTGTATAATTAAAAAAACTCTTAGTTATGTGAACCAACCTAAATATTAAAACGAACCAACACTATGAATAAAAAATAATCAAAAACAACTAAAATCAAATAGCACGTGTTCAATAGGAATATACATGTTCAGAAGGAACTTACTCAGTTATGACAGGGTCAATTGCTTCAATAAGAACCGGCTGTTTTATCTTTCAGTCTTGTCTGGTTTTGAACTTCAACAAGTTTAGAAATATGTTCAGAAGGCCCGACATCAGCAACAGTTTGTTTTCTGTTGCCAATGTCAGTTACTTTGTATAAAAATACAAACTATAAGATTGTGGACCAAAAGAAGTTTTAAAATGAATCAACAGTATGAATAATATGAATCAAAACAAAAATAACAATGAAACATAACTATAAAAAAACAATTACCTTAATATAACATCATCAATTTGTTCATTAGACAAATCTTCATCCACATCGTTTCTTTTTGCTTTGGCTTTACCCATTTCTACACCTTTCGTTTTGAACATTAATAAGACAATTGTTCATGAAAATTAACAAATGCAAAAAAACAGATGAATGATCATAACAAATACAGGCAAAACCTAATGCAGAAACAAAATCACAACAGTCATAAACAACACTAGTCATTCAATAGTCCATCAACACCAATCAGAATCAAATAACCTATTAACAAACACAAACAGATGTATATTCATACAAAATGCAAGCAAGACCTGTACAGATAAGAAATCATACCACTGATAAAGAACAATATCGATTCAACAGTTGAACAACACCAATAAAAACCAAAAATCAAACAACGTATTTCATCTAGTAACACGCAAAGCAAAAAAAAACACGATCAGAGAACAAAATAAGAAGAAGAGGAAAGATTATAGGAGTTACTTCTACCACCATTACAAAAAAGAAGAAAGTAAAATGCACAAAAAGTAAAAGTAGAGAGGAGAATAACAAACCTAACTGAAGCATGAAGTTAAGGTTCTAGAAAGTATAATGCACAAAACAGAGAAGTAAGGTTAGATTGGCGAGAAGACAGTGACGGTCGGAAGATACAAGATCACACAGACACGTGGGAGAAGAACGGAAGAGAAAGGAAATCAGAGAAGGGGAGAAGAACCAAACTGAAAACGTTCGATTAGAAAGAGGAGGGAGAATAGAACGGAACAGAACAGAAAAAGAATTACAAAACTAGCCTTAAAGGAAATGTCAAAATACTCCTTGCGCCATATCTTACGCTATATTAGAAGGTGGCGCAGTTATTCTGTGGTGGTTTGTTTAGATTTGAAGTGATTCTCTGTTGATATCATGTTTAAAAATCCCTATAACCTCTTTTAAGTCCTTGTTCACTCTCCTTCTTCCATCACTAAACAATCCTTAAATGATTATTTTACTGAAATTTATTAAGTGTAAAAAAAATACATAGATATTCGATTATAATGATTATATGTTATCATTATTTATATTTCAATTTCAATTAATATATAATAAATCTGTATACTTCAATAAAAATTAAAAATATACTTAAATGAACAGCTATGTAATAATTAAGTTAGTGTATATGTTAATATAAAATATTATAAAGATTCATTTCCTCGTTTAGTTATATACTATATATTTGACAAATAGAATTAAATATACTAAATAATATATATTGTAATATTTAAAACAAGATTTACAAATTTTATATCAAAAAATTGCTATTACGAAATCAATGACTATAGAATATTTAACAAAAAGTTAAGTACAGTCATTATTTATTATTTTACTATCATATACTGTTCAATTTAATCAAAACTAATTATTTAATAAAAATATTAATTATAATTAAAAATATGTATAATTAAATAAAAATATATTCACTTAAAGGTGAATTAAAATATTAATTAGAATATCAAAAAAATATAAAAACTAGATATATATTCGCATATAAAATGTTTCATAAAATATCAAACATCTATTATATAATTATTTAAAATAGGATGATTCCCTCGTATTCAAACAAACAATAAAAAAATGAAGGGAATTTTATTTATTTGTAAGGAGAACCAAATAGATTTTCTAAACACTTTTAGTTCAGAAAATCCGTTTACTTTCCCCACAATTATCTTTCCTTATTTTGGTAAAAAAAAAAAACGAACGCCTCAAGACCAGCATCCATATCAAGCATGAATGATAGAGTCACAATGTCAACTTTTGTTATATAAATATAAATTTAAAACAAGATCGGTACGTTTGGGGTAAAATATTGACCCGACTGAAAATTGTGATCATTATACAAAATTAATTAATTGGATTAAGTTCTTATAAATAACTATATCAAATTAAATAAATTAGGTTATGACTTAACATATGCACGTTTAAAATGTATAGATAAATACAAAACGACCCTATTCTTTTACAAGCCGACACCAATTATGTTGGTTGTCCACTATAGTTACAAAAAATAGAAAGAAAACGTACATAAGAGAAAAAGTAAAAACAAACTGATACGATAACTGATATATTTAACCTATAAGAAAAAAAAAACTTATCATAATGGAAAATAATGGAGACTAGTTCATCAAATTTTATCATATCAACTGGTTTCGTAAAACCATTTCGTCAACCTTGACCTAGAATCACGCATACATAACCCTCTCTTATTATATCCGCAGACCAATTTCTCCACACTATAAAAGTACAGGGGATTTCCAACAATACATAACGTAACAAATTGCTTTATCTCTGAAAGATAAGAGAATAGATTTTCGTTCACGCTTCTGGCGAAGTCTATCAAAATATTGCAGGAGTTTAAAGGTTACCCAGATAAATTTAGAATAAAAGAGCTCTGTACTGATCCGCCTCAGCAGCCATCTCATCAAGGCTTCTGTCCTTGCGTTCCTTGTCAAGGTCCAGCTTTTGTGCTAGCTCCTTCTCCTTCGCGTCTATCTAATTGGTTCAAGTACAACGAAATAAAAAGGGTTAGAAAAAAAAGGGAGAGAAAACCAATCTAGCTAGCTACTTAAGCCGACCAGACTCAGTGATGAAAAGCAGTTTCAATGAGTTAATAAACGAACATAATTATACCAAGCGCAAATTCAAACTTGAATAAACATACCGCATCGTATATCTCATCGTTCTTCTCGAAATCACCCACTTTTCTGGGTATAATGTGTATATGAACATGAGCTACCGTTTGACCAGCATGCGGTCCATCCTAACAAGATACCAGTATCATTAATCATGAGGAAGATACTAGCCACAAGGCGCTAATTTATTCAAACCGATAAAACAAACAGAATAAGACACAGTAGTAAGCAAGTACCTGGATAGCAAATGTAAGTGAAGATGCATTATGGTGCACCTCCAGTCGGCTCCCAACCTTTTGGGCTGTGAGCCATAGATCACTAGCCTCATCAGCAGAGAGTTCACCAAATCTCTTCACCACACGCCTTGGGCAGACCAAAACATGTGCATATTGTCAAGTTTAAACAACCAGTACAATCAAATCAAACCACACGGTCAGCTTATCATTTTGCAGCTGCATGTACAGGAATAATAGACAATTGTATACTAAACTAGGACACACCCAAGAAAGCCTTCATACATCCTCACACCAGCTAAGCTGGTCGGCAACAGAGGTTGATTGTTGTACATAATAGAACAACCAAAGTGCAAAAGCATGAGTATATATGCTCAATGAATGTTGTAAGCTTTGTGTTCGAATCAGGAAAGATACAGCATTCACGGGACATACTTAAAGTCATGTGAAATGCGATGGATCTTATGTTAGATGATGCTGTTATACTCAAATCACTGATCACACACTTGATCAAGAAATTGGTTCACAGCATCTACGGGTGAAAGAATAAAATTCAAACCAGTGCGAAAATCACTAGCAAAGAGTATGAGACAACACTACACAATTTCGGCTGAACAATATCTAGATAAAAAGTCCTACTGCATTCAATATATAACTGTCTATAAGCAAACTCAATTTCAGGTCAGAAACACTTTACAAGAATATGCCAATCATGCTTCAGGAGCAGACATGCAAATTAAGCAACCAAAAAATATCAGTGTATCATAATCCAGCCAGATGGACAGGTGAAGGATATGACCTGCAAACACAATAAAACAATTCATTGCAATGAATAGCAATTATGAATAAAACAACACTCAGACTAAAGCTCAGTAATTTTATAAATGGGCAACGCCTGTATTTAAGATCAAGACAAAATATTGGCATAGAACGGCACACAAAAACATGAATAGCAAAGCAAATCAACTTAAAGGCAAAAAAAAAAAAAAAAAATCAAAGGTGAGCTTCATCGGAAGCAACTCTAGACTTAAATAACTTGACTCAAACATCTACCTTAAAGTTGCATGGATTCCAACCTATTCCATGATATAAGAGCGGATAGATCAGGTATGAAATTCATAGATTTTCAAACCGGAGGGAGATTTTACTAATCAATTCATGTAATATTGGACCACTCAAATACGTACCATCTGCTTAAAACAAACCCCTTATTCAATCCCCACAAAAGGTGGATAAACCATAACCTAGAAAATATAATGACAGTTCTTACAAAAAGAATAGCAAATAAACATAAGCATTAAGCAGTCATTCAAAGTTAAAAATAAAAACAAATAAACCCATCATCCAGCTTTGTATTTGCTACAATGCTGTCAGTGGAGTCAGAAAAAAGAGGTCCAACTCCCTCATCTGTCATAATGACCTGTGACTCCATACTTGCTGACCTCATTCCACCTCTACCATCATCATCATCATCATCATCATCTTCTTCTTCTCCCCCAACTATATACCATTTCTGCCTCTATTTCCATCTTTTGCACTTTTCTTCTAGCCGGAGACTATCTCTAAAACTTATGTTATCATCTCCTCATCTAAAGTCAACAGCTAGCCGTCACAACCCTACCATTTCCATCTTTTGCACTTCTCTTCTAGCCGGAGACTATCTCTAAAACTTATGTTATCATCTCCTCATCTAAAGTCAACAGCTAGCCTTCACAACCCTACCCATTACGGATACCCAGTCCATGTGAATCAATTATGATGCCGGGACATCCCTGCTTGATGGAAAGAGATAAGACATCATTGTTCAAGTCTAGAAGAATTATTATTCCTGAGTGGATTGGTTCTTTTCATTTTAGATAGCCCAAAACATCGAATCACTAGAAAAGAGAGCACTTATAAATTTCCCTCTTTGTGTACACCATAGCCAAAAGCTGAAAAAAAAATCAATGTACCACATACATGGGCTCGCCCACATACATACTAAAGAGAAGAGTGAATGCAGCAAACGATGCTACATTAAGTCATGGGCTCGACCACATACATAAAACAGAGGTATCGGACAATTAACGATAACTACCTCTAAGAAATCAAGCCATGCTAAGCATGTCTCAGAAATCTCAAGCGTTGAGTGCAAAAATAGACATGTACATGCTCTATCTTTTTGTAAAAATCAAGACCTGGCTCGTTAGCTCACAACAGAGTGCCTGATACAAAATGGCTTCTTGGTTTTGGCATGAAACATGACAAATACTGTAAGTGTCATGAGATGATAAACACAAGCCAAGGTGTGGTAAAACAATATTTCAAATCTCTAAACAGCATTACTGTTTATGGGGAATAAATGAGACTACAAAACCTAAATTTTCATTAATATGCTAAACTAATAACAGGGCTGGAGCAGGATTTAACAATAACACCAAAGAGAATGAAGAGATCAATAGAAGTACCAGGAAGCAGAGGGCGCAGGTTAACCATTGCATATGAGAGATCAGTGAAGTAAAAAACTTCTTTAGGGTCAATTTTGTAAGGCCCGAACATATAACTATCTGATGACATCTGCATATAAAAGATTGAGGAAAGATCAAGAGTTAGGAGGTAAGAAAATCAAATTAAACAAGCAGATCGAAAAAGATCCACCAAACAGGGGCCGCACCCTCGAGGATGCCACATTTGACATTTCATGGTCAGTAGAAAATGCTCAAAGCAAAGAAGACTTGAGATATTTGGCAACAGTGATTGGCTGAGAATTGAAAGAAAAAGGCACATTTTGATTGCATCGCATAAGCATAATTTAGATATCGCCATATACCAAAGGCCAGACAAAGTAAGCATATTCTCACTATGATACAGCACAAGGATCGTAACATCTGCACTAGCCATATTTGTGCCATAACTTACAGAGGTTAAATTGATACCTGACCTTTACGGTGGTAAAAGCAGAGCAGG
The DNA here is from genome assembly GCA_023374045.1 of Limonium bicolor. Lineage (NCBI taxonomy): Eukaryota > Viridiplantae > Streptophyta > Magnoliopsida > Caryophyllales > Plumbaginaceae > Limonium > Limonium bicolor. The sequence goes on from CM041777.1 coordinate 19,276,407, forward strand.
AGAAAGGCGGAAGCTTTAATTCGGACAGACGGTTAGGACGAGTAAGTGTAACTAAGCAACGCCTGCGATCGGCACTTCTATACCACGCCTTGTTTGCTATATAATGAAGCAAAAAATTCTCCCGAATCAGCGGCTGCAATTGCTTTATCATCACTTCAGAGAACCTCGAAACCTAGTAAACGGGATCGCAACTAAATTTCACTAGTCTTTTTCTCTAGCGAATGCCTATTTACTTCGGAGAAAATGAAGAGACTTTCATCACCAAATTGCATCGTTAAAAACCCCGTGACCAAAATCCTCAATTTGGGGAATGACGGATTCTATAGTGTTAATTTCAGCGACAGAAGAATGAGTAACCGGATGATATATATCCTTGGGAAAATGAGCACAAAAGAGTATCAAATATCAAGAATATGAAGATAGATTCGTAGCGGAATACTGCGACAGTATCTGGATTCTGGAGTGAGGAAGGAGGAGGGAGGGGGATTACCTTCTGCTGGGAGGCTGGTAAAGGTTACACGACACCTACGGGGGAGCAGGGACAAATAACTCCGAGGTAAGCGTTGGTCAGCGTCCTGTGAGTGTGAGCCCAAGCGAAAGTGAAAGGCTGCGTACGATATACTAACCTACACATCAATCTAAACATATTGTAACTTTTACGACAAGTGAGCGTCTAGGTATTCCCAAATGTATACAACGTTGTTAACTCATTAACTCGTACTCACCCTAATACAACACTAAGTCTCGTGCGATAATCAAAATCCTAACTATCCGGGTCCTGCTCTTCGGCTCCCACGATAATCAACACCTGCAGCAATGCCATAAAGGCTCAGCGATAAATGTTGAGTATGCCGAGCCTGGACCCTATTGGTCACTTAATAGTCATGGTCGCCATTTATTGAGTTTGTTACATGCTTTACCGGTGTACAGATAAATGAAAGCAGTAAACACATGGATGGCGGTAAATAAACAGTTAAGACAGGCACTACATTCCACACACATCAGCACACATCACTGAATCACAACATCAATAAACGAGTAGCCGTTAGTAACGGTCTGTTATTCAGTTGATCACACGACCCCCCGGGTCCCCACATACCTTTACACATTTTTGTTAGCACTGTCGGGAGTCAAGTTAGGACATCCCGAAATAACCTCACTTGGACGGTAGTCCCATATGCACACGAGGCGCTCACTTTGCCTTTTTAAAATCGTCCATATTTTGCCTTTTTAAAGGCGCCCATGTTATCACCATACCTGTCGATCTATCTAGGCTCGATCAGGTTAAACCAGAGTAAGCCCGATCCGGGTTAACTGAAGAGATCTCAACGCGCGACCAGTAGCCAATGACTAACTGGATTAAGGTAAACCATCCATTCATACACTCTCCAACATTTGACTTAGTCAGTCAGTTACCCAGTTACAGTTTTAGGTATGGAGAATATTATTTATTTGTTGGCTGCCCTATGGGTCTTACGCATGCCTAGAAGTCATCTAGGTAGTGTTCATGTTAGAGCCATGCTCTAGAGACTGACAATGTCGTGTCCCATACCTAAGTAAATTACTTATGTTAATACATATATATCCCATCACAATATTTGGTGTGTTATATCAATTAACCACAATCACATCACGTTAAACGTATATGTGTTTTATATAAGTCGATCTATAGTCGACGTAGTATTAGTCCCGAAGGACGTTCGCGTACAATTAATGATGCGGGAATTTAAACAATTACCATCACATAACACACATCCATACATGCATCACACTCGTTATACAACACACATATCCGAGCCCGAGGAAGTCCTCAGGACATCTCGGATCAGACCCCTTTACATACCGTTCACCAAGACCTAGGTTGCGCAGTAGACCACTAGCTCGTCGAGCGCCTTCGTCGGTGATACGGTCTAAATAACAAACACAACATAAGTCAATCCACATGACCTATTTAAGTTCGGTAAATCCGAACAGCACAAGTAATCCCGACCTTTCATCCCCGGATTTCAACAGTTAATTGTTAAGGTGTCGTATACGAACTCGTTAGTCGTAATACATATTAATTACCAATGCCCGGGTTTATTTAAATGAGTCGGTTTTAAAAACGTCTTAGTTGCAGCGTTTTTAAACGTTAGGATTTATTCCTCGTTTTTTCGAGTATACGTATATATATTCCCGTTAATACTTAAGTAGTTGTTTAATCATTCGAGTTCGGTATACGAGTATACATTTATAATATATAGTTGCATGTATGCATGCAACGTTAATTCGCATCTCATTTTATACTCATGCATTAATGTTTTGTGGCATTAATATTTAGCCACTTAATGTTGTACCATATATTATACATCTCATTATTCATCTTAATAAATTATACTTTGATTTGTATTTGTATGACTTATAGTATATATTTATACTAATGTCATTACACTTTGTCATTTATTATTACATGACATTAAAACCATACTGTAAATACTATATATATATATATTTTCGGTTTGTATACTCATATATATACATATCATTTTTGGTTACATATGCATATATACATATATATTGCCATCATTTGATTTAAATCATATACTATATGGTTGCATGTATGCATGCACTATATTATACATGCCCCCATGACTCGACACCGGTAATCAAGCCACTTGCCAATCATTGGAGCTGTCTAATAACTCGCAACTTTCCTTCAAGGCAGTCCACAAAGTGCCTAGACCTCTTGCTAGCCATTTTGTTCTTCATTGTCAATAGATGATTTCTACCTTACTCGCGTTCATTGACTCGGACGCTGAGTTGGCGCAGGTTTAAGTGAAATTTTCTCTTGAAGGAACGATTTTTCTCTGGAGTGTTATTTTGGGAATTAGTTTTGGAAGGAGGCTAATAACCGGATTTATTTTGTAGAAAGATGTTTTTTTCTATGCTAATAACATCCCAATGTGCATGTCCTTCGATTACAATTTTCTAGAATTTTAAAAAATATCCTGAATACATTTTGTTACTTCACATGATGCGACAAAAGAAATAAAAAAAACTTATATTTTTTATAATTGCAAGAGAGAAGAAGATAAGTTAGATCATACTACCGGTTTCCAAATGAAATGTTTTCTGCCCCATCTTCAATCTAGTGTGTGAGTGATGCAGCAACTCCACTACTAGTGATTTATTTCTACAGAGGCACAGACACAAGAAGAGAATGAAGAGAGGGCAGAGCATTTCCTTGTTCGTCAGTTAGGGTTGCAAATTACTGTGAGTGAAGAGATAAGTTCAAGAAGAGTACATTACCGGTTTCAATTTTGAAATGTTTTCAGCCCTGTTTTCAATTTGGTGTGCGAGTGATGCAGTAGCTCCACTACTAGTGATTTATCTTTGTAGAGGTGCAGACACAAGAAGAGAATGAAGAGAGGGGAAAAGCACGTATGTGTTCCTTGTTCGCCAGTTAAGGTTGTAAAACAACTGTGAGAGAAGAGATGAGTTTGAGTATATTACCTCCGATTCGGAAATGTTTTCGGCCCCGTCTTCAATCTAGTGTGCAAGTGATGCAGTCGTTCCAATCTCTGTAGAGATGCAGACACAATAAGAGAATGAATAGAGGTGCGGAGCAAGTATGTTCGTTGGTCACCAGTTAGGGTTGCAAAATTATCGTGAGTGAATAGAATGAAGACGTGAAACTTTCAATTCCTTAATTGCCCTTATTTTATTCTCTCATAAGTCACTCAAATTTATCATGAGATTATTGATGGTATTTTATCATATGAATATTTGGAAACTTAAGAACATGATATTTAGGCTTTAGTTTTTTCATTAACTCACATCATCTTTGTTCTTTTATTAATTAGTTATATATTACACACATGATAAGCAAAGTCAATACACTATACAAAAAGCTTCCCGTTCCGGGTCATTTAAGCACACTAATTTAATCGACAACTCATATTCATATGAATCCACTAACAAAAAAATAATAATAATGTATTGTTCAAACAAACAAAATTGAAGTTTTGCTTTATTTTTTTTATTGTAATGTGTATCATTACTATTTTATATTAATCTATCGATTTTGATTTTAATAAATTTAGGTCTTTTATGTTTAGGACTTGGTACTTGGGATGATTTGAAATTGTTGAAGTTTCAATTATAAAATGCAAACTTTTTGGTTGAGACATATACTTACCACGATCGATATGTAAATGCTTGAAGAAAATTACACAGTAAGTTGAAATAAAATAAAAATTCTCATTAATATCACAAAAAAATAAATATTACAAAACTTGCACCTCACTTGAAGACACGTGCTGGATAAACCTAACAAACCACAGGAAAAAAATTTCATGTTCTGCGTCCTCTAAGCACAACAGTTTAGTCGACAACTCACATTCATATTAATTCACTAACTAAAATAACACCAATAACTTAGTGTTCATACTACCAACATTAATTTTTTGCTTATTAATGTGTATCATTACTATTTTATATTACTCATTAATTATGATGTCAATAAACATAGGTTTCTTAATGTTTAGGACTTAGGACTTGAAAATGGTTTAATGTTGATGAAGTTCCAATTATACAACCCATACTTTTCAGCTAAGACACTAACCACGATCGATGTATAGATGCCTGAAGAAAATACGCAATAAATTAAGAAAAATAAATATTCTCATTAATATTACAAAAGAATAAAGATTACAAAATTGACACCTCACTTAACGGCACATGCCCAACATACCACATGAAAATAAATCATGTTCCATGTCATCTAAGCACACTAGTCTAGTCGACAATCACATTCACATTAATTCACCAACTAAAAGAAAAACAATAACTTATTATTCATACTACCAACAATGATGTTTTGCTTTAAAATGAACTCTTGCACTTTAACTCTCTAGAAATGTATTGCAATTTTGTGAAGCCCCTACAACGATCATCAAACTCTTGTCTGGACTCTTTTTGCAATACCATCAAAACGAAATAAGACTGCCACTATAGATATAAGTTAAGTATAATTCAATAGTCAACCTTATGGGCTACTGATTTATACAAGTTTTGAGCCGTGTTTTTGTTTTGGTATTACTATTGTTTTTTTACAGGCTTTACAACTAGCCAATTATATTTTTTAATGAAAATATATGAAGTAATATATATTTTACCAGTGCCCACTAATTCACAAAATTTTAATTTAAATTGGTCGATTTATTAATCTATAGTTAAAAATTCTTATACAAAAATTGTCCTTCAATTTGATAATCTCTAACCTATCCACAATTGTAGTCTTGATCAAGATTAAGACTATAATAAGAGAATTGGAGCGAAAATGAAAATCAATACAAGTTACAAATCTTTCTTAAATTTGTACTTTAAAATCTTTGTCAACCAACTTTAATCTGAAAAACCCGAATTTCTGAAAAAACCAAATGACTCAGAGGTTAAACTGAACCAAAAGCACCCAAACCAAAATCAATCAAACCCGCGTCAGATGAAGCCAGTTCAAACCAAATGAACTACCCGATTCAAACATAACCGAATAGTAAAAAATCTACAATTAACCCGAGTCGAATCGAACTTGATCCGAGTGCCAGAATTGCCAGTTCTAGCTCCATTCCTTAAGACTGCAAAGGTTGTTCAGCTCGCACAGGATTGAGTTAGGCCATAGAAGAAGTACAAAACAAGTCCACTACCACCATCACCTCCTCTGGTGTACGACTGGTTTTCTTCATATGTCTTTGATGACTCAGCGCATTATGTGAATGTGCACGTTTACCCATAGTCTAGCCCACATCCTTGGTACTTTGCTATCAATGTTGAAATCGTTGTTGTAATGTTTTAAGTCTACTCATTCCTTTTTTGTTCTTTTACACGGGCCTTAGTGGTCTTTTTTTTTGTCGCAAATCGGAGGCAAAGCCTCAAGTATTATTAATCAGCAAAGTCACGTTCTCCGAAAGGAGTGGAGCTACATACTCAGGAGGAGAGAGTATTACACTGTGATCTAGATTACAAGCTAAACTATACTTAGCAATAGCATGAGCTATAGTGTTACAACAGCGTGGGGTGTGAATCACAGAGGCCTCACACATACTATCCAAGATGGCCTTGCACTCACGTATAATAGGTAGACAGTGGTGCTGAGCCGGGCATTGGTTGAACAGGTTCACCAGAACAAGTGAATCAGAACCGAAAACGATCCTATGCATCTTCTTGTCGCTAGCCAATCTGATTCCAAGGAGAAGAGCAATTGCTTCCACATGCAGCACATCCGCCTTGCCCACCGTCTTCCCAAATCCAATCACCCAATTCCCTCTACTATCCCTGCACACACCCCCAATAGCAGCATAGTTAGACCGATTACATACATCACCATCGACATTAAATTTAAAATACCCATGCATCGGAGGAGACCACCCCCCCTCCAACAACAGGACCACAAATCTGAGGTGACAAACAATCCAGAGTGAACAACTTGCTCAGCGCCCATGCTTTTCGATTAGCCCTGCAATTATTAACAATAACATGAAAAGGTAAGAAAGTTCTATGTTCCTGCCCAAACACTTTGTTATTCCTCCAGATCCAAAGAGAATAGCAGCAAATAGCAAAAACATCACCCCAATTATCATTAATTAACATGCGCTTCTGCTGAGTAATATTAGACTTTAACCAATCAGCAAAAGAAAAGCCATAAAAATCACTTCTCTGATCTCTAGGAATAAAACGGTCCCATAGCCTCCTTGCTACAGCACAGTCACGCAACAGGTGGGACAGATCTTCCTCCTGGCCACAATAATGGCATGAACTGTCATTTGTAAAACCCATACGAAAACGCTTAGCATTAGTCATTACTTTTCCCAAACAAACTTGCCACAAGAAGACTCTGATTCTTTCCTGTACAGACAGCTTCCAAACTTTATTGAATAAACTAGAGTCCATCATTCTGTCATTCCTATGTACATTATGAGAACACAACAGTGAGTATGCAGAGCCGACAGAATAAGTCCCTGAAACATTTTCTTTCCAAGAAATGAAATCATCCCCTCCATTAGGGAAAACCATCTAACTGACAAATGTTGGCCTTAAATTACTAGGAAGAAGATGCAAAAACATCTCCCATTTCCAACCCCTAGTTACATCCCAATAATCAGAAACCGAATGACAAAACAAGGAATCAGGAACAGCCCCTACAACAACAGAAAGAAGATCACAATCAAGAACCCATTTATCAGTCCAGAATTTGATAAGTTTACCATTGCTTAGAACCCACTTACACCCCTAGCGGACCAATGGGCTGCACTTCTTAATGTTCCTCCAAGTTACAGAGCACCGGCTCACCTCAGGATTGGGGTATCTAGATTTAAGCAATCTATTGCAAAGACTGTCCTTATTTGAAACAAGATTCCAAACTATTTTGCCAAAGCAAGCTAAATTCATAGTTCTAGAGTACCTAAAACCCAAGCCACCCAAATTCTTGGGCTTACAGATTTGGTCCCACGAGACTGAATGAAACTTGCACGAATGTGATTCATGACCCCAGACAAAATCCTGGCAAAGCTTGTCAAATTGATTACAAAGAGATACGGGGAGGATTTGGCACTGTATGTGATGAACCGGGATTGAGAAGAGCGAGCTCTTCGCAAGGCATATTCTGCCTGCAAAGGATAATGTCTTCATTTTCCAACCAGAAAGGCGATTTCTAACCTTAGAGATAAGAGATTCCTGATTACGTTTATCATACCGACCTTGCTGCAAATACACCCCTAAGTATCGACCGAAATCTCTAGAGCTAGGAACCCCAGCCTCCCTACTCAAGATTAAAGCACGCTCAGAGCTAGCATTTTTAGACAGAAGAAGCATGGATTTCTCAAAACTAATGGTTTGGCCCGATGCCTTACAAAAATCAGAAAGGATCTCTTTCATCACACACATTTGCCTAGGGGAAGCAGCCCCAAATAAGACCAAATCGTCTGCAAAAAAGCTATGGGATAATTCTGTGCCCCTACGGCCCATACTAAGAGGGGTCCACTCTTTTCTCTCAACAGAATTATTAATAAGGTGGGATAGTCTTTCAAGACAAAGAACAAAGATAAACGGGGAGATGGGATCCCCTTGCCTCACCCCCTCTCAGCTTTAAATAAATCAGTGAGGCCACCATTCCAACTAACCTGAAAGGAAACCGTCGTAATGCAGTGCATAATTAACTGAATAAACTTGCGAAGACACCTCGGTTCCTTTCAATTTAACTATAGTGGTCAATCTATATTATTTTGGTGTGAAGTCATTTTGCACGCGACAGGTTTTTTGGAACTTCAAGGCCTGATTAGTGGTCCTCATATGTTAGTCCATTGTTATGAGGCTATACTTTTGGGTGATAGGTACGTCTTGTGGTAGTTGTAGATGGTAGGGGAAATTTTCAAATGATGTAATGAGCTCGTGTGTGACTGATGATAATGAAATGTAATGATCTACTTGTAATAACCTCATCCCACATTGGGATATAAGTTTTAATGTGAGTGGTTTATAATGATACATATGAGTTGATTACAGCAAAAAACCCTTTCACTTTTAAGCCCAAGTGATGACAAAGGACTTGAAATGGCTAGTTTTCAAGCCCGGATGGCTTGGGAACTAGGTTGTTGGACAGTTGCTAATATGAGTTGTTCAAATGGTATCTGAGCCGACCTAGGTCCATGACACGATGGGCTATCCGACACCTATTGAAGAGGTCCATGTGATTTAGATGTTAGGCTTGTGACGAGGATGTCACGTTCTTTGAGTGGGGAAGTATGTAATACCCCCCATCCTACATCGGGTACATGAGTAGTAATGTGAGTAGTTTATAAGAATACACATGGGTTGACTACAACAACAAGGTCTTCCAGTTTTAAGCCTAAAGTAAGTACAAATGACTTAAAATGACTAGTTTTCAAGCCCGGATGGCTTGGGAGCTAGTTTGTTGGACAATTTCCCATATATATTACACTACTACTATGTCATTTCATCTACCTTTTTGAACTTCTTTACCTAACATGCATGGGTGTATATCAACAATTGAACAAAGCTGAGGTCATTACATTTCTACAATTGATGACAGTGGATCCACAAACGCAAGGAATGTACAACACAGTATAACCTATGATTTTGAAATGGGAAACACAGGGAACGTATAGTACATTATAAGTCAATTAACCTATAACTATGAAATCAGAAACATAGGGACAGTATAGTACCTTCCATCAAAGTCTCCTATAATTAAATCAAACAGACCAATGATAACATTATCACAGTACGTTTGTCAATATTAACATCTGATTATGAAATGGTACCCAAATTCTCCCTCACAAATTGTCTCGTGCAATAAGATAAGGTGTTCTACTCTAAAACTCCATTGACATTAGTACAGTGTTAAACTAACAAACAATAGCAGACAAGTTGCTAAATAGTTAGGTAACATTACTACAACAATTCAAACCGTATTTTTTCATGGACCACTCTTCATAGTAGTTGTTAATCTTTGACTTAGCTAAACCGTGGCTTAGAATCTGATATTGCAGCCGCTTCTTCCACTTGAAGTGGGATCCCCCTGATCAATAACTTCATAACAAGGGATGAATTTGGGGGCACAGTCAATAAAAGTGAAGCAGAGATCCCCAAACTTACTCAGCCTGTTTGTTTTATTTATAAATAGCACTCAATACTCTCTTCAACACGCTCTCCCACTTGCATTTACTACTCTACATTTGAACCCTCTCATTCTTCAAATAGTGAAACCTCTAGCACACCGTGGAGTAGGTCATTCAAGACCAGACTACGTAAATTGTTGTCTCATTTATTATCTTCCCATTCATTATGACATTCAAGTTACATAGATCAAAGCACTCAAGAGGTAATTAAACCAATACCAAAATTGCATTCTATAGGGGTATATATCATCGACCATCAAACTAAAGGAAATGTCAAAGCAACAACCAAGTATAGGATGGACAAGCAAATCCAAAATAAGTGTAAGTCTGCACTGAACCAAAAGAAAACTAGCACATAACTAGATGTTGTCAAGCTGCTCAACGAGTCGGGGCGTGATAGACCACCGCCATAGAAGCTCTTAACCGGCAAGATACCAAGACAAGCCTTTGCTCAAAGAAGGGGATCTCCCACAACATAATGTTTGCCCCCTTTTAGTTAGTCCATATCCCTCCACCACCACTTCTATTTCACTCGTTGTCCCCAAGATTACAACCACCTTAATTTGTTATCATTAGCTCTTTCAAAGCATATAAGGAGGCGTTTGTTATGGGGGAATTAGGAAAGATAATTGGAATGATTTTGGTCCTTGCGGTTTGTTTAGGAAATTTTTATTATTTTCATGAAAAAGAAATGAAATGGGATTACCCTAAATCTCTGTAGATTCTTCACCTCACACTAAGGAATGAGATTCATTTTCCCCTGTACTCATTGACCAGTAGCCAATAACCATTGACTGATAAGCGACGACCATTGATCAATGAGCAACAACCATTAACCAATGACTAGTGGATGTTGACTAGTATTTGGTGGTTGTTGATTGGCGGCTGACATCCTATCGTGATGGGTAAAAACCTAAAGATAGTGTATCGGTCGATTATAACAAGTTTAATCTTAGAGTATCCCCTAGGTATCAAACCCCAAAGGAGGTATTTTCTAGTTTACTTTTATAACAAATTAATAAAGTAAAAGGGAAATAAATAACAACAAATTTGGGGTTATGTTGGTTAATTATCAACTACTAAAATAGACAAGAATTGAAAGTAAAATTAAAACAACTAATTGAAAAGAAATATAAAGATAAACACTATAGAAAAAGATTATGGTTTTCTTTAAATGGATGGAGGAATCTCGCTTTACTACTTCTCTCTAGTTCTCTAATTCTCCTTTCTATGTGATTTTCTGATTCCTAAGTGAAACCCCGGATCGATTTAATCCACATTTGGTCTCCCACTCAATGGATTCTAATTAGCAATTAAAACCTAACTCTTGTTAAGAATTTCCTAATTACTAACAACACTAAGAGAAACTCCAGTTTAATAGTCGGGTTATGTATAAACGAATCTCATGTCTAGACTAACTGCTATTGTTCATGTAGCCTATTGATTAACACAGTTCTCACTTGTAAGCAAATAAACTAATAAAATCTAGTAATTGGTAATAACAAGAGATTAACAATTGAACAAAGAAAAATACTTCGCTTTATTAAATCTGGTGAATCGCAATAGAAAGTAGAATTGTTGAACTAGGGATACTTTGTAAACCAGAATTAAAAACTAACTACTCAGCCATAACTAGCAACTATAACAATAGAGAAGGAAGACATTAAATTTAGTAGATAGAAGGGAAAAAGAAACTCTAGTTGTAATCTTTAATATGGATCCTATCTTCGCCTTCAATCCTTGCATGTCTTTGCCACTATCTCTCTCTGCCTAAGATGTTATTTGTGATATAATGAGTGATCTCTTTAGAAGCCCTAAACTAGCTTATATGTATTTAAAAAACCCTTTTATCTTCTAAATTCGGATTTATCAGGTTGATATCCTAATATGTCAGCTTGTTTTGGGCCTAGATTCTTTGTTTAAACTATGTTTTGCTCCGCATTTATTGCATCACAAAGATGTGATGTGTAGAATGTTATTTTATGGCTTTTATCTACATTTGACACATAAGTGCTTATAAAATCATAAACTGTAGGAAAAACACATATTAAGTGTTAAATATAGCTTAAGCTAATACGAGTTAAAGGTGAATTACACCCTTAATAATACATGGATTTCGTACTTATCATGCCGTCACTAGCCCCTTCAAACCATTTGTCCTCACATGGGGATTAAAGTGGAAGGCCTGATTGTTATAGTCAACTCATATGTATCCTTATAAACCAATCACTTTACTCTCAAACTCAAAGAACGTGATGTCCTCGTCAAAAGCCCAACATCCAAAGTCTCATAGATTTCCTCGACAGATGACAGGTAGCATGGGCGGCTCTTAGCATGTACACTTGGTGTCATGGAATAGGACCCCCCATATTTAAGGGCCACAAATTTGTAAGGACCTTATTTTTTTTAAGTAAAGTCAATTATCTTACAGTTTAAATCAGTAAAAATAGTAATTAACATGTAAGAAAATAAGTAACTATATCACTTAAAATTAACAATATATTATATTTATTTCTGATTTATTATTTTTCATATACGTTTAATGCTCTAATATTGATGTCGGCATACACAAAATAGTTAAAACGCCCCTATCAGGTAGTTCACCCCAACATCGTCTCGAGTCAGCTTTGGTACCATTTGTAACACCCACAAAACTCGCCAGTATTTTATTAAGATTGAAGTATAAGTTATAGGTCAATTTTAACCCAAATTCCAATTAAGACACTTCTATTATTAGTTTAATCATAATAGATTGCTCTAATACCATTTTGTAACACTCCATATGGACAATTGTCCAACAATCTAACTCTCAACTCATTTGGGTTTAAAAACTAGCTACTTTAAACCATTTGTTCTCACTTGGGACCCAAGGTTGTAAAAAACGATACGGATGTTCGATATGGATACTGCAAATACGGATGAAACATGTTACCTGTACACATAAGAATATATATATAAAAACTTATATTAAATAGTTTAGGATGAGGATACTTATATCTAAAGACAACGTTATATTAATATGGGAATTTAACAGGAAAATATTTAATCTTCTTTTTGCTTGTATCAAAATCATTGTCTTCAATAATTTGTACCATATTATTTAAAAATATAGGAATACGGCAACAAAAATGATTATACAGCCATACACCACTGCGATACGAAATGTTCAATGAGACGGATTCAATACGACCGTATTAATACGTTCGATTACAAAAACGGACGATATCATATAAACACCCATACCGTATCATTTTTTATAACATTGCTTGAACCTAAAAGTTGAAAACCTTTATCGTAGTCAACACATGTGTATCTATATAAACCTTTCACTTTAGTACTCATATTCCGATGTTATGATAAAAATATCACAATTCTGCTTCATCTGCCCAAAACAAACACCCCTGTGTACTTTGGCTTCAACCACGATCACCCCGAGTAGGCCATCAATCTACCGAGCACAACAATATTGACATATGACATCTTATGTCTTTCCACTTACGCCACAATAACGTCTAGAGTCCTTTCATTCATGTTGCACGACGACCCGAGTCCATTCATCCGAATCACATCAACACATTGGTGAAACAGTGCGGCCGAGATCGGGATCGGGTCTCATAAGATCTCATGATATCGGTGTCCTTTGTTCTTCAATTTGCGCCAACACATCCATGCATCATATCACACAAGGGACGTCAACTTTGACAAGTTGAGCCTTAATCGACAACACCTTTTCCCATGCAAACTTACACGAGCGACAATAGCTTTGAAAGGCCGATGTGGAGCACACCACAAGGTCATTTTCCTTATTTTTTTTGGTCGCCACAAGGTCATTTTCTATGCATGTGTGCATATAGCACTCACTCGATTATGTACGAGGGCGGACCGAGAGGGGGTCGGGGATGGGCCTACGAAAATTTTGAAATAATTATATGCTCTTACATATTAAAATATATAATATTTTAAAAGATCGGAGTGTCTTGGCTACAGGCCGCGTCGCGCGGCTTGGTTTTTTTTCCGTCTCAGCGCCCCTTTTTGTTTTGTTTTTTTTTTAAACTTTTTTTTAAAGATTTTTTATTTTTTTTCTTTTCTTTATCATAAAAATTTTAAATTGTTGTCTAAAATGAAAAAAATTATATCATTATTCACCTAAATTCAAACTCTTCAAAACAAGACCAGTCATAGATATATTTTGACAACTTTAAAAAAATTATTTTTACATGTATGGAGCACAGAATGTAAAAGAAAACTTGTACAGAAGGTTATACAAACCTGTACAAATATTCACTAAAACATGTACATCCTCACGTAAAAACATGTACATCATCACATTAAAAACATATAGATAGTCATATAAACCTGTACAAATCATTAAATATGTACAACCTTATATTAAAACCTGTACATATGGAAGAACACTTGTACAGACGGTCATACAAGATGGTCATACAAACATGTACAAATGTTCATTAAAGAACATGTACATTTGAACATTTGAACATGTACATCGGCACATTAAAACATGTACATTCTCACATTAAAATATGTACATACATCCTCACATTAAAATATCATAGTATACATGTAAAAATAATTTTTTTTAAAAGTTGTCAAAACATATCCATGACTGGTCTTGTTTTGAAGAGCTTGAATTTAGGTAAACAATGATATAATTTTTTTCATTTTGGACTTATATATTAAAAGTTATAACAATTTAAATTATTATTGTTAATATAAAGATAAACGTAAAAGAATAAATTAAAAACAACCCGTCTTGACTACACCTTACTGTAGCCAAATTGACTACATCCGCCGTGCATGAACGTGTTTTTTTTTGCACGTGTCTCCAACGCTTTTCTTCTGTTTTTCTTTTTTTTTTAACTTTTTTTATTCTTTTTCTTTTCTTTATCATAAAAACTTTAAATTGTTGTAACTTTTAACATATAAGTTCAAAATGAAAAAAAATATATCATTGTTCACCTAAATTCAAGCTCTTCAAAACAAGACCAGTCATGGATATATTTTGATAACTTTAAAAAAATTGTTTTTACATGTATAGAGCATAAAACGTAAAATAAAACTTGTACAGATGGTCATACAAACCTGTACAAATGTTCACTGAAACATGTACATCCTCACGTAAAAACATGTACATCCTCGCATTAAAAACATAGATACTCATATAAACCTGTACGAATCATTAAATATGTACATCCTTAGATTAAAACCTGTACATATAAGGAAGAACACTTGTACAGACGGTCATACAAATATGTACAGATGGTCATACAAATATGTACATATGTTCATTAAAGAACATGTACATTCTCACATTAGAACATGTACATTGTCACATTAAAACATGTACATTCGCACATTAAAATATGTAAATCATCACATTAAAGTATAAAAACATCAAATTCACCACTTATTACTTAATGAATCATAATATCAATTTTAATGAATCATAATACAAAATTAATGAATCATATTATCATTTTAGTGTATCATCATATACATGTAAAAATATTTTTTTTAAAAGTTGTCAAAAATATATCCGTGACTGATCTTATTTTGAAGAGCTTGAATTTATATGAACAATGGTATAATTTGTTTTTTTCATTTTGGACCTATATATTAAAAATTAAAATAATTTAAAGGTTGTGTGATAAAAAAAGAAAAAAAAACCGACTACATCGGCGCTCATCTCAAATTAAAAAAAAACGTCAAAGCGCCGCGATGTAGCCAAAGATGGCTACACCCGGCTTTAGTCAAGAATTCGTGAATTAAAAAAGGAAAAAATATTAAAAAAAGCAAAGCTGTGGCGCAACATCACGCGCGCGAAAAAAATGAAAAAAAAAATCAACATTACACGTGCTCTCCCTCTCTGGTATTTCACTTGAACATGTAGCTAGGATGGGTACAACCACCTTTAGCCAAGAATTATCCTTAAAAGATAATGGTAAACAATAATTTTGTCCACCCAAAACAAGGTTAGGGGAAGTCACCAAAGAGATCCGAATTGTGGCAGAGACAGGACCGTTCCCAACTGAGTACATATTTTTGCTTCTATATTTTGTTTACCCCTAATATTTATCGAATATTATCATGGTATCACGTGATGGTATTTTTTACTACACCGCCACTAGACAACCTACAAGTGTAACTAGCACTTGGTAACACCAAACCTTTCATACCCCAAGCACCAAGGCGCATTGGCAATTAGACCAGTGTTGGGTATTATTGCCACCGTCATTGTCACCGAACATGACTTTTTGTAAACAAGAAAACCAGCAAAATATGGGCATAACTTGTCCCTCCATCTTTAGTAAAGCGACAACATTCCATGTGTTCAAGTTATGGTATGACCACATTAGGCTCAACACTCATAATCCAACATGAGCAAAAGCTTTTGGATAACCCTTAGAATTTTTTTTGATAATTGGGGCACAAGGCCAGCAAAACCGCATAAACGGGAATAAAGACACGACATCAAAACTACTAAAAATAGTCCATACCTAACTAAGCAGATCTACCCTTACAGTCAGCCAAAACACTCAACTCCTTAGCTTTTCGCTATTCCTTTTCTCCTGCCCCTACTAGCCACCTTACTAACACGGGAGAATTTGCTAAAGCCGATAAAACCTTTCTTACTCCCGGTACTCCTTCTGGAGTAGGTTCTAGAGTTGGATTGCGAGCAGTTGTCACCATCCGCCATTAAACCAACCTTGGACTCCCGACATCTCTGACGGTAGGCATTTCTGTGCTCACGAATCATTTCCTCAAAATTGCTCAAAGCGCGCCCTTCATCTAAAACTTGACAACCGAGCTCTTTCGCAAGCAAGAGAGTCTATCTTGCTTCCTCCTTGACATAATCGTCATCAGGGTGAGCCGTCGGTCCTGGTGGTCCTCCACCAGGCTCAAAGCCGGGGGGAATTCGGGATCCTCAAACAAGGCCCTGATGTCATCCCCAACACCTTCCTCCATCTCTTGCACGTCACGGGGTGTTTCGAACACAATCTCAGCCTGCAAATGGCTACCACCCAAATCGACATCTAGCAACTCATGGTTACCACTCTTGCTAAGCCTCAAATCATCAAGCAGATCACTCCGGCTAGCTCTTACAATCTCCTCTGCAATCGGGTCTTGGACAATTGCCTTGTTGGAAGCTGGCTCCTGAATAGAAATAGGCGGCCTAAAACAGGTCCCACCAGAACCGGCCACCGCGGCATTAGCTTGGACCATAGGCGGGCTAGGAGATTAACTGAATTGTCCATATCCCCAGGGAGCACCGCCCGCCCATTGGGCCGAAGGATACGACCAATTTCCTCCCCATCCAACCCCATACCCCCACGACCCACAGTGCTCCAAATCCCGATCAGCGAGGGTCTAGCCCACCACGAAGCGCACGGGTAGGTCCAACCCGAGAAATAGGGAGTCACATAACTCCAGGTCCACAATTGGGACCCGCCATTGTCCACCCCAAGGGGGCGCAACTCCTCCCCTCTAATATCTCCACCCGTCCTAACCTTTTCAGTCTCGGGACCAACAGGCGCCGATGGAGCATTAACTCCCGACAAAGAGTTTCCCAAGCCATTCTCCTTGCTGCCTCTAACCAGAATCCGAAAAATCAGACAGCGATTGGAATCCCCGAGGCAAACAAGATCGACAACAGTGCCGGGATCAACAACCATCGAGACATCGCCGGCGCCCTCTGAAAACACACCAGGATTAACACCACCACCTTCCTGCGCTGCCACTGCGCCACCTCTGTCGAAACCACCACCACCACCTTCTTTGCATGTCGTCGTGGTCTCTGTCACTGGGGAGCCACCCAGACTCGTTGGCTTGGCCTTACCGTCCCTCAACGTCGCCAATCCTGAATCAGCTCCAGAACCATCCTTCGCGTCGTACTTAGCCCGTCTCGCAAACAATTTCTTACCCATAAAGATTCTGCTGTGAATTTTTTCCATCGCCTGCCTAACATGGGAGGGACTGGCCATCTTCACAATAGCCAAAGCCAGCCTATTGTTCAAACGTCGTTTCCTCAAAATGAATAAGTGAACGATATACTCATCCATACGCATAAGCCACCGAAGCGCACGCCCATCAGCCGCTTTGTTAATATTGTCGATGAAGAGTGTACACCCTAGACAATCACCGCCAGAGCTATTCCCAGACTCCGCAACCTTCGCAAAGCAACTCACTGGCCTGCGCTGGCTACACCTACGGGTCGAATATGCCAGACTGTTGCCTAACCTCTGTGGATGTCGAGAATCCCTACCCCTCCTTGAACTGTCTACGTCTCCCGCTTGAGAACGAAAGCGTCGCCGATTACAACTGCCCTGCAGACGTCGGCCTCTACTACGACGTCAAGACTGTGCCACTCTCCGCCTCCTGTAGCACGAATGGCTTCTCATCCGCCTCGGCGACCGCTCTCTTCCTCTTCGAGATCGACGGGAGTCCCGACTACTCCATGCCCCACGCTCTCTTCGACTGCCAAACCTCTCCCGACCTCTCCGCTTCTCTCTTTCTCTCTCTCTCTCTCTTCATCGTAACTGGATAGGTTTTGTTGGATAACCCTTAGATCACTTGTTAGCACGTCATCTCTTTGACAAGTGAGTAGGGGTAAAAAATTTAGGGACCACACCATGTTTATCCCACTTCTAGGGCACAAACTACTCAATGTTTCAAGAATTGATCCATCAACTTATTAGGAATTATAAAGCATCCCAAACCCATTGGTTCCATCCTTTAACTCTGACCTTGCTACTTTAGTCAATTCGCATCAAGGGACTGTAAGACGTCTTGTTGGCAACAAAGACATGGACGCCTAATTATACTCAAGACATATGCGTTACTCTTCTAAGGCGAGATCTACAGTAGGCTGGAACCTGGAGTCCAAAGACTCACCGACAACGACGATAATGCTGAAAGTTCTGCAACTTGCTAACAATGATAGGGTTAACCCAGACACAAGCACTAGACACAACACTACACCAAATCGATCCTCAATTGCAACCTTTGAATCACATCAAATTACAGTCAATTTAACTCTATCTCAACCAAAAAAAAGTACTTAACCCAAATCCAATCTAAATAAGTTAACCAAAACCGACCCAAAAATATAATTACAACAATTTTAAGTTGATTCAAAATTACCACTCCTCACATTCACTCCTCCTTTCACTCGATCAAAAATGGAAAGGTGTTTAGAAAACTTAGAGTGAACAAAGGGGTTTTTCGTCATTGATAGCGACTAAACATAGCACATTCATACCAGAAGAGAAGGGATCAAGCCACCAACAATCGTTCCCACTGAAAGCACATTTCGGTCTATGCGTGCACAATGTAGGAATTGTTTACATCACTGGAGTAGCAATCTCGCCTAAAGTTAACTATTCTATTACAAGCAGTAGCCACTTCTGATCGTACTTATAGTCGTCGAGTACTGCCACTAAAGAATAAGTGCATAAAAGTAACAGATCAAAAAACCAACTGCAAAAATAGTAATTGTCAGGAGTTCAATCAGAGTATAGATCGCAAGAAACTCAACAGACCATAAGAACACCACCCCAAAAATGAACTTCCATGGGTTCAGACCAACCAATATACACACATCAATTTCCAGAAAAGGTCTTCTACAGCTGTACCCATTGTAATACCTCCTAGATATATCTTCTGAAAATTATATAGCATTTTCCATCCACAAAAATGTCTACCAATAGCAACTAAATCAGCAGGCAATCAGTCAGCAGAAATGAACATACCAAATAGAACGGTGAGTTGGATATTAGAAAAGACCCACTCCTCATCCATATGATTAATGTAAGTTTTTCCAAACTGGCCGACTTCCCCTTCGACTGTGCCTATCATACGCTCTGTTGATTTTGATCACCAGCTCATTCATCGCACTGCAAGCAGAAAGCAAACCAATGCCACAAGAATGATTTTTATACAATGAATAGGACATGAAAAACAAAAGCATCGAAAAGGACAATCACCACCCAACAAGTGCAAGTTAAGTTCGTACCTCGAGCAGTTTGTCAGCATAGCAAGATAAGTCACGAGCAAGGTGTCATTGTATTCCTGGCAGATTCAAAAAGAGTCAAACACCAAATTTGGAGAGAGATCAATTGAATTGATCAACCTGTTTCTATGTATGTACCATCAAGAAATCATCTTGAAACTTCTCGGCCTCGATAGTAGGTAATCTCCTCAACAAACTTGATACTTGCCTTAGCAATGAGTTCTCGGAAGGAATCTCTCCTGCAATAAAGAACTCTAAAATGTCAATGGTTTTTCACAACCTTTTTACATTTGCAAGCAATTACCCTTACCAACAGGCATGCAAATAATAAGCAGTTTACAGACTCTTGAAAGTGCCAAAAATTGCTTGAGCTAAAACCTCTGAGTAAAAAATGGCTAGACATAGACCACAAGGGAGGGAAAAAAACACGCATCACACAGGCCATCCAAAGGACTAGACCTCTAATAACACATATCATCTAGTTGACGAATGAAGATATATTCTCTTCTATGATACTACTTATTTTACACCTTCCCACACCACCAAGACAAAAGCTAAACAATCAGCCATGTTGAGTAATAACACAGTAAGGAGACTAGTCCTGACATTTATCTTAGGATAACAATTTAAGCAACATCTTTCCGGGGGGGGGGGGAGAAAACAAGGGTCGACGTAAAACATACATAGACCACAAGGGAGGGAAAAAAACACGCATCACACAGGCCATCCAAAGGACTAGACCTCTAATAACACATATCATCTAGTTGACGAATGAAGATATATTCTCTTCTATGATACTACTTATTTTACACCTTCCCACACCACCAAGACAAAAGCTAAACAATCAGCCATGTTGAGTAATAACACAGTAAGGAGACTAGTCCTGACATTTATCTTAGGATAACAATTTTAGCAACATCTTTCCGGGGGGGGGGAACAAGGGTCGACGTAAAACATGGACAAAATAAAACCTTTAGTCTAAAGTGGAGTGATCCAGATGCTAATTAATGGATCAACGGACTGATAACACCAAATTTAATTAGTACAGACACTATTTACAGGAATCGCATAATACAGAAAAAGATGGTGATCCCCTTACGGCCAAAAGGCCTACATGGGACAAAATATAAAGCACTCCAAGGACAAACTTGAGAGTGGAGTGACATTGATAAGCATACCTTTGTGCATAGCAAGAAGGTATTGATGAAGTACTTTGACTCTGCTAGTCAACATCTTTATTGCGTTGTCAATGCTGGAGAGATGAGCCGCCACTATGCAAATGACACTGGATTAATGTTTACACTGTTCTTTTATTCTATTGTTGGGGTGGGGGGAGATCTGTTTTTTCTCTTTACTTTTATGAGTGGGAGGGCATAGATTTACTGAAAACAACTAACTTGTCGACAAAGAGGATTGAGGAACTGACGTTGAGTGGCAGCAGACCCTCCATCTGCTGGTTTGAGATGTGCAACATGATCAACTGATATCCTTTCAGCCTCTACTGTCTTCACAATGAAAAATAAATAATTGAATCAAACAATCTAGCTGACCTGGGTGGCCAACTGAATAGTGTAATAGCAATAGAAAGCCAACCTCAATTGTGTAGCTTGACTGGACAAAAAATAGTTGTGGAATCCCATCTATGACATGCAACTCTGCAGTTTGGAGTTTGACACCCAGTAGAAAACAAGTTAACACGAAGTATATATTTCACTGCAGAATC
This sequence comes from Limonium bicolor, assembly GCA_023374045.1. NCBI lineage: Eukaryota > Viridiplantae > Streptophyta > Magnoliopsida > Caryophyllales > Plumbaginaceae > Limonium > Limonium bicolor. Next base: position 19,297,831 of record CM041777.1, read on the forward strand.
AAATTGACAGGAATCTGAACTCATTTGAGGGCTCAGGATCAGAGAACAAGTTGTATTTTAATATCAAAAATAAATACTTTTGCTAGCAATAGGTTATAGGAGTATGTCTTCATGCAACACCTAATGGCAATATGAACTTAGCGGTTTTAGAAAAAAAATATTACTACTGGAGGCCAAAGTGATTATACAACAGGATTCTATGAAGACTACTGGCGCAAAAAATTTCTAACACAACAGTTTAACAGAAAGATCCCAAATCAACTAAACATCTCCACAAAAGTTACTTTAACTTCCTCATAAAAAAGGTCACCAATGTAATGGGTCCCAAATAAAACCCTAAGAAAGCCAGTTGAACTGTAAATAACATAACTCGTCGTTATATTATAAAAAGGATGGATATGCAATAGAGTTCCCGAATTTGGGCATGTGTACATCAATCGAAAGGTTACTTCTAGAACATATAACTGCAACAAGACAATCAACATGACGAGAACCTGACCACTCCTTTGCTTAATCATATGAGAGCGAGAAGGCAAAGATAAAGGGAGCAGAAACAAAAGAAGCCGTCCGCAAGTCACTGTAGAAAGTCTTCCTCAACAATTTGCTCAGTGACATAACAAAAGAAAAGGAAGATAAGAAGTTGAACCTAGCAAAACACTTAGGTAGATTTGAAATAGATCTACACCTATCCAACTGGCAAAGCTACATTGAATGCAATTAGAATACATCTTAAGAAGGGAAGTGCATGACCTGTTTCAAGAACAGGCAATGAATAGGGATACACAGAGATTGCATATGAAACATGCAGTATATATTCAAAGAGAATAGCAAAAACAAAACATACCACTCTCAAAAATTGTTACAGGAAGATCCTTCCGTGCGTGATTGACTGAAGTATTTAGAAGAAGATAGACAGGACTCTCATTGATATCCATCAACTGCCATAGCAATTGCACAAGATTGATTAGGTAAAGTAATTATACATTGGCAGATCACTCATGCATACTGAGTCTGGCAATGTGACTTCACCATCAGTGCATTTCTCCTTCATTACTAGCTTTCTGCTACTTTTAGCAGTGCACCACAATTTTGCATTAGTTTTTGTTTAGCCTCTAATAAATGAAGGTTCGTCAAAATTTCTGCCAAAACACTCTATAACAATTACGTTAAAATCCCATGAAGATTCAAACCAACTGCATCCAATGGGAAACGGAAATAAGACGAAAGATTCCAGCAGCATCGCAAATTTGTCGAATCAAAATAACTCAGTGGCAAAAGTCAATTTTGTTATATATTTATAGAGGTCCAACAATTTTACCTAATTCAAAATTTTGTAAACCGTCATCCAAACAACATTTCCATGCCATATGCATAATAATGCATTAGTTATATCGAATTGCAAAACAATCACAGAAACACCACGCCAGAACTTATACGTCCAACAATTTGACTACTGTGAGCATAATCTAGGCCAAGAGGGAGAAATGGACCAAAACATCAGAGGTTTCCTTTTGAAACCGATAAAAACATACAGCGAGAACATACAGCTTTGTGGATGAGCATATCAGAATCTTGGGCATCGCTTCCGGTGGAATACCATCCGAGTATGTAGAAATTGGGGAAAACTTTCTTGTCTGTAAAATAGAAGGATAGGCATGATGAGATGATCATTAAAAACGGCGAAAATTTAAAGAAAAAAAAAACCGGAGGATCAACTCACAAAGCTCCTGCTTCTTTTCGAGGAACGACCGTTCAAGGGAGTGACTGACATGATCAAAAAGAAGCTCAAAGCTGTTGAAGATCTCGACAGTACGTCCACTCTGGATGCCTATAACACAGCCAAAAACCCCCGGATTCGGAGCAGCGGTGGTGGCAGTGATCGTGCACTCCTTGTCAACACTAGTAGTCAGCTGCTGCTGCGATTTGACTCTAGTGTAGTGATCCGATATGTTTAGAATCACCAAGGGATGAAGCTTGAAAGTCAAACCGCTGCTCGAAGAGGCTGCCATTTTTCTCCCTCTGTGCGCCTCGCTCTCAATGGATCAGACGGAGAGGAATGAGAGAGCGCAATCCTTTTGGCTTCCGCTTCGCCCGTCGAGCCCCTTCTCTTGAAAACCGAAAACGGCTCTTTCCTCTAGCATCGTCCGCCTGATTCTCTTAGGACGCGTTCGTTCGCAAGATTAATGTGGAAAATCAGACATTAATGTCCTTAATCTTTAATGTTAGATTGGACAGGTGGACGATTTGTGAAATTTTTTTCACGCGAATTGTCGATCAATGACCTTTATCATTGAGGTCGGATTTGCTGCGTTTAGAAATTAATCTCCCATCTGACTTTCTTCTAGTCTCGAGTTATTACCCTTCTGCCCTCAATTTCAATCACCATTATCATACCATCTTCATCGATGGACCACCAGTACGCTAATGGCGAAGCGGCAACTGAATCATCAAAATCCACTTCCAAAAACAAAATACTCAACAACGAAAAAAATTTCCCAATCAACCACCGCCGTGTGCACGCTCTCAACAACCCAGAGTGTTCAATTTCCCATCACACCACTAACGACCGAAATATCATGAGTGACAGTATTTCTCCATGGCGGAATCCCACCATTAGCACTTGATAATTTCCCTTCCACGTTTTTAAATTTCACTTGAAATCCATCCCGTATTACTCGTTCCCCTGTCCAGCCGAGGAGAAACTGTTCGTCACTGGTCAAGCAGTACAGAGTAGAGAGACAGACGGTTTGAGGAGGAGAAGTGAGGATAGTTCGATGACCTAAAATCAAGGGTATTTCTGGTATTTGTCAACTTCTGACTACTCAAATTTTAAGCCATCAAACGAACGACCCATATCCCTATACCACATTAAGTTAGGCTTTTTCAGTTGACATTAATATGGGATTAATCAGGTTAAATTTTACAAGCTTGTAAACGAACGACCCTTAGTCGTTTGGGAAAATTGATCCCCCAAGCCTTTCTTACGGCATGTTTGGTTTTGGATTAAACGGAGACTTGCCATTATTTTCGCGTCTGGTATAAGGAAACAATATTAAAGAAATTTTGTTTATTTCGAAATTGTGAGAGTATGCTAATAAACTCACAGTTTCATATAATACAATATAAATAACTTGAGTTAAATGACGTGATTTTATATATTTGATTATCCTTTGTTTTTTTTTTCATGTTTATCATATAATAAGAACATGTTTTGCTCTGGTTGAAACAATGATCACAAAGTTCCGAATTAGTGACACTGATTTTAAACAAAAAGAGCTTTTGCATCACATGTCAGCATTCATACATTGCTAGTTTTTAACCACTGCACCACTATCACTACTTGTTATATATGTCATTTTATTATACATATACTAGGTTTTAATTTTTAATTTTTTTTTATAAAATGCTATGGGGTCCGGGCCCCATTGGACCCCATGTGGGTCCGCCCCTGCATACATAGATAGAATAGGGAGAAGATACTAAAAACTTAATCATTCTGGGACAAAGTTCTAATAAAAGAAATCAAATCCTACTCCTTCGATCATGGTGATGATTTCCCATACAAAATCTTGCTCAGAAAGCTATATAAGACTTGATTGATAATGCTCCTAGTAACCTCCTAGCCATGAAATTCACGTCCATAAATCTACTAAATTAATCAACAAAGTATTAGTGATCATGTATTATCCTTCCCACTTATTATCGAAGTATCATCCCCTATATTTCTCTGTCAAGAATTTCTTTGCAAATGAAAATACTCTACCATGTTCCTGAGAGCACTTTGATTAGCTACATTGTACATCCCCTTAAGCATTCTAGCCCATAAGCATCTTCCTTTTTTTGAATCTCCATTTTAATCGAAAAGACAGAGCTTTATTCACTTCGTTAGATATCTTTATTCGTGAGCCTCCTGAGAGAATGTAATGAATTGCATTGAGTTTACAGTAAAGCCTGTATTTATACACTCCTAATAACGTTAATATTGTTGTTCAAATCCTAAATGTTAGGATAGTTGAGAAGTGGAGGGGGTTGTTGTGGTTGTTAGCTTAAAATCAGAGACTAATTACAAATAAAATAATTATGTAATGATGGAGATAATTATGTGGGTATTTCCTCAATATGCCCCCGCAAGCTGGACGGTGGGGAAGAGAGTCCGAGCTTGGATACATTGTTGTCAAATTGAGCACGAGGTAGAGATTTGGTGAGTACATCAGCGAGTTGGTCTTTGGTGGAGATGTGATGAACACGCAACACCCCTTCTTGAACCTGTTGACGCACAAAGTGATAGGCAATGACCACACGCTTCATACGAGAGTGGAAAACTGGATTGGATGAGAGGAAAGTGGCACCCATATTGTCACAATGAAGGACTATTTGGCTGACTCGATGGTTGAGGTCCGTGAGGAGAGATAAGAGCCATAGAATTTTAGAGGCAGTGTTAGCAAGGGCACGATACTCGGCTTCAGTGGAGGAGTGAGCAACAGCACGTTGTTTGCGAGAACTCCACGAGACGGGAGTGGATCCAAGATAGACAATGTAACCAGTGGTAGAGACATAGTCATCATGGTCACCGGCCCAATCAGCGTCCGAGAAGGCGATAATGGAGGTAGCGGGAGACGGGCGGATAGCAAGACCAAGATGAAGGGTACCCACTAGATACCTAAGGAGGCGTTTGAGTGCAGTCTAGTGATGAGTCGTTGGAGCCTTGCATGAACTAAGACAGACGATTGACGGTGAACACAATGTCAGGGCGAGTGAGACCAAGATACTGAAGGCTGCCGACAAGGGCCCGATATGTAGTTGGTGTGTTGAGGAGGTTGCCAGAGTGCTTAAGGAGCGGAGCGGTTGATGAAATCGGTGTCGGGGTGGAGCTGCAATCCACCATACCAGCTCTCTGAAGTAAATCTGTGATGTATTTTCGCTGGGAAAGAAAGAGGCCACCCGAGCACGGAAGAACTTCAACACCAAGGAAGTATGACAAGGGGCCAAGATCTTTGAGAGAGAATCTTTTGACGAGGTAACGAAGAAGGTGATTGACGGAAGGGGGATGATTACCAGTGACAATGATGTCGTCGACATACACGAGAACTAGGAGGGTGGAGCCACCTTGGTGGGAGATGAACAATGAGGCATCAGATTGAGACGGACGAAAACCATGATGAGTGAGGAAGGTTTTGAGCTCAGTGTATCAGGCACGCGGGGCTTGTTGAAGGCCATATAAGGCTTTGTGAAGACGACAGACGTAGTCGGGATTAGTGGTATCAAGAAAGCCAGGGGGTTGACGAACGTAGACTTCCTTATGCAGAGAGCCTTGGAGGAAGGCATTATTGATATCCAACTGGCGTAGAGGCCAGCCATTGGTGACTGCTAAAGTGAGGATGACACGGACAGTGACTGGCTTGACCACGGGACTAAATGTCTCAAGAAAATCCCAACCAGGACGCTGGGTGAAGCCTTAGGCAACAAGACGGGCTTTGAAACGATCAACGGTGCCATCTGGGTTATACTTGATACTGTAAATCCATTTGGTGCCGACGAGATTTTGAGACGGAGAGGGTGGAACTAGGGTCCAGGTCTTATTTTTTATTAGAGCATCATACTCAAGTTGCATGGCAGCGCGCCAGGAGGGATGTTTAAGGGCTTGAGAGATGGTTCGTGGTTCAGAGGGTGAAGTGGCAGATGCAGTGAGGTTTAATTTGTGGATGGGCTTGATAATACCGTGTTGCGACGGGTGATGACAGTGCGGGGGGGGGGGGGGGTATAGTTTGTGCAGGTGGGGGAGTGGTACAAGGGTGGGCGGAGGATGGTGTGGATGTGGGTGGTGGTGGAAGGAGAGAGGGCAGACAAGGTGTGATGGGAGTAGAGGAGGTAGATTGTGACGGAGGTGAAGGTGAAGGAGAGTTGGATGGAGCCGATGGAGAAGCTGGTGGTGGAGCCGAGGGAAGATGGATGTCGGTCCAAGCGGAGGTCGGGACATCGGAAGCATGGGGAGATGTGGGAGATGGTTGCAGTTTGGAGTATGAGAAGACATCTTCGACAAAGCGAACATGGCGAGAGACATATACTCGATGGGTGAGCGGATCGAGGCAGTAGTAAGTATGTTGAGTGGTGGAGTAATCTGCGAAAACACACGGAATGGACTTGGGATCCATTTTGTTAGTGGCATAAGGCCGAAGCCAAGGATAACACAAGCAACTGAAACTTCGCAAGTTAACATAATCTGCAGGTTTATGAAACACACGAGTATAGGGGGAATCGAAATGAAGGGTTGGAGTAGGTAAACGATTAATGAGGTAGACAGCTGTAAGCATCGCATGCGGCCAAAGAATGGACGGTAAACCCGACTGAGAGAGAAGTGCAAGACCGGTTTTGACTAAAGGATAATAAATTAAGTAAAGAAAAAATACACGCAGGAGGTGGGATTAGAGTAAAGGAAAAATAATAATTAAAAATTGGGAGGTAAGAGAGATTGGAAAATAGAAAAGACCGATGGGAGTGGGAACCTTTGGCCAACTTGAATTGAGAGAGTACAGGGGAATTGTGTGTTGGTGAGAGCGCGAAGGATATTGGTAGGCGCTTGGGTGTAGTGGTGTTGTGTTTTGGGTGAGAGCGCGAGAGATTGAGCTCGGGGGTGCGACCGGAGATGGGTAGCACTTGGGTGTAGTGGTGCTAGCTAGGGGTGTGGCACCAGAAAAGCGACCGGTGGGGTGGCTGTTGGTTGGATGATGCTAACAGGGGTTTGGGTGTGGTGGTGTTGGCAATAAGAGTGACAGCAGGAATGCAGTAGGCGGCAGTGGTTGGGGTTGGCCGGTTAGGGAAAAAAAATTCGTTACAGGAAGAATCTTTTAGGCTGTGATACCATGAGAGAATGTAATGAATTGCATTGAGTTTAAAATCAGTAAAGCTTGTATTTATACACTCCTAATAACATTACTATTGTTGTTCAGATCCTAAATGTTAGGATAGTTGAGAAGTGGAGGGGGTTGTTGTGGTTGTTAGCTTAAAATCAGAGACTAATTACAAATAAAATAATTACGTAATGATGGAGATAATTATGTGGGTATTTCCTTAATACCTCATTCTTAGTTTGCTTGCAAATGGCATCCCATACAACAATTGGATCTCTCCTCTTCTTTTATAACCCACTGGTAGTACAACATTACTCATGAGATGACTCATAATTTATCTATATCTTGTCTGAACAACTAGTCGGTACATAAATTACCAAACTGAAGGAATTTCTTACTTGTATGTGAAGGAATTCATCTTTGAATGATTATCAAACTATGTATCACGGTATTGAATATCCATGAAATAAATGCATCCGATGATCTTATTTATACAAGCATTGATTGGATGAGAAAAGAAATTAGAGTAAACAGAGGATTTGACAGCGAAAGAACCACTACCCAAGCGCTAACCAGGATATATATAAGCATAGAGGACGGCTTGTCAAGAAACAATTTTGAAAACTAAAAAGTCAACCATTGACTTTCGCTCTCCTCTGGAGGCGATTCTGAGGCGACCTCCATCGTCCTCCTTTGTTCTCGTCTGGCTCGTCAGCGAGATTTACCCCTTCCTCATCCCCTGGTGGTTGTCGACGGTGGTTTTTGTTCCTTTGGGTCTTCTCGGGTTGGGCGATTGATCTTCTCTTGGGGCTTCTGTCTCCGGTTGTGGGTCGAGGCGTTCTTCAACTCCGGTGATCTCTTTGTGTGAGTCGGTCGCTCTTATCCAGTCATTGGGTCTTGGAGGAGCTCCACCAGGTTCGAATTGGATTCTCAGTCGCTTTCTGGGTATAGCTCTGGTTGGGCGGCGATCGAGTTTTCTCTGGGTCTGATGTTTTTTATGTCAAATTGGTGTGTCGTTGGGGTTTCTGCTCCCTCATGAATCAGTGTCTACCTTCGTTTGTAGTTGGCGGTTGTTCTCCTCTAGTTCGATTGGGTTTCCCTTGGGATTTGCTTCCTTGTCTGGCTAGGGATTCAGCATGAGTTGGGCAGAGGTAGGGGTCTTTGTTCTTTGTTTGACGCTTCTGGTTGTGTTGGTCCAGGGTCAGCTAGTCTGTGGTGTCCCAGTGTGTTGGTTTCTTGGGTTCTGGGTGGTGCTAGGGATTGCTTGAGTTTTGGCCGCAGTGCGGGTGTTGCTCAGTGTGTTTTCCTGTTCGGCTGAGTGGTCCGGTTTGCTTCAGTTGTTGAGTTCCCTAGTGGTTGCTTGAGTTTTGGCCGTAGTGCAGGTTGTTGCTCAGTGTGTTTTCTGTTCGGCTGAGTGGTCCGGTCTGCTTCAGTTGTTGAGATCCCTAGTGGTTTTTTTAGATGAGCTGTTTAACTCTCAATTGCAGGGGGTAAATCCAAGGCTATCTATTGGGTTAAGAGTTTGATTCTTAAACTCAACCTCGATATCATCTTTCTCAGTGAGACTCATAAGTCTGATAGTGATATGGAGTTATTCTTTGGGATGTTACCTTTGTATAACGGGCAAGCGGTTTCAAGCAGAGGAAGGAGTGGAGGTCTTTGCCTTATGTGGAAAAGTTGCCTAGGATGTTCGATGATTTCTCAATCTAGGCAGCACATGTCAGCTAGTATGTCTATGCCGGGTGATCTCCAATTTGTTTTCACGGGGTTTTACGGTTGGTCTAATTGGTTGCTTAAGCATTTGTCCTGGAAACTCCTTCGCATTTTGAGTAAGCAAGTTTGCCTGCCCTGGGTGATAGCTGGGGTGCTTCTGAGAAGATCGGGGGCAGAATCAGGCAAGAAGTTCATATGGCTCCGTTTAGAGAGGCCATTTCTGATTGTGATCTCCATGATATCAGATTCTTCGGGGAGAGTTATACTTTTACCAACTGTCAGGAAGGGGATCTTCATTCCCATAGTAGATTGGACAGAGTGTTTTGCTCCTCTGCGGGTCTACAGGCCTTCCCCAATATTTTTATGGAACATTTACCTCGGGAAGCTTCAGACCACTATCCTCTGTTTATCAGGTTCTTTGGTAACCACAAAATTCCGGCAAAAGTCTTTAGGTTTGAAAACGGTTGGTGTTTGGATCCCAAGTGTGCGGAGATAATTACGGATGTCTGGAGTAATAACTATCCCAACATTACTACATCTCTAGAGTTGTGCGCTCGGAAGCTAAGTGAGTGGAAGGGGTGGTCTATTTCCAAGATTAAGTGGAAGATCATCAATAAGAAGAAAGAGCTAGGTAACATGTCTATCAGTGATAACTCTTTGGGAGCTATTAACAATAGAAAGAGGCTCCTTTTGGAAATTGAGTTACTTTCTTTCCGGGAGGAAATATGGTGGAAGCAACGATCCGGAGATAAGTGGATCAAAGAAGGAGATAAGAATACGAGTTATTTCCATGCTAGGGCTTCCTCAATTAAAAGATCCAAAGAGATATTTGGTCTCCTGGATGTCGGGAACACTATGCAATACTCTTGGCAGAGTATTGAATCCATTGCTAGAGATTATTTCCAAAATCTCTTTACTTCTTCCCAACCCCAAGTGGATAGGGATTTTTTGGGTGCTGTGGAGGGACGGCTAAAGGATAACTTTTTTTCTGAGCTGAGCAGGCCTTATACCAGAGAGGAAATTATTTCTGCTGTGAAACAATTAGGAGCCAACAAAGCACCAGGGCTGGATGGCTTCAATGGTAAATTTTATATCACCTTTTGGCATATCATTGGGAATCAAATTATTGATGCAGTCATGCCTATTCTTAGAGGCCAGCCCCCCTGATTCCTTGAATGACTACTTCATCACTCTTATCCCAAAGATGGCAGGGGCGACTGATATTGATAAATTCAGACCGATCGCTCTCTGTAATTTTGTGTATAAGATTGCGTCCAAGACCTTGGCTAATAGGATTCAACATATTCTACCACATCTCATCTCTCATAATCAATCAGGGTTTGTGAAAGGAAGGCTTATTACCGACAATATCATTCTAGCAGGCGAGCTCCAACTTTTTTTAGAGAAGAACCAAGCTGTTAAAAATGGTTTCTTTGCCCTCAAGTTGGACTTCAGCAAGGCCTATGACAGATTAGAGTGGAGCTTCCTCCAAGATGTTCTCCTTTCCATGGGTTTCCCTTCCCATTGGATTACTCCAGTTATGAATTGTGTCCACTCAGTCAGATGTGCTATCCTCATCAACGGCAAGCCAGGTAACTCTTTCAACCAATCTAGGGGCATTAGACAAGGAGACCCTCTTTCCCACTTCCTTTTCATATTGGCTCAGGAAGCTTTGTCTAGCTTCCTTAATAAGTTCGATATTAATGGAGAGTTCCATGGGGTCAAGCTCTCTCCCCTCTGCCCGTCCATTTCCCACCTAGCCTTCGTTGATGACCTTCTCCTTTTTGGCAAAGCCAATCCCACAAATATTTCCCGCCTGAACCATATTCTCACAAAATTCCTTCAAGCCTCCGGCCACAAAATCAACCATCTCAAATCTGAATTGGTGTTTAGCAAAAGGTTATCTCCCCACATCAAAGACAATCTCTCCAGCCTTCTGAATGTCCAAGAGGTGCCTTGCTTCTCCAAATACTTGGGTCTTCCTCTCAAGATAGGTAGGAGAAAGCATGATCTCTTTACCTATCTTATCGAATCAGTTCACAAAAGGGTTTCCAGTTGGACTAAACCTATGGCACAAGCAGCTAGATCCATCTTGGTGTCTAATGTTCTCCAGTCTATTCCCTATTACACCATGTCCCTATTTGCTCTACCCAAGGGTATTATCGCGAAACTCAATTCAGCCTTCTCCTCCTTCTGGCGGAGTGGGAAAGTCTATAAAAGAGCTCCCCATTGGACTAAATGGTCTAAGATTTGTGACACTTCGGACCAAGGAGGCCTTGGTTTCAGAGAAGTGGAAAATTTCAACAAAGCTCTTTTGGTTAAACAGCTTTGGAGATTACTCTCTTGTCCAGGGTCTTTAGTAGCACAGGTCATGAAACAGCTCTATTACCCTGACAACAATATTAGTGAGTGCTACCCTTCAAATAAAGGTATCCCCATCTGGAAGTCCATTTCTTCGGTATTGGATTTTCTTAGAGAAGGAGCTCGGTCTCTACCTTCTGTGGGGGATGGGCCTCTGTCTCCTACTTCACATGCCTTGGATAGTTCTAATCAGTGGACCTGGGTCCTTTCCAAAGATAACAAGCTCTCCGTCAAATCAGCTTATATCTTTCTGGTTAAAGAATCAGGTGTGGAGAGCTCCTCCAATCCTCCCCACTCCATTGGTAGGATTGGGAATAAGCTCACAAGTTCCATTTGCTGCCCTAGAGTTAAACTTAATCTCTGAAAGTTTTTGGGAAATATTAATCCGTGTCAGGAAAATCTGGCTAGACGGATTGGGGGTGACTCCAAGTGCTTCTTCTGTGGGGCAAAGGACAACTTGGCTCATTGTTTCTTCTATTGTTGTGCTGTTAGAGATATATGGAGGGGCTTAGTTGATGTGAATGAAATTCCTAATAATGTGGATGGTATGTTGGACTGGTTCTTTCGGATGTCTGAGGTGTGGAGTGGAAGAAGCTATCTCTTATAGCTAACAAGCTTTGGGTCATATATGAGGCGAGGAATAAAGTCAAGCATAATCCAGAGCTTTCTTGGTGGAAAGAAGTCGAGATAAATAATTCCTTTATTGAAGCTTATCTTTCGGTGATGAAGGTCTCCCCTCATCTCTATTCTCCTAGGACTTGGCATCCTTCGCCGTCGGGTTATCTTAGCATTTGTACGGGTATGCTTGCTAGTCGTTATGGGGATCGGATCATAGCTGGTCTCATCCGAGATGATCACGGTTTGCCTATTGTAGTTTTCAATCGAAGAATTTCCAGCACCAGTAATGTGCAGTATGCTGATATCAAAGCAAAAAGAATTGTCATGGAGCTTGCTATCTCGGTGGGTAGCCATAGCATTTGCATTGAATCAGTTGATAGATATTTCGAGGATATCCTTAATTTAGGAGATATCAGAAGATCCAATGCCAGTTGGGATGGTGAGAGGATTACTTTCTAATTTTGATAGTATTATTAGGAGTGATTATCTTTTGTAATTTTGATAGTATTATTAGGAGTGATTATCTTTTGTATGATAATTATCTGAGATTATTTGTAATTTGGGGAATCCTCTTTTAGTATGTTCCTCTTTTAAAAGGTCTCGTTTGGAGAACTTACTCTTGATTAATTATTAAAATGGTCATTGAGTGTCTATTATATATATATATATATATATATATATATTTCGTACAAAGCTTATATCATAATCCGCAATAGTTGTTCATGTTTATATATTATTGTTCCTCTTCTTCCGAAAAGAAAATCCAAATCAAATCCTGGTCCTTAACCTGACTAATTTTGCTAGAGTCTGTTGGGCAGCCAAGGTATGAACATGCGTATGACCCAACATAACCGTCCTAATACTAATACAAGTCCTACACAGCTCCTCCGCACTATCAAAACACCTCCTCTCACCAACAACTTGGCCCTCGTCTCCAGCAATGTGCCTTAAGCAACGTCACTTCCTGCCACACATACTCATCCACTTTCTCCTTATTACTAAGACTAACCGTCGGACCTGCAGAGCTCTTCATCCTCCTGCTGCTGCTTCCCCTCTTCTTCCGCCCCCAGCCGCTCCAACCCCACTGCCCCGGCGGCCACTCCTCCACCCGTGCCACAAATGACTTCTCCACTTCCTCCAGCGCCCCTGTACACACCTCAACAACTCCAACCCCGACTTGCACCGAGAAAACGTCGTGTACGCCCACACTGCCAGTGGAATCGCTGTCTTCTTTATGAAGCTGACCGTTTCAATCGCCTTTAGCCGCTGGACTAAAGGTGGATTCGACTCGAACCCGAACATCAAGTATGCGGATGCCCATAGATGATCTGAATTCGCCACCGGATCACCTATCTTTCTCACTGCCGCCACAGCAGCCACCTGGACGACCACAGAACCTGCTGTTACTCTCTTCCTAATCCGTCCAAAGAACTGTGTCACGATTGGATGAAATTGTATCCATAACAATCCTCCTCGTCTACGTGCAGTCCTTCGAGCTAACCCGAACCTGACCAACATCATTGCGGATGAATTCACTTGTGTCTGGTGAGTTAAACCGCCGCACCCACCACCACCACCAGAGCAACAGAATGCGTGGTTAAGACAATTAGTCTTCCACTTTGAAACCCGGCTGCTACTGCTGATCATGTTCTTGGCTGCTGCAGCTAAGATACTTGCTGACACCGGTGCCGGAGCAAGACAACTACTAACTAACAACATTCTGGAAGCAATCATACAGTAGTTATAACTACTCCTCTTATTCTCTTTCTCCAACACACTGAAACAGAATCCCAACAGTTTCTTCAAGAAAGGACTGATAATAACAGTATCATCATCACCTTCATCATAATTAGCTTTCTCTAGCGTCAATCCATCCTCCACTTCCTCACGATGATGCTCCACAGCTTCGTACAATGCAGACGGCGAAATCCGAAGCTCTGACATCAAACACCCAACCACCGTCAATCCAAACGCCGAACTCCCCATTAGCCTCTCATTAAACTTCTTCACATACTCCATTCTTCCTCCTCTATTTGACCCTTCTTCTTCTGACCCAACCCCATCGCCATCACCATCTCAAAAACCGGTATCGGCTGCAACTGCATCATCAAACTACTCATCTTCACCTTCTCTAATCTGGTCGTGATAACCACATGTGATCCACCCATATTCCTAGGAATCAGCTGCCCCAGATCTTTCCCTTCCCACCACTTCTCCTCACTCTCCAGATTATCAATCACCACCAAATACGGCATCTCCTTGAATATCTCCCTTCTCACTCGTTTAAATGCTTCGATCTCTTGCTCCTCAAAGCTTCTTATCCTCCCTCGATCCTTCTCCGGATCCGCACTCATATCCAGGTTCAGTCTCTCATGTGCTAAATTCAGTATGTTCTGTCTCATGTACCGTGATTCTCCCCCAATCCATAACACCTGCTTGTACTTGTGCCGGTGCCTGTACGCAAATTCTAGTGCGAGCTCGGTCTTTCCGATCCCTGCTGGACCGGTTATGCACACCAGCTGGTTGTTATCCGTTCTCGATTTTTTCTTGTACTTAGGTGGGAGTCGCTTGTAAGAATTCCTTGCAGCAATGAGAGTCCCGCTATTCTCGGATGAGCCTGTGGTGGAGCAACAGTTTCCGCCCGCCATCTCCAAGCTTATATACCTATGCTGCTGTTGTTCTCTGGATGCAACGATTTCATTGGTGGTTTCCTCATCATCATCATCTTCATACCTCTCGGATGCAGAAGACGATTTGGCTGATCCGTTTCCTCTGATCACCACACCTCTTTGATTTTGATTTTGATACCTCTGTTGCTGAGAAGAAGAAGAAAAACATTGCCGTCCACCGAAGAACGAAAGCTCAATTTCTGTAATTTCCTTCTCTCTCCCAACAAATCTCTTGTTTCTGAGGAAAGGTAATTCCTCATCTTCTTCAAACCTGTCCTCCACTTCCGCGTAGTTGAATTTGAAAACTCAGACGACGATCCTTCTCAGTTACAGTACTACTCTTCCTCCCAAGCTTTGATGTCAAAAGACTCGCAGCCTTAAACACACAGTTCCTCCAATCACCACGAGATGCTTCCAGTTTACACTTCCCGTGCGCTCTAATCAGTCCATCAATCGCTTCTCTCCGCTCTACATCATCATCATCATCCAACACACCTCCAATAATATCTTCCACCGCCGAATCAAACAAGATCGGGATCAAGTTATTTTTCTGAGAGAAAAAACGAAGCTCCTCCACACAAAACCGGTTGGAGATTAAAGACGTACTGGATACTATCACAATCCCGTAACTCACGGAACAGATAACCCGGTCGGCTATCTCGTGACTCTGGCTATCAGCGTAACGTCCTCGATCTGCTAAAAAGCAAGCAATCCCCTGCATCTCGAGTTCTGATTTTAGCCATTTAGAGAAACGTACCAGATTGGAGTTTGAATCGGTGTAGTGGTGATGGTGGTGGTGGTGGTAGCCGATAAAGACATCGCAGCTACGGAGTCGAGTGTTGTTGATGTTGAAGATAGTTGGAGCGGCAGTGGATGATATGACAGAGGAGCTGCCTCTGGCGAATGAGACTCTAGGGATGACTGGGAATGAGAAGGAGAGACGAGGTGCGCCTGGTGGTGGTTCGGTTGCAGCAGTTGAATGGAAAGGAGGTGGTTGTGGTTTCTTATTGAGGTGTTGTTGCTGCCTGTGGTCAGCGCCGGGATGGTTGAGGAGGTAGTGGGAGTGATTGTTGTCTTGGTCAGTCGAGGCACATGCGTCGGAGAATTCATCGGACCTGTTGTCATCGGGTGGTGGAGTGCAGGAAGTGCTGCTGTTGCTGCTATGGACGGCGGCATCTGAGTGGGAGTTTGAGCAAGGTAGTGGTAATGGAAGTGGTGGAGTTCTGGGGGAGATGTAAGGAGATTGCAACGCGGATGCAAAGGCGGAAGATGGAGGTGATATGAGGGAGGGTGAGCTGTAGATGTAATTAGGTTCTGATTCTGGTGCGGTGGTGGTGGTAGGAGTGCTGGTAGTAGTGGAAGTAGAGCGAGAGGTTGTGGTAGTCTTGGATGTCTTGATGGTTAGACCTTTTGGTAGGCCATCAATGGTAATCATGTCTGTATTTATGCAATTACTGCTGATACTACTAGCAGCCGATGATAAGGCTACAGTTTCTGCTGCAGATTGCTTCAACTCTTTTTCTTGTATCCCCATTGTTGGAATATTAGGGAGAATATTTCATACTTGTCATTCAAAGCAAGCTTGGATTCAATGGGTAGCTAGCTAGCCTTTTTCAACTCAAAAGGCATCTAAATCTTTCAGAAAGTTTCTGTTCTTTCCCAGTAGACTTACCAAAGATATAAGAAGGCGGCCAGAGAATGAAAAAAGAAGAAGAACAATTCTTCACCTGTTGTGATTTCTTTTTCTACATCCGTTGACATCATCTGTTGGCTGATCGTAGAATGAATGATGCCATATTCTTATTCCAGTCGCAGTGTCTTAAAACTCTTACCGCTCCATCGACCCCTGATTATACAGGCAAGGCAACAATGGGCTTCTGTTGGCTCTTGTATTGGTGGGTAGTATATGATGTTGGAGGCGCATTATCATCTGTAGGGTTTCTAAGTTAAAGCTCATGAATATCACTCACTTCTTTCTAGAAAATAGGAAAAGGAGAAAGAAAAGATGATCTGACAAAGTGGATTTGAATATGCATGATCCTTTTTTCGCTGCCGCAGAGCACACCTGACCTGAGTTAAACTTGAATCAAACCCATAAACATAGAGATGCGTGAGTATTTGATACCATATTACAGTAATACATACGGAAATTATGAGGTGCAGAAAATACAAAAGAAGAAAGACAATTATAGTTAATTAGCTATGTGAATGCACGACGTGTGGCTCTGGCTATCCCGTGGTGGTGGTACCAAATTTGACCATATTTTATGTTTTTTTTTAAATAATTGACTATATTTAAATGTGTTCGTTTGTTTATAATTTCTCTTCTGCTTACCCACGATAAGAAACAAAACCCAATGACTGGTCAGAAGCAAAAAAAGAAGAGCACCCACCACCACTTGAATTACACTAGCTGCTGGTTTACTAGCAACCAAGAATACATTACTAGTATTGTTTATAGTAATTCATAATGGTGCATTCCCAGGCTATGTCGGCCTTGGAATAATAACAAATTAGGGATGGTGGTGATGCACGGTCTTTAAAAAAGTTTACATTAATGAAATCCCACTACTATTAGTACTAGCTACAAAAATCCTTCATGTTGTGTTTTTGTAAAAAAAAAAAAAAAACCTTCATGTTGTCCTAAAAACAAAAGAAAAAAGAGAAAGGAAATTCCTGATATGATTCCCTTCTGATCATGCATGCACTCATCTGAACAAACTATGATTTTAAAAGAACTACATTATTCGATATTTTTTTTTTCGACTTCTATTCTGTATACACAAATGACACAACACATGCATGCACAGTGCACTCTCAAAAAAGTGTTTGAAACTCATGAGTCAAGAGGTTTGTTTGCTTTAGATGGAGATAGACATTTGATGATGGGTGGTGGTGGGTGTCTTTTCCCTGCAGGTTCACGGGCATCCATATCTATTCAGATTCTTCTCCTCAGAACCAGCAGAGCATTATATGCAAGATGCAGATACATGAGTACTACTGTTTATCAAACAATAACTACAGAAACAACCAACGAATACTCTTCTTTCCTTCCTACTAGTCTCAGCTCATGATAAGGTTTCACACTTCAGCTGGGTCGGTGTGTTATGGAACACAACTCAACAAACAACTGGGGGGGCCACATTGACCATCAATCCTGCCTCTGTAATTCCTTACGTGGGCTGTCTCTTGTTTGACAAAGTTAGAATTGATGGATGGTCATTTTTGTCCTTGTGTGATACCACTGGCAATACTTTACTGCTCTTCAAGAACAGAAAGAAAAAAGGCAAAAAGTGGGGACATGACAGACAGACAGACCAGTCAAACAAACCAGACTCCCATGCAACTTATCTTACTCGTGGGAGTTTCCTGATTCAAGATTTCTCAACCCAACCAAAGAGGTGAAGCGGGTAAAGAAGAAACCCGAACAACTTTCTAACAAAGTTCAGCGGCAACATATGCAAACCAAAATGTCTGACACAAAGAGATTAGACGTACGTACAATGTGGCATTGACCATTTAGCTACGCTCAAGCAATAGTTGAATTGGAATTGGAAGGGAGGGTACCAACTACCAACGTACAAACTAGTGCCAACCACCAATATTAAAGCTGCTTATAAGCCCCAAAATTCTATCAATACGACAGTGTGAAAGTCAAAAGTAAAACATTCATAACATACTAATTCTCTACATTCTCCCCACCTTCAAAGCCTCATGCTCCAACAAACAAAGGGAAAACAGCAATAATACCCTATGAAAAACAAGGGAACAGTCACTTCTTTTCCAAGAACATCAAACCCCAGCCCCTAGTTCATTAATTATCTTCATCCAATATCCTCCTTTACAAAAACCAATTCCTGCAAAGTAATCCAAATCGAGAAATAAGAGCACCAGAATTGATCACCAGATACTCTGTCCAAAGGCAGCCTCTGTCTATCATTTTGTAAGCACTTGTTTCCGTTATATAGGTTTTAAGTATATAATTAATGATAAAATATTAAACCTGTAACCTTAAGAGATTCAGACTCCTTGTCATCGAGGGTATGGTGATCCCATCATTGTTTGTTATCCAAAGCTAGTGTAGCTGTTTGGTCTTGACTTGGGCCCCCCTTTTCTTCAATTTTATGGATACAGAAGCAGGATCTCTACCCTCTATTGGAGTACTCACAGTATAAATACCTGATGGGCATTTAATTTGCCTGGACTGGACCCTCCTTCAACTAGGCTGCTTAGCTGTGCATTGTTGTTAGATAGTATGAGTGCCTGTAGTTGAAGCCCTGCCCCACTGAACGTGTTAAGCCTCAGCAATTGGCCCTGCCACATGATCAAAATCCCTACTAATAATGACCTCAACACCAGGAACCACCATTCTCAGAGGACAAGAATACAGCAGGCACAGGAAATTGAGGAGACGCAGATGGTAGCATTATCAAAATGACCTCTACACCAGGATCCACCATTTTCTAGTTCCCGTTTGCTGCTACATATTATTTGAACAACAAAGTTATGGGGTGAATCTAATCGATGGGTATCACTCACTTTGGGACATACTTATTAATCTGTTCAAGTCTTATGACATAGAACATTACCATTTACCAGTAATATGTTCAAGTATTCAACGAACATTCGGATAAATTCTCAGATATGTCCCTAGGGTGTGAATCTTATTCATATCTATATAAATGCATATGAAGGTCAAATTACATATGATCTACCTAAGAAAAAATGAGAAGCGGGGAGTTATGCTAGGTGGCATGTACATTGTACACAATGCTACCCCTGACCGACAGGCGACACCCTCAAAGATGTGCCCCCACCCAACAACCCGAATTCACATCTCCGTATCTGCTTCTACTTGTTTCTGTTAAATACCTTGAACCACAGAAGCCAATATCAATACTTAGCTCCAGGATAGTAATTATGGCATTAATATCTGGTAAAGATACATAAGTAAGCTCCGGTAACCAAAGCCAGTTGCAACAGATCTGAAGCTCTAACCCAGATCACATATGACAAGCGCCAAGTAGAAACTCAACCCATATTACCCTTCCATATAATATATATATTCAAAGGCATAAAAAGACGATGTAGAAAACCAAGTGTAGTTTATGTACACTGCAACTTTCCCAATAGCAATGCAAGTCGAAAGCACATAAAATTCATGAGCACTGGAGCACAATAATGTTTCTTCACGAGTTGGAACGAGTAGTCTCCTTGAAAGATTGGTTACCAGATCCGAACAAGTTTGGGTATGCCAAGTACGTCTCCTCATCAGCTGAGACATCCTATGAGGCACGTGGAGTGAATTATCTCTGTCCAATGTATTATCACCAAGCGAGGAGGAAGATGATAGCCTCCCAAAAGAATCAAATTGGGGAAATGATGAGAAACATTGGGTGGAGTCTGACTGTCAGCTTGACTCGATAGCCTTAGAGCAACCTCATCTGAATTAGCCGAAGAATCTCTTTGTCTTGATCCATTGTACTGGGGGAGAATCTAGTAGATCCAGGATCACAGTCATCCGTACTAAAGGGGTTATCGGAAATGGGATCAGGGGACTGCTCACGCTTCCTGTCTGAAAGCTCAGAGATCTTCAGCTGGGCAAAACTGGCAGCAGACCTAGCAGCAGTGGCGGCCCTTTCAGCAGTTTCAGCAGCTCGCTGAGTGGCAAGTATCACGTCCTTCAAGTCTGCCAAGTTGTCAGTCTCCACAGCTGGGAGTGGATGGGCAGCAGCCCTTTCAGCAGTTTCAGCAGCTTGCTGAGTGGCAAGTAACATGTCCGCAATGCTCTCATGATGAACAGCAGGGTGAGGATGGGTTTCACCTGCCCACCTTCTCTTTCAAGCGAAGTTTGGGGCGAGAGCTGTGGAGCAGACATGAAGGGCACAAATTGTATATTCTTTTCTTTGGGTGATTCAGGGTCTTTGCCAATAGACTGGAATGAGCCTCATAATTTTGTGATGAGTTACGGGCTATGGTAGGGTTCTCAAAACTCATGGTTTCAGGGCTCTTCAATGCGTCATGTGGATCTTTTGATGATGGTGGAGTGGGATTTGATCCTCATAACTTGCATCTGATTTGGCAACCATTGTATCCTCAAAATTTCCTGAACGGTGGTGGGAAAGGACTGGAATCTGGTGACTTAATTTTTCTGAGGTTGAGAGCTCCTCATCTTGTTCTTGACGAGGGGCAGATGGGATACCTAGATGAGGGGATTCCTCGTCCTTAACAGGGGGGATAGAATAGGGATTTGCTTTCGGCACGGCCTTGGGGACTTCAGGAAATGCTAACATTTCCAGGGTAGAATCAGAGCCAGAGTGATACTGGTCTCCTGAACCTTGAACAGGAGCAGATTGGATCTCTACATGCTTCTCTTCAGGAAGGGGTACCTTAGATCCACTGACAAACTGGTTGGACCATCTGTAGTTTCACCCGTGGTTAGAAATGAGAGCATGAATATCATGTTAGAAATTATGAATAAGCCAAAAGCATCACTTACTAATAGATCTTCATGTGACTTGAAAAGTTCAGCTTCACAAGCTTCTGGGTCCCAGTCCAATCCATGCTCATTGGCTATGTCCTTCAGCAGTTTCAGCTTCTTTTCAGATGAGGGGGCGCGAATTGAAAGCAGTTCAATCATCTGCACCAGCCAAAAAAAATTGATTGCATGAAGTCTAGATTCGGCCAGACATGCAGAGATTTTTTAAAATTGTTAAGTGCTGGGCATAATGAAAATCCATATAATACCTGGCGATTAACACCACAATCTGGAAAAAGGCCAGTGGCAGCCTCAACAAATTCTTTTCCATATTTAGAAGCAAATGCCATATGAACTTGCTGTAACTCAGGCAAATCTGCGCATCTTGGAGCAGCAAAGCACACACTGGCTATTGCTTCTTTCAAATCTAGAGGGCACTCCCTGCAGAATATCACAGAGCAAAGCTAGGCATTTTTTTTTAATCTAAATGAACAAATAGAATATCACAACTGACACCTGTGTAACTCAAGCTGACCATACAGAGAAAACTAATAAATTAAAGTCAGAAATCCATACATGTTAGCAAGCTTGAAATCATCAAATAATAAATATATCTAATCTAGCGTGTTCAACTGAACAAAACAGAATTTTACTATATTCTAACATCAAAGAAAGCTGATACTCCATTTGAGAACTGGAGATCTTATATCAGGAGCAGCATAAGTAGAGCACATCAAGCATGTGGGGACGCAGGTATTTCACGAGACTAAAGACACTAGCAGGCAAGCCATGACCTGGAAACAATTCAGTTGTGCCTAGAGTTGTACATATAAATAATAGTTGAATGATAATACTTGCTTTCATCTACTGCAAAACAATCGTATCCAACTCAAATATTAGGTGAAGATTTTTGGCTTCAATTCCTAATCAACTTGAGATACATGCACATTGGAGATTATTTTCATCTCACTGCCAATATACTATTCCGCATTGCATTAAGGGGGTCAGTAAGACTCACAGGGTTGATGCAATCAATCAAAGGATAGCTCAGAAAGAGTAATTTAATAGAACAAGAAAAACAGGAGCTCCCTAATTTGGTTGATTGGAAAGCCAGAGAAGATGAACAGAATATACAGAAGAAAAGGGGTAGGAGAGATCAGTAACAACTTGAACTCTTTAGAGAGAGTAACTATCCTGCTCAGCTGGCAGACAGCCATGAAACAACAGAAACTGCATACCCTTCTCTGGCAACTCTGCTTATAATTTAAACTTGAGAACTGGTTCATAATAAACCTCTCTTATCAGAAAAGTAAATTCCAAAACAATCTAACCATTGAAACTATCTTAAAAAGTAAGGTGGTGAAATTTTCAGCGTACACTAATTACTGAACCAACCTTATTACTAACCAAGTTACTCCTATGAGCAGTCAGAAAAGGGAATATTGGGATGGTAATGCTCATTTCCAAACTCCCCCCCCCCCCCCCCCCCCCCCCCCCCCCCCCCAAATTTTTATATTATGAAAAAAAGGGAAACAGATCGATTTTACTCAAGCTCATATTACTATATATCTGAAGTCAGACGAAACATTCTTACTCCAACTAAGAAGACAGCGAAGAGTTTGAAGGATACTAGGTCAAAATCGTTTATGCATTTAAATCACCAAGCACCCATATTTTCATAAGCAGTCCCCTCATCTCCCATGTCCTAGAAAAAAAAGACTACTCGTCAGGATAACAAATTTACCAACATAGTTTGGGCAGTAAACTAGCTCAGTGAATACTTAATCTCAATTTCAATGTATTGTGTAATACAGTATATTCACTTGTAGACAAGCAGAAAAAAGTGGGCCAAAAAGCAAGTAGAAAAAAGTTCGAGGAAGGATCCAGACCTTTGAGTTTCAATGATCGGGAGCCGCACAGAGATAAGCTCACAGTATAGTTCGATGATCTCTTGAGCAGCCATCATATTCTCTTCCCTTATGATATGCTCCACCTATTAAGAATAAATGTTTTCACCGAAAAAAAATAATAATCAAACAAAACCCTCCGCGTACAATGTTCTATATCTTTGGAAGTAAAGCATCCAATTCTGATCAAATTACTGGGAAGATTTAAGTTATGTGGGCGCTTAATACCCGAATTCGAGCGGTAGGCTCCTGGCCAGTCTCGAGGAGCTTAGCAATGTCTTTCCTCATCTGCTTGATCTGAAGCTCTCGCCTGTTTCTAAGTAACTTAATCCTTGGAATTGTGAGCTTCAATTGTGTTTTACTGCGACAGATGAACATTATATAAGTCGGCGATCATCACAGATCATAGATGGAGAAACGCAACAATAAAACAGCAATAGAGCCTTTAACTCTGGACAGAATGGATGATAGAACAGAATCACAAGAGCGAAAAGATTGTTATGAGACATTGGTGATGATGAGATTGAAACATGAAGGGGGGAAACAAAAGACAGGTACCATTTGGTGCTTGGAATCCCCTGTTGAAGAACGAATCGAGTATCGACATGTTTTCTTTGATAATTATCCGAGGTTGGAGCTAAGATGATACTTCCGATTACAACAGAAACCCTAACGCAAGAATGAAGATCGATAGGCCGGCGAAGAAACGGTAGGAGCTAATGACCTCGGGGAGAAGAAGTCCACTGTCCACCAGCTCAGCTAAACCTTTCGCCTTCTCAGATTACAACTAACTGGAGCAATATCAAATTAATTAACGTGTTGTTTGCGGGCAACTCGGGATTCGGGGCTTCGGGGTTTCGGGTCTCCTTCGGAGCTAACCTCTTCACAGCTTTTATGTTTGATGGAAAACACTGATTTCTCAAAGGGCATGGTGACCTGGCGCTAGGGTATGGCGGACACATTCAGGATGAGATTAGTGAAAAATAAAACATAAAAATGTGACAGAACAGTGTGATCGACTGTAGCGTTCTGTTTCTCTTTTTCTAATTTTTTTTAATCATCCCTCTTCTACGTATAAGAGAGAAAAATTAGGAGATGGATTTTTTTTTTCAAAATTTTAACTCATAAAATATAAGTGCAAAAATAATAAATTTATATATGTTCATCATTTTTCGTGCTCTTCAAAACAAGATGCATCATGGATATATTTTGGTAAACTTAAAATTTTATATTTTAGAATGAGTATATTAGGTATTTTAAAGTGAATCTTATTCATAGCAAAATGAATCTTCTTTAATAATAAAATGAACCTTATTCATTAACAAAATGAATCTTACACCAAACACTCTAAAAACCACCATAGTAAAGTTAAAAAGCGAAGGCATTTTTATGGTTTGTAGCCTAAACCACAAATCCTAAAAAAGTGTCGAGTCAGTGACGACAATATAAAGGGTAGAACTAATGCCAAAAAGATTACCCTACCCCCAAACACCCTCAACCACCCTAGGAATGCTAAAAACGTCGAAGGGTTTTTATGGTTTGTAGTGCAGGGTTTAGGGTCTAACGACCCTAAACCCTAAACCACAAACCCTAAAAATTGTCGAGTAGTGACGACATATAAAGTGTAGAACTAATACCAAAAGATTACCTACCTCCCCCCAAAACACCCTAAAAACCACCCTTGCATAAGTTTGTGGTATGATTAACTTTTACTAGTATTAAATAAAATATTCACTTTTCTTAAACCTTTGATTCACCTTTAAAAGACTTTGATTTACTTTTTTAAACCTCTGATTCACTTTTCTTAAACCTCTTCTTCACTTTAGTTAAAACAATCTCTATTTACGAGAATCAGTTTTCTTAAACATTGATTCACTTTGCTTAAACGCATGGATTCACTTTATAAAACCTCTGATTCACATTTCATAAACCTCTTAATCTATGCTTACGAGATTCACTCTGATTACTCTGACTCACTTGTAACAACTGTGATTCACTTTTTAACAACCTTGATTCACTTTTATAAAACTCTGATTCACCACTAGTAAAAAATCTCTGTTTATGAGATTCGCTTTTTAAACATCTTTTTTACTTTTAAGACACGATCTAATTCACTTTTTAACAACCTTTGATTCATTTGTAAACACCTTTGATTCACTTTTAAACTGAAGATTCACAATGAATCTTGAAAATATGTACATACGAAAAATAAAATTTAAAATTTATCAAACATATTCATGTTGGTCTATTTTGAAGAGCACGAAAAATGATGAACAATGGTATAATTTGTTTTATTTTTGCACTTATATTTTATAAGTTATGACATTTTTGAAAAAAAAAATATTTCTCTTTCCTCCTCACATACTCCCCTCCACGCGTCTGTTGTTCCATTTTATTCTTTTTTTTCTTTATTTGATCTGCAATAGAGTATTACATGTGTCAAACTCACAACAGCCACAAAAGGACAAAAAAGATGGTAAAAGACCAAAGTGGCCATCGCCACCTTACAGCATGGCGCAAGCGCCAGGTACGAATTAATAATATAGGTGAGTTGATGAGTTTGTTATTCACCATAATAATAGGTTATGTGGTCGACATTCCCGCTCATAATGTCAAGATTTGACAAAGAGAAATTGAAATCCTTGTATTTAATTGAAGAAGAAATGAGTGTTTTGTTTGTTTCTGAGCCTCCGTAGAAATGAAAAATTTGTAGATCTATATTACTATGTTATGTAATTGATGGGTAAGACAAAACTGAACCGTATAAGTCCCTAATACACTCTATAGTCATTAAAAGTATATCCTAAGATACATTCTAGATATTACACATAATAACTAAGATACAATTGCTAGGATATCTAAATCGCCCTCAAAAATACAATTTGTACGGGTGTAAAAAATTGTGCCTTTGTGCTTAGCATAATCACCCGTGATCATTTTGTCCTAAAAACCCAAAGAACCAAACATGTTTGGATGTGTTTACCTGCCAAGGGTTTGGCCATGACGTCGGCCAGTTGATGTCTACTGAGGACAGTAATGGAGTTGGATGAAATCCTTCATCCAATTTCTCACGCAAATAGGACAATACAATCAATTTGTTTTGTGCGTCGTGAGAAATTGGATTTTTTGCTATGTGTACAACATTAAGGTTATCACAGTTTAATGGTATGAAAGTAATGTTGTAAGACCTACCTCATGAAAA
>CM041777.1:19324126-19351273 GCA_023374045.1 Limonium bicolor
GAGGTAACAGTGAGGTTAGCAATGTTGTTGTGGGTTCTTTTTGAGGATAGAATCACATTAAGACACCTAACTAAGAAGCTAAATGATTTGGGGGAAAAGAAAACTGAAGAACCAGATTAGTAAGTAACAGTAGAGGAAAAAAACAGTAGTTTAGTGTTTCAGTTTTGTTTCAGATTTCCATGATGATTGTTCTCTGTTGAAACGATTTTCAGAGGAGATAAAGAAGTGGTAGTGGCTTGTTAATGAATCTATAACATCTCTAATATGCTTAACCAAGTGGTTAAAGACTTTGGGAAGAATAGAAATCTGTTACAGAACTAACTGAAAGATTGAAGAAGGAATATACAGGTTTGGTGTCTCCTGTTTTCTGCAACTTTCTGTTTCAGTATAGGAAATGCATCAGTGGGATTAACAGGGTTGTCTAGGTTGTTTGATGAGTTCAAAATGTTGCTGGAACATTTAACTAAGTGTGTAAACATTTTAGGGATAATTAGAAATCAAGTTAATACATTAAAAGAGGAGTTGGAAGAGGAAAAACACAGATTGAAGTTTTAGATTTCTGAAACTTATGTCTTCTGTATAACCATGTTACAGAGGGTTATAAGGGGTGGCATTGAGTTGCTAATGATTCTAAAATGTTACTAACACACTTAAGCCAGTCTATGAATATTTAGGGAGAGGTTAAGAGACAGATTAATAACCAAACAGAAAGGTTAAAGAGAAGATACAGGAATATACATTTTCAGTTTCTGCAGTTTTTGGGTTTCTGTAAAATGGGTTTTCAGAAGTGATGACAGCCTTATTTTGAATTGTTTCTAAGTTCAAACTCTTCCTGATACACTTACCTAGTGGGGTAAAAACTTTGGAAGGAATTGAAGACTGATTCATAACCTAAAAGGGAACCTAAAGAGGGGTTGTGCAGATTTGGTGTTTAAAGTTTTCTGCATTTTCTAGCTTCTGTATAATGAACATTCAGAGGTGGTAACAGAGTTGTTTTAAGTTGGGTTTGGGTTCAATACCTTCCTAATAAAGCTATCTAGTTGAGTAAGAATTTTGGGAAGATTTGGAAGCTGATTAATGAACTAAAAGCAAGAGGAAAAGGTGATGTACAGTTTTGGTTTTCAGTTTTCCAGAATCTGCTGTTTTCTGTGTAACTGTAGTACAGCTGGTATGAGAGGGTTGTATAGGTCTGGAAATGAACTTATAACCTTGCTAATATAACCACCCAAGATAGTAAACAATTTGGGAGGAAGTAGGAAGCAGGTTAATGCATTAAAAGGAGGGGTTTAGTGGAAGTTTTTCACAGATTGGATGTTTCAGTTTTCTGAAGCTTGTGTCTCTGTTTGGTCAATGTTCAGAGGTGTTAAAAGTGTGGAGTTGGTCTAATAATGAACCCAAAACAGTACTAATACATCTAACTAAGCTGGTGAAACATTTTGGGAAGATTAAACCTCAGTTGATACCTTAAATGTGGGGTTAGGTAAGATTAAACACCGAAAGTGTGCTTTAGTTTTTCTAAACTTTTGGGGCTTCTGTATAGATGAGCTTTAGAAGCATTTTAAAGAATTTGTTTCTGTGATAATGGATTAAACACATTGCTAACCTATTTATATAAGGAAGAAATACATCTTAAGGGAATAAAAGTCCATCTTAGATAAGCTTGTTACATGTTAGTGCTTTGAATACTCTAATACGTAGCTAGAGGATGGACTTAGTTAACTTTGAATTGACTATATAAATGTCCTAGGAGTAAGATAAAGCCTAAGGTTAATACTTGGGAAGTTTCTAAGGGCTAGTATAAGTTGAACATTCACAAGTTCACCTAGGGAATAACACCCGGTATGAATGAGATAAACTAGAAAAGTGTCGTCACATGAAATCATGAACTGACATGTTATTTTTAATCAATGTAGGGTCGTAACGAACGCCAACCAGGGACCCTGTGTGTGAGACAACTCGTGCTTCTGAATAAGGTATGGATATGTGTGGTCTGTATGTTGCCGTGTTACACGGCTTGTTTGCTGTGTGCCTTGTGTGAAAATGACCATAAGATTAAAGCATGAAATTGGATTGCTTGCTTATCTTGCTTATATGATTGCTATATCATTGTGCATATTATTTGCGCGCACACAGTAGTTTAGTCCCTTTCTCGTTTATGGAACTTTGAGATAAAACACAACAAACTATGTAAACAAAGAAAACTCCATGAAGGGAAACTCCTCTCTAACCATAGAGGACGTACCATGACACCCACTATGGTGTCTATCCATTAATGATAATGAGAGCAAATATCAACTGGTGAAACATGAGAATAACCCGGGAAGACAACATCTCGGGCCGCGCGGTATGGAATGCTCGGGAGTTGGTATCTGCATCAGATCCTTCGACTGACTATTGTGGAGCACATCTTGGGGTCTAGAGGTGACCCCTCTTTCTCGACGTACGACGCCGAGACTGGAAGATTGGCAATTTGGGAAGCATGACCTGGGGTCTAGAGATGACCCCTCTTTCTCGACTTATGACGCCGGGATTGGAGGATCAGCTATTTGGGGAGCATAACCTGAGGTCTAGAGATGACCCCTCTTTCTCAACGTATGACGCCGGGAATGGAGGAATTAGCTATGGAGGAGACGTCCTCAAACGTGCGGTGATAATAGAACTCACAAATAATCCTTAAAGAAACAAGAAAAGATGGGCACCTATACTATATGGTCACGGGAACTAACCTACTTCCCCAGACCTGGTGCAAGAAAAGAGAAAGAGAATTACACATGATGGGAACAAAGGAAAAAGGAATGAAAACACACAGTGTTTGAATGATCCCACTGTGAGGATCATCATTATTCAAACTCTCTTGTAAAGCTCTACTTGTATGCATGCTTGAGGTGCTTGTTGATATCTCTATGCCAACATGTTGTGAGTTGCTATGTTAATGTTGTATGCTGTGTGTTACTGTTTTACTATAGCATGTAAATTGTTCTTAATAATATTCGACCAAGTAGTCGTGTAGCCCGGCAACATACGGGCTACACATATTCATACTCAGCATAGTTTTGTTGAGTCCTTTATTTTTACAGGTGGTCATCTGGAATGTGACGGAGCGTAGATGGGATGACTACCATGGGGGTAGTCCAACTGGGCAAGACTTTTAAGTAGGGCGTTAGATGTATGGGTTGTTACTATGTAGAATTAAACCTGGGATGTACTTATTCAGATTGTATGTTTAATGTAATAACTATGTTGTAGACACTCGGTACTTGGGTTTGTATTTAGAATGGTATTTTATGTTATATATGAGTTTTGGTTGAGGGCTGTTTCCAGTCATGCAGACCGTAACTTGGTGTTGGTAGGGTGGTCATGCCAACCACGTGGGTGATTGGCGTCTGTAGCACCCGGATGAAGTTTATACCGCTGCAAAGTTAACTTGTGTGATATGGCGAGGAGCAACGTTTGTATTGCTGGATGTTTATTCGGGGGTGTTACATCTTTAGAAACTTTGGTTCGCTAGGCGTCAACTTGATCATGTAAGGACTCATCATTTTGGACTTGGGATGGACCAAGCCCAGACATTCTTACATATATGTCTTTTTCAGTAAAATCACCAACTATCAAGATAGATGAGGAACCCCCACAGATGAAGGATGGCGAGGTTGAAATCTTTGTTAATGGGTGTGGGAGCGAACGACTTTTTGTATGGTGTGGTCTACAAGGGTGTTGTTGGTCGAATTCTAATTACAGGTATAGAGAATGGTCAAACCCCCCGGGATGTTGCAGTGGTGGAGGTGAAAAAGCTTTGCTTCTGGGGCTTTTGATGGATAGGCTCTCGCTCGGCCTGTATGTACTCATATACTCTCTCGAATGTCAATTTTGTTAAGGGGTTGGGGATGTTAGATTTGAAGTTAAATCTGTCTTACATGATGTTTTTGCTCTATCATCTTTTCAACGTGTCATTTGGACTCATGTTAATCGGGCTAACAATTTGGCTGCACAATCTAACCAGTATTTTTAGGCAAGGACGGTTGGTAGGAGTTTGGTGTCACGATTGTGTTCTGGTAAATTCTTGGCTAAAGGTGAATGTAGCCAAGTTGGCTACATCTAAGGATAATTTAGTCAAATTAGTATAAAAAATATCTTTATAATATTGTTTTTGTAATTGATGAAGTATGGTTGGACAAAACACAAGCCAATTCAAAAAAAGCATCGGCGCCCATTTCTTTTTTTTCTTTTTTTTTTTATCTTTATCACAACAATATTTTAAATAATTGTAACTTTTAATATATAAGTCCAAAATGAAAAAAAATTATATCATTGTTCATCTAAATTCAAGCTCTTCAAAACAAGACCAGTCATGGATATGTTTTGATAACTTTCAAAAAAAATTATTTTTACATGTATACGGTGATATTTTAATGTGAGGAGTATGTACATGTTTTAATGTGAGAATGTACATGTTTAATGTGACGATGTACATGTTCAAATGTGAGAATGTACATGTTTTTTAATGAACATCTGTACATGTTTGTATGGCCATCTATACAAGTTTTCTCCCTTATATGTACATATTTTAATCTAAGGATGTACATATTTGATGATTCATACAGATTTATGTAACCATCTGTATATTTTTAATGTGATGATGTACATGTTTTTACGTGTGGATGTACATGTTTTAATGAACATTTGTCCATGTTTGTATGACTATATGTACAAGTTTTCTTTTACGTTTTATACATTATACATGTAATTTTTTTAAAGTTGTCAAAATATATCCATGATGACTGGTCTTGTTTTGAAGACCTTGAATTTATGTAAACAATAATATAATTTTTTTCATTTTAGACTTATATATTAAAAGTTATAACAATTTTTAGTTTTGTGATAAAAAAAGAAAAAAAAGAAAATGTAGGAGGCGGGGGTGAAAAAAACAAAAAAGAATTAAACATGTCCTTGCTGCACCACGCTCGACCACGCTACTGGATTGTAGCCATCTCTAGCTACAATTACATGTAGCCAAGACAGTCTGTTGTGTTCTATCATTAATCTGATGCTATAAAGGTCGGTGCTAAAAAAACTTATATTTGTGACCAATTCATAGGGGTTTTATCTCTTAAATTATAATGTATATATATATATAGAAAGATTATAAGTTAATATTTTATTCTCCTATAGTCAAATAGATTATAAAAATGAACCCTTTTTTTCATATGTTATATAAGATAAGAGATAGAGCTAAATAATAGTTGTAAATAAAAAAAAACTAATACGTCTCATGTTTTGAAAATAATGAGAAGAGTAACATCATAGTACTTTAACGGTTAGAAATGCGTTTGTTTTGTTTAGTATTTCAGCATAGAGTAATTAATCATTGTATTTATATATTATAATTAAAATAATTATATTGTGTTGTCAATTAAAATTTATCAATATATTTATACACATTGTTTTTAAATGTGATAACGAATTCATGTTAATGTCTTAAGATCTGTAGATGATAGAAAAAAAATATCAAATAAAAATTTTCTCCACAATAAAAGATAATTAAGAAAATAAGAAAAGACATTTGAATAAGATTTGATATATTTATTTAACTGTAATTTTAAAGAATTTGATTATAAAACTGACTATAAACTTTTTAGTTAAGTATTGAATATGTTAAAAAGAAAAAGTAACTATAACCACAACAAAGATGCACGCACGTATTATTT
The DNA here is from genome assembly GCA_023374045.1 of Limonium bicolor. Taxonomy (NCBI): domain Eukaryota; kingdom Viridiplantae; phylum Streptophyta; class Magnoliopsida; order Caryophyllales; family Plumbaginaceae; genus Limonium; species Limonium bicolor. The sequence goes on from CM041777.1 coordinate 19,329,832, forward strand.
ACATCACTAAGAATCGGTATCGACAAATAGCACAATTATATGTATCAAAAATTTTCTACAAATAACCGTTGCATGGACGTAACTAAGGACGCGTTCGATCTGGGCGATTTGCCCCATACAGTAGCTTAATGCTACTTTTGCTGAAAAGTGGTGGACAAGTGTCAAGTTTTAATTGATATATGAGTAATTATAGTACACTTGTCAAGTTAGTATTTGTTAACTAGAGTGAGATTTACCCAAAAGCTTGTAAACCAAGCTTTATGCAAATAAGGGTCTGTTCTGTGGCTGCGGCCAAAATACCCAAAAGCTGGGTTTCCCTGCTTTTGGAAAAATGTGGGTGTGGTTAACTAATTGTTAACTGACACCTAGACTATGGTAAGCTTTATAAAGGGTCAAACTCCAATTAGAAAGTGACACATGTAATATACTTTTTGCAAAATAACATTAATGCATCATTTGCAATGAACGAACGCGCCTAAGTCCGAACGCACGGGAAATGAACGCGCCTCACGTGTCGTGCTCCCCTCTGAGAATTAGGGTTTTCTTCCTCGCGAAGAATTCCTAGACGACAACTTCTGTTGCGGTAACTCCCCAACGATAATGTTTAGTTGCGGTAATTCCTCGAAGTCAATCTCCGAAGCGACGACAATTTCCACTACGGTTATTCCTCGTCGACAAATTTTGCTGCGGTAATCCTCGACGTCTGTCTCTATGGTGGTATCAACGACGCCATTTTTCGGTGTTTTGGCTGTTGTCTGGCCCTTGCTTTCCTATTTGGGTAGTCTAATTTAGCGGAGGGAGGAGGATATGTGTTGAGTTGGTTTCTGGAAGATGGATTTTGTTTTCCAAGCGTCTGTACCTGAAGGTGAAACACGAAAGATTGTCAAGAAAAAGAGAACGGTTTCGGACTGGGATATGGAGATGCCTGTCGAAACTGTCAATGCTTCAGGAAAGAAAATAATGGAAGATGTGTGGGTGAAAGCAACGAAAGAGCGGTTGAGTTTCAGTGAAATTCTAAAAAACGGCAAGAATGCCACCCAGGAGGTTTTTATTGATGAGGAACTGTCTGATTATGATGATTTGGGGCATGAATCGGAAGCTGTCAATGATGATCCACTATGCCCGTCGATCTCCCTTCCAAGAGAGATTATTCATAGTATCAAGAAAACATGGAGGAAAGCAATCATTGTTAAACTCCTAGGTAAAAAATTTCCCCTTTCTGTTATGACTGATAGATTAACACATAGGTGGAAAACAAAAGGAAGATTTGATGTTCTTGCCTTAGGTAATGGTTATTTTACGGTGGATTTTGATACCAGGGCAGAGGCGTTGATTAATTAAGATGTCTAGATTAGGTTTCCTGATCTTGGTTTGGAATATTTGACTGAGGAATGTCTGAGTGAGATAGGAAGTAGGGTGGGAAAGTTCGGAAGGTGGAGTTTACCAAAACAAGTTTGGGTTGTGCAGTAAATGGTCGAGTTTGTGTATGTATAGACCTAACAAAACCTTTAGTGGGCAAATTCAAGCTTCAAAAGAAAATTCATAAAATTTAATATGAGGGAATTCACCTTCCGTGCTTTAACTGTGGCTGTTTCGGACATCAAAGGGATAACTGCCCATTGTTGAAAGATGTAAACGCAGTGGTTAATGAAGGTGGTTTCAAGGTTGTTCAGATAGTCCCACAAGAAGACAATTCCCATCTCTCAGAGAATTTTGGGCCTTGGATGAGAGTGACCAATAAGAAGAAGACTGCAATGAGAAAGGTTTTTGAGAAGATGTAACACCCCTACCGCTAATACCGTCATTACCGCACCATACTTACCTTCGCAGCGGATATTACTTACTCAACGGCGGGTGTACAATGCCGTTAGCCACCCACGTGACTAACAAGGCGAGTTACAATTCTACATACTATCGGTCTGATGAATATGAACATACCGAGTACTCTACACAATACAATACTTCCCATTGCTTACTTACCCATAATTCAATTACAACGTCAATACATTACTATACCGAGTATACTACAATCCTTAAATTACCGATACAGTTTGAACTTCCACAGTTCTCAATACATTACAAGTTCAATCCCCTTTATACAACTACCCATGCTTACATAGCAGTTCCCGTCCTACTCTCTCGAACGGCGGTCAGCTTCGAGTACCTGCACATAAAAACGGTCCCCCTAGGGGTCAGCTTACGCTGCATATGAAATTCGCATATACCGCGTGCTAACCGCGGTACGCCGACTACTTTGGGTCGGATATACATGGAGTTCATTTTACATGCTACGTACACACTATTACTACACAATACATTCATCAATACCTACATACACATACAAGGTACAATACTTACTAAGGAAGACAATTCGATAGTCCACCGTTCATACTAGTTATTTATTCAATACTCTTTCGTTGCGTTACTCATTACTCTACTCATACGTACTCGATACTCAAACTCAGTCGTACATACTCAGTACTCGGTACTCATTGCATACTCGTACTCACTTCTTACTCAGTACTCCTTACTTTACTCATACATACGCAATACTCAATACTCATTACTTGGCCTCTGGGCAGAGTCATACACAAGACTCGCCACCGGGCCAACAATACGAGAGCTATACGCTTAGCTCCTCAAATACTCAATTGTCCGTTTTTACCGGACTATTCAAATTCCCAACACTCTTCACTCAGAGTATATTACAATCTCATGGATTAGCCTAGAAGTATCTCTCTCGATTACCTCTGCTAGCTTAGGGAATTACCACCGCCTAGTATCCTCAGATTTAAGGGTTTCCCCAACATATCGAATACTCTCTCGTTCGGGGCATACTTACATCAGTCGGGTTCTCTCATAATGGGTCGACTAATTACTAAGGGGTTTGGAGATCCCTCATCATTCTTTACTACTCATGGTTCAAGTTTTGCACCAAGATTAATTCCTCTAATAGGGGTTACTTATATACTTCCACCATTTTTTGTTTGTGGATTATTTATTTCGTTTCTCCTACCGTTATCGGAAGGTTATTACTCCCGTTCACTCTCTCACATTCTAGTGAGTTCATTGGGTTGCGTTATCGTTTATTGATTCGATAGTTTAGTGCGTTGCTATTGTTCCATTAGTTCACGACATGACTCTTACTACGAGTCACTACTCAACAAGACTCATCTATGAGTCGTACTACGCACTAAATGATGCCACACAATCAATAAGAAGGGTTAGCTCACACAACTACAACAAGACATACAATGAAAGGCAATAAACCGTTTTCATGCTTTAGTCTTGATTAGCCGGCATACAGCATACAAATAAACATAACTCAGTTAGCTACGGGGCATGAGAAAATCATACCTTCACCGGAGTTAGCTTTACCATGTGTTCCCTTGTTCCTTGGTTCACACTTGTTCCACTGATAATGTTTCCAACATTGTTATAATACTTTGCTCATACGAGATACAATTAATTACTACTCCCGTACTTACCCCGTTATCCCGGTATGCTTAATGTCTTATACTTACAACTTTCTTAACTTGTTTCCTTACTCACATGTGCATTCCTCATCCTTTCTTTCCATCAGTGATGCATTACTACATTTACTTATGCATATGTGTATAGGCATATATATATATATATATATACATATGATAGCCATAATCATATATTATTCTTTTTTTTAACTCAACCGACCTTACCCAGGGTCGGTCCCAAGGTCGGTCGAAGTCAGTAGGGTAATCTGGAACATTTCGGACGACCGACCTTGCAAGTCCGGTCCCAAGGCGGTCTTCCAGTGAGTTACTTAACGGAAAATTTAGCCCGACCGACCTTGCAAGTCCGGTCGCAAGGTCGGTCCATTCTAGTAAGCTACAAGGCGGAAACTTTTTTAGTCGACCGACCTTGCAAGTCGGTCGCAAGGTCGGTCCATTCCAGTAGGTGCATTACGGGAAATTCTTCTGGCGACCGACCTTGCATGTCCGTCCCAAGGTCGGTCCATTCCAGAAGGTTTCCGTCCTTTGCAATCTGGGCTCGACGACCTTGCAAGTTCGGTCCCAAGGTCGGTCCGGTCCAGTATTTCAGTTTTCATTTCTGTTTTCGTTCCTCTTTCCCATTACTTCCCATTGTTTACTATCAAATGTAATACACAAATTTTAACACTACTTAGGCCCTCAAAAATTGCCTTGGTTCATCCCCCAAATACCTTACTCATTTCTAAATCCATATAACACAATTTTTCCTCACCACCTTTCAACACTTGTAACAGTTTTTGTTACACTTATGCTACAGATTTTATAACTCAATCCTCACATCCAATACTTCTACTACCAATACCTTTACTAGCATCCCAATACAATTCCAAGCAATTACCATGTCTATACCCAAATCCAACATCCATTTCAATACATCTTGCACTCTAATTTTTTCCTAGCTCTCCAATACATTCTTATCACTTCTTGCCTACAGATTTTTATATCTTTACTCATACTACAACCACCATCCCATGGTCATTAAAAACACTCTACTATCCCCAACACATCCCTTGGTTCTCCATTCACCAAGACATTCTTAATCACAATTCCTACTAAATTTTCGCCATAGTTCGCCTACTTTCTTACTTCCTCAAATACACCTTCCCTCATCAAATTCAACCTTATTCTAGCCAAACCACAAGGGTTCTACCAGCACACATAAAAATCCCAATACACCAATATCTCTCAATTACAATACCAATACATTATTATTTCCTCAATCCACAATACTAATGCACATACACAATATACTTGGCTCCAAGGCTTACATCACATATTGCCACAAATACTAAACTTTCACAAACTACAATACAATACAATAGTTAGGTTCTTTATTTGTTCACCCATTCCCATTTATCTAATGCATTACAATTAAGCATTAAGAAGAAGCTCTTACCTTGAGCTTTTCATTTCCTCCATTTTTCCATTCCCTTCTTCCTCTATTTCTTGCCCAAATCGGTTTTGGTGGGGGAATGGAGTGCCAAACTCCATTCCTATCACCCTATCACACACAAGACAAGTATAATTAATACAATACCTTAGATTTATGCTAGTTCATTGAAGTGTTTAAAATGCAAATTCTAGGGTTTACCTTTGGAGTGCTTTAGGAGGGGTTTTAGCCCTTGGTTCAAGAAGGTGTTCTCACACCATGGAGGGTTGAAGCAAAGCTCCAAAACAAGAGGAAAAAAAGGTAAGATAGAGAGGCAAAAAATCGGCCACCAAGGAGAGGAGAAAAGTGAGGTCTTTCATGGAGATTTTTACCTTGTTTTGAAAGAGGAGACTCCAAGCTTCACAATGGTCACTGGTGGAACGGAAGCCTTTAATGACGGTGGTTTAATCACGGCTTTAACAAAAACCGTAATTAATATGAAGGCCGGAGTTAATTAACGACGTTTATTGAATTAACCGTAAGCAATAATCGATCGGAGGTAGGCGCGCCTTTTTTAGGACGGACTTTAGATGACGGTTATCAGTGAAACCGTAATCTAAAGTCCCGTGTTGACGCGCGCTTTACGGTCAACGGACTTTAGATTACGGTTTACTAATAACCGTCAGCTAAAGTCCGTCCTAAAAAAGGCGCACCTACCTCCGACTGATGGTCAACGACGTTGTTTTCACCTGACGCCAAATATTTCCCGTGTTATTTGATTTTTTCGACGCCGCGCGTAATCTAAATTATAGTTAACGACGTCGTTTATCAGTGTATTTTAGATTAAAAATAACTTTATATTAATGTGTTACATATGTTTGATCGAATAAGACTCATGGCTTAATGGCCGTGGGTACATGAGTCAACACCATCGATCTTGAGTTCGAAACCCAGCATAGGCCAAATAATTTTCGCGCTATTTTTTTTATTTCGTTACACTTTAGATTACGGTTCTTTAGGAACCGTCATTTAAAGTGTGACTTTACATTACGGTTTTCATGTAAACCGTAATCTAAAGTCCTTTTAACTACAACATTTGCCCGTTTACTCTGCACACTGTACTTACAGTAACTCTTCTTTCGCGCTATCTTCCTCACTGAAATCGCCTCCTCTCTCCCGTCACCTTGCTAACGGCCATCGCCGCCGTCGCTCCCACCACCTTTGTCACTCCCATCGCCGCCGGTCACCACCCATCTACCACTGGTCTCACCGTCGACCTCTCTATCGCGTATTGGGTATGCGATCGATTGATTGTCGTTTTTTTCTAACTTTGTTCATATACATGCATTTCGATTGCAAGTTCTAACCTCGTTTCTATCGAATCCTGAGAGTGTAATGGCAAATGTTCTAACCTTGTTCATATTTGTGCCCAGATTCACAGTTAATTGCAACCTAGTTCGTGGGCTGATTTCTACACTACTTGCCCACTTCGGTGCTTAGTAACGGTAATTTTGCAAAGCAAACTGTAAACTGCTGTATTTATTTATTCTTAGCATTTAGTATTACAATTAATAAATAATAGTGTAGTTTTAAAAATGCTACTACTTAAAACTGCCACAGGAAAGAAAGTAAGTTCAAGTATATTACCGATTCCTGAAAATAGCTCATTTTCAACTGCTCAATCTGCTATGCCAGATGCTCTCTGTTTGATTCACAATCTGTGACAGGAATCAACAATGCTATTGTTATAACCACCAGAAAGAATAAGATGAGTTTCGGTATTTTAATGGTTCTAGAATGACTAGTTTCAGTCCTTCAATCTGAAGTACTGCAGAGAAGGTCATATATAGTAGAATAAGATAAGTTTATGTATGTTACTAGTTCTAGATGGTGCGTGCAAATTTGACTTTGATAAAACTGATTTGGAGACGTTAGAAATATAGGGGAGATGCTGTCGATTTTTTTCCGCGGTTTAGCTAGCATTTAACCTTGATTTTTTGATGAATTCTAATGTTGTCGTTTTTCATTTATGCATCAGGACTACGACTTTATTTTGGCTTCCGACCTCAACCGTCTTAGCATCGGCTAATCGTCTACCAGAGGTAAGATTTACATATATACATATAATATTTGACAAACTACCAAACATAGTTATCCGCCCAAGATATACCTAATAGAGGTATATCTTCGGCAGTCCCTGTCGGGACTGTCCATGATTGTTAAATCTCACACCTAGGGTGTGAATGTTTTTAATTGTACTTTATTGATTATTTCAGCAGTATCTCTTTATTGTTCTTCGAATGCATATATTATTGATTAATATCATAATATCGTGCATTTGAAGAACTGTAGGGAGATGCTGCCGAAATTTTCAATAAATTACATATTAAAAACACGTTCACCGGTGGGATTTAATACTCATGGATGGATTTAGGTTGATAAGATACAAAAGTGTAAAGACTCTGCCACGGGTGACGGTATGAAATGGCTGCCTTCATATAAATAGCTAGAAGGAGATGGAACGTTCGTGGATTTACAGCGGAAATTTGGACGACAAGTTTTTAGAAGGAGTTGATAAGTTATGCACGGTGTTGGCGAACAATCTGAAACCTACAGACAAGGGATACATATTTTGTCCGTGTATCGACTGCCAAAACAATCTGAGATATCGCGGCGTTGAAACAATTAAGGAACATCTGATCCGCCGCGGTTTTACAAAAGATTTCCAAGACATAATCCGATGGCATGGTCAGAGTGCGTTCGATGTTATTAAGCCTGACGAAGGGGATAATGGTCAGGCAAACACAGAAACAGAACTTGGAGATGATACAGTTGCTGGTGATCCAGAAGACGTTACAGCGAACGTTGTGCCAGATTTCTGGGATGATGACATTGAGACTATGCTTGAAGATGTGGAACGACATTACTCTAACACGCCAGACAAGCATGAAAATTTGTTGGATTCATCCAAAACACCGTTGTACCCCGGGTGTGACCCTACAAAGTTAAGCAAGTTGAGTGTCGTCCTCAAGCTATTCAACTTGAAAGCGAAACATGGCTGGAGCGACGTAAGTTTCACTGACCTCCTGGAACTATTGAAATACGTTCTTCCGGTGGACAACGTTTTACCAACGACTACGTACTCAGCCAAAAAAATGATGTGCCCAATGGGTATGGGGTACCAGAAAATTCATGCTTGTCCAAATGGTTGCATGCTGTTTTGGAAATCGGATGAATTTGCTGAAAGCTGTTCAGCATGTGGAGCGTCACGGTATAAGAAACAACAAACTCACATCAGCGGTAGTAAGAAAGGTTCACCAGCTAAGGTTGTGGTACCTGCCCATCATTCCAAGGTTCAGACGTTTGTTCTCCATTGAGAAAGACGCAGAGAATCTTCGGTGGCATTCAGTTCACAGGAAAAAGGATGGCAGATTGAGACATCCCGCTGATGCACCACAGTGGAGAAACATAGACGTAAAATTTCCTGAGTTTGGTAACGAACCGAGAAACCTAAGGCTAGGCTTGTGCACGGATGGGATGAACCCTTACGGTACTTTGAGTAGCATACACAGTACCTGGCCTGTGCTTTTGGTTATTTACAATCTACCGCCGTGGTTATGCATGAAACCAAGACACATCTTGTTGTCTTTGTTAATATCTGGTCCAAAGCAACCGGGCAACAAAATTGACGTATTCCTACAACCTTTGATAGAGGATCTACAACTCTTGTGGAATGAAGGGGCTACGGTTTACGACTCATTCAGTAAAGAGGACTTCAATTTGCGTGCTATGTTGTACTGCACAATCAATGATTTCCCCGCCTATGGTAATCTTTCAGGCTATTCAATCAAGGGGGCGTTGGCGTGTCCGATTTGTGGTGAAAACACTTGTAGCATTCGCTTGAAACATAGTGGGAAAACCGTGTATATGGGCCACCGAAAAATGCTTCCAAAAGGACATAAGTATCGAAAGATGGCGAAAGAGTTCGATGGGAAAACTGATCACAGCATGGCGCGCCAGCCTTTGACAGGTACAGAGATTTACAAAAAGTTGGATAATATTGTGAACAACTTCGGGCCGCCAACCAAAAGTGGTGAAAAAAGTGTCTGGAAAAAGAAATCAATATTTTGGGAACTACAGTACTGGCAGCATCTGGAGGTTAGACATTGTATCGATGGGATGCATGTCGAGAAGAACGTGGGTGAAAGTATCACTAGCACCCTTTTGAACATAAAAGGAAAGACAAAGGATCATTTGAAAGGAAGAAAAGATTTAATTGAGTTGGGCATACGCACAGAGCTTGGCCCGCAAGAACGTGGAAAACGCACATTCTTGCCTCCTGCCTGTCACACTCTGTCTAAAGAAGAGAAACATAGTCTATGCAGTACCCTTTACAACATCAAGGTGCCATCAGGTTACTCCTCAAACATAAGAAACCTAGTGTCCATGACAGATTTCAAATTAGTAGGAATGAAATCTCACGATTATCATGTCCTACTTCAAGAATTTTTGCCAATTGCACTACGTGGGATCTTGCCGGATGCTGTCAGACACACAATCACAAACGTCAGTGTCTTCCTCAAATCCATTTCGTCTAAGGTTCTTGATGTGGACACTCTGTCTAAATTACAAAAGGATCTTATTGTGACAATGTGCCAGCTGGAGATGTATTTTCCTCCATCGTTCTTCGACATAATGATACATCTCCTCGTGCATCTTGTAAGAGAGATTCTGATGTGTGGTCCTTTGTACCTTCGCTACATGTATCCGTTCGAAAGGTACATGGGTGTCCTGAAGAAGAAAATGAAGAACCGTCGTCACCCAGAGGGTAGTATTATAGAGGGCACTATCACAGAGGAAGTTGTAGACTTCTGCACCAATTACCTAGAAGGTGTCGATACCATTGGACTTCCACGTTCTAGACACGAGGGCAGATTGAAGGGTGTTGGCACGGTTGGAAGGAAACTGAAAAGAATTGACATAGACACTCTTAACAAAGCTCATTTAGTTGTGCTAAGTCATCTTGAAGATGTTGAACCATACTTTGATGAACACTTGTGTGTTTTAAGAGCACAATATCCAAACATGAGTGACGTAGACTACAAAATGAGCAGAATAGGACATTTGTCCGATGGTTCAAAGAGAGAGTGTTGTCCGATCAGTCCACGAATGTGCCTGAACTGATTAAAGTAGTTGCATTTGGACCAAATCTGGATGTAATTTCTTATGAGGGGTACGATGTCAACGGATTCACCTTTTTCACAGAACGTCAGGATCAGAAGTCAACGAATCAAAACAGTGGTGTAGAGCTTGAAGCTTATCAAAACTTATATGACGTCGGTGTCGTGGGTCATAGTCCTGTCTCAGTACAACAATCATATTTCGGTGTTATACAAGACATCTGGGTATTGGACTACAACAGCTACGAAATGTGTGTTTTCCGCTGTAACTGGGTTAACAACATCATGGCTACCGTGAGGAGGAGCATGGTATGAAACTGGTTGATCTGTCTAGAGCTACTCCCACGGTTGAGCCATTCGTTGTTGGGACGAAGGTTAAGCAGATATTTTATGTAACTGATCCCTGTAATCCTAGATGGTCTGTTGTGCTTAAAGGGAGAAGAGGAATAGTTGGTGTGGATGGTGTGGTTGATGAGGATGAGTATGATGCAGAAGATGAACCTCCAACTGTTCCTATTTCATTGGAAGAGGCTGAGGTCACAGGTCATCGTGAGTATATACGATCAGACCATAACGAGGGAATGTGGGTTGAGAGATAATGGTGTATGTAAGTTATTACTATAAAAATTTATATGAAATTACCACTCTTTTATTTATTGCTTGTTTATGACCATTATGAAATGCTTAATTTAATTCAAATTGTATTTCAATCCTTGCAGGCATGGCTGATCAGGACATGGCTGATGCAGAGTTCGATTTATTTTGTCGTGAGGAGGAGGAAAATGAGCAGCGAATGGTACCGGTCCCATCTACATCTGCCGCTGCTGCTGTTGCCCCATCCACATCTGCCGCTGCTACTGTTGTCCCATCCACATCTGCCGCTGATGCTGTTGGCCCTTCCATGAGTGCACCTTCTACGAGTGCTACTCAGAGACCCAGAGGTAGAGGTCCGACCCGTGGGTTGAAACTGCAGAAAGAGGATCAGATTAGTCTTCTGTGGGACCAGTATGGGAGGTATGGTGGGGGCAGCAGGTCAGAGTTCGTAGTATGCTAGGGACTCTGGCCAGATCACATTGCTGCATCAACCACACATGGAAACAAGTCCCGCAAGAAGTAAAGGAGACCATCTGGAAGAAGGTGCAAGAACGGTACAAGATCCCAGAAGAAGTGAAGAAGACCGTTCTTTCTTTGGTGGCCGGCAAAGCTAAATCATTCCGCCACTACTTGGTTGAGCATTGGATCAACAGGGTGCCCCCACGTGAGCCTCCGCCGTATGTTGTGTACAACGGCATGATCACTGAAGAGGAGTGGAAGGAGTTCGTTGAGCGGCACGCCACCCCCGAGTTCAGGGTATGTTTGTGTGTACTCTTTTCTTAATTAATGCTCATAATGCTTTATCCCTGATTTTCTAATTAATTTCCTGTTGTACTTTCTTAACAGCAAGTACAAGAACAAGCACGGCAAAACCGTGAAGCTAATCTCTACCCCCACACCATGGGACGAAGGGGATATGTGGGCAGCCTCGAGGGATGGAAAGAAGCTGGTTTGCTGACACGGAGGAACGAGGATGGAAGTGAATGCCCGATCGAGGATGTCTCTGAGGCGAGGAGGGTGCAGATGTACATACTGGGACGCCAGAAAACGACCAGCGAAGGTCAGAGGATATTTCCTAATGCTGCGATGGAACAACTGGCTAACCAAATTGTAAGTATTTGAAAGTAGCTGTTAAATAATTTACTTATATACTCAAGTGTTTGTTGATCTTAAATTTAGTGTTAACTTCTTTGAAAATTGGACAGTACGAAGCGGCACAGAGAGGAGAAGTAGACTTACACGCTCCTCCTTCTCAAGACGACGCGCTCAATCAAATGCTTGGGAAGAAGGATCACCCGGGGCGTGTTAGAGGATTTGGGGGAGAAGTACGTCAGAAGAACGTATTCCCGCCATCTGCTAGGAAGGGTCAGATGAGTGCTGCTGAAGTCGAGGCGATGGTAGAGCGTAAGTTCGCTGCTGAGCGCCAAGCTAATGACGAGAAACAGGCTGCTGAGCGCCGGGCTATCGAGGAGAGGCTGCAGGAAGCGTTGAATGCGATTGCACATGCGACTACTCAGCAGCAGCAGCTAGATCCTCCTCGACTGTCTTCCTCGTCTAGTTGTGCTCCGGCCGCTGACCCGTACCCGTTTGCCAACATCCAGGTTAACTTTGTTTAACTATTTTTCTCCTAAAATAAAGTTATTTAAATAGTATTAGATTGGACTCACTTATTTATTTCACGTATTATCTCTGTTTATTAAAGGAGCAAAAAAAATGTCGTCTCCAAATACCATTAGACGGGCACCCTGTAGATGCGGCCTACGGGACGGTGTTGCCATCAGGTCCACTCACGCTCATCAGTTTCGTACGTCTACCCCCATTCTACGCGCGTGTGACCTTGGACCTGATAGTTGATGGATTTGAGCATGCATACCTTCCGATGGCGTTTGACAACAAATGCACGCTGATCGAAGCGAAGGGAGACATATTGCCCTGGCCAGCATGTTATATTGTTGTCACCGATGAGGTAAGACTGTTTGACAACCATTTAGTATCTAATAAAATGCATTATTTAGCATTAAGTGTCTAATCTAATCTATTATAGATCCCTGAGCTTCCTCGCCGCGTAACCCGGCCCAGACTAGAAGAGACCAGCGCGCCGGCGAATCCTGAGATCCCTGAGCTTCCTCGCCGCGTATCCCGGCCCAGAGAAGAAGAGATCTGCGCGCCGGCGAATCCTGTCAGAAGTACAAGGGTATGTTCTAGATAATGTTTAATGTTACTATAATAATCAATTAGTAATTATCTTAAATTGATGTTTTACTGTTTGTGTATGAAGGGTAAGAATCCAGTGAGTCGGGGTGCGAAAGGTAAGAATCCAGCGCCCGTCCGGGGTCGCACCAGGACTTTTGAGGCGCCTAAAAATAAGCTCACACTGCCACAAAAACTTGTTAATGTTTTGGGGGCCAAGCAGATGAATCTCTACGACAAGATCATGTTGAAGTCATCTCAAACTAACAACTTCATGATGACGCTTCCAAAGTCGATGTTTCACTACGAAGAAGATATGATGACGGCAATCAACTTTGAGGACATCAGAGAGATGATGTGTGGAGATTATCTGAACATTAACATTATTCAAGCTTATCTAAAGTAAGTGTTCTTTCCTTATACTGTAAAAACATATAGAATAAGTATCTATGAAGTTGCATTGGCTAACTTTTTATAGTACATGTGATATAATAGATGTCTGCTTGAGAGATGTGCTGAGAAGGACATGACCTCCATTACTGCGGTGTGCCCGGAGCGTTTATCGTACGACTCAGTCACTAGGGACCCGGGGAGGTTTTGTGAATACATGATTCATTGCTTCAATGTTGTTGATCAACAGAATAAATTATTCATTCTAATGCCGTATCACCAAACGTGAGTTCTAATATAAAATTACATACTAATTAGCTAACTTTTTTACCTTCATTTCTCATTTCATTTTGTATTTGACATTGTAGCCACCACTGGGCTTTGTTTATATTCTGCGCTGCCACCGCTACTCTGCTCGTTCTAGATCCACTAGGGCAGTGGACAGAATTCAACACTGAAGACTTAATCAAAGAGTAAGTTTTTATTACTATTTAATTGTTTGTAAGTTTTTTGAACCAAAATTAATGTACTTGTTCATTTTGCTAAACGCTTTTGTTAATATATGTAACAGTTGTTACAAAAAAACCCCTCAGGGAGAGTTTGGTGATTTGACCGTCAATTACATCAAGGTTTGGTAATTCATGTATTTCATTCGTGCTGCTATTATCTTTGTACAATTGTTTTACATTTGTGAATTTTGGTGATTTAGTGCCCTACCCAAAAGGATTCTAAGAGTTGCGGGTACTACGTGATGCGGTATATGTACGAGTTCTGCGGGTACTTCCCAAGTTTTAAGAATGATATTGACAAGGTAATACGAACGCTGTCTTGTATTTAATTCTTTCGGCAGATTTTTTGTGTCTTTATCTTAATCTCATTATGTGTTCCATTCCTTTTCTTGTTGCAGATTAAAGAGCATTATGCCAGATTCAAGACTTATGCTCCTGCCGACTTGTTGCATGTCAGAGAGAGCATGGCAGCCATGTTTATGAGAATGGAGTGGTAGACTAGCTAGCTCTGATGCTGTAACATATATTTTTTGTTAGTTGCTGCTCTGATTCTGTTAGTTGCTGCTGCAACAGATTATATTGTGTAACAAATTATATTTTTTGTTAGTTGCTCTGATTCTGTTTGTAATGAATTATGCTAGCTGCTGCTGTAACAGATTCTAGCTGTTGTATTGAATGTTTCTGTTGCAATTGTGCGCAGAAATGAATTTGCAATTGTGTAATTTGTAATATGTTACAGATTTTCGATCTGGTGCTTTATTAGATGTTATCTCTGTTGCAATTGTGTAACAGATTGAATATGTTACAGATTTTCGATCTGGTGCTTTATTAGATGTTATCTCTGTTGCAATTGTGCGCAGAGAATGAATTTGTGTTGTTGGTATTTGATTCAGGTGGTTCAATTGTGCAGTTTCTGCCCTCTGTTGCTTATCTGTTACAATTCTGTCTCTGTTGCAATTGTGTAGATTTGTAAATAAAAAAAAAATTACACTTTAGATTACGGTTCTAACAATAACCGTAATCTAAAGTCCTTTGGGCGCGCGCCAAAAGACTTTAGATGACGGTTATTGCCAAAACCGTCATCTAAAGTGTCGACTTTACATTACGGTTATTTGTAAAACCGTGATCTAAAGTCCTTTGGTTCGCGCGCGCCAAAGGACTTTAGATCACGGTTTTACAAATAACCGTAATGTAAAGTCAATGACACGCGGGCCGGAAAAGGGACTTTAATTACGGTTTTAAACCGTAATTAAAGAAACGCCATCTTTATTGACGCCCGCGTAGATTACGGTCCAGAACCGTAATTATACACGGTTTTGGACCGTAATTAATGGGTCCGTTCCACCAGTGGGTGGTGCTTTCTCTTCAATGGGGGAAAACCCATGGAGATGAAACTCATCCTTTCGAATTTTGAAAAGATAGAAATGTAGATGAAGAGGGGAGTTCAAATATGTATTTTATTTTACATTTGGGCTCAACTGGAGTTAGAGCATGAGGAGAAAGTGAGGAATCCATGGGAGCTTCCTTTGGGCTTGAACTCGCCCAACCAGAAGAGAGGAGGGTAAAATCGATGGGAAGAAGAAGGAAGGAGGAGAGAGAAGAGAGAAATGAGGGGAGAGAGAAAAAGGAGTACCTTTTCTACTTTTTCTATTTCTTTTTGGTTCCCTTTACCTATTAGCTAGTTCATGTTGTGAGAGGGTTATTTGACCCCTTAAAAATCGGCCCCCACACATTACTGCTAGTTGGAGCGTTTTTCGTCTTTTACAGAAAACGCTCGTTATTTGCCCGGTTTTGATACTATTCACTAACGGGCCCGTTTCTCGAATTTTCTCGTTTAATTATTTTTATTGATTATTAAGCTTCCATAATGCTTAATTTATTATTTAATGATTATAATTTTTTTTACGGGTCTGTTTGACCACTTAAAGTCACGTTTGGGTTTCCTCGAAAAACGTGGCGCTAAAGCTCTTTTAGCGTTTTAATACATTTCTTGGATCCGTTTCCTCCGGGAATCATTCCCTATACTAATTAGCATGAATAAGCCTTAGGAATCCTTACAATACTATAACCGAGGTCTCGTACCTCCTATGGTTATTAACGCTCATTCTGGCGTTTTTCACTTTCTAAGCGTTTTTCTCATTTCTTTGGATTTATTTTCTTTAACCCAAAAATTACTTAGGCACTATTAGGCCCTTAAATATATTAAAATATTCTAATCACCATATTTAAGTTCGGGGTATTTCAATCTACCCCCCTTAAAGACTTTGCCCTCAAAGTTGGTGAATCTAATATTGTTACTGTACATATACTTCATGCTAAGGTTTATAACCTCTACATAACTTGTCAAACTCCAAATGTCTGACATGATGCATACTACGCATCCAAACAGCATGTCACGCATGCATAGCAATCAAAAATATCCGTTTACTTCTCTCCAAGGGGGTCCATCGCAGATTAGGTACAATCCCCCCCAATGGCGAGTGATCCTCAGGTACCGGTCACATTTGAACACTTATGCTTTCTGGTTCACGGCCGTCATGACTTGAGCATTACGCTTTCTGGCTCTACGATCCTTTGGTTTGATCAAATTCATTTGCACATATAGGGATCTCAGGCACTTACTCATACTACTACATCATACTTTACTCATACTTACTCATACTTACTCGGGACACACCGCCCCATTGCCTTTGGAAAAAATACAAAACACACAACTGTCACCCGGCTACGAACATGGTTTGTTGTGTGGTTCAAACTACTCACACTTCACAGACTCAAAACTAGCTTCACCTCCTATGGTTTCGATAGGAACCCGTATGCCGCTAGGCAAGGAAGATCCACTAGCGCCCGTGGAAGCGGTTTCAAAAACCGATCCCATTATCTCAAGTTTGAAGAAAAACATTGTACCAATTAGTTTGGAAATTCTTGAAAACTTGCACACATCTCCAATTCCATTTATGATGATATACTAATACTAGTGTTATACTGTGACCACTTAAGGGAGCTTCCAGAGTCCTTCAACCCCAATGTGATCAGCATTGGTGTTGATATCCTTCCACTCCAATTTGTGTCGGCTTCCCTTGATCGCTAGCAAATCAAGTTCCACTTCCACCTCAATACAAACAGACAGCTCGTCAAAATCATTTCATTTTCTTCTTTTAATCTTGCTCACTCATAATCGTACACATACATTTTCCAATTCATATGATTCACTTACTTACTTACTAATCATCTCATCAAATATTACTACATCATCTCAACTACTATACTCAAGAAATTCATGGGTTGTAATATCCCATTAATTTGTATACCAAATTTATACTCAAAAATACATCGGTTGTATACCGATTTATACTCATTACATACATCGGTTCCAAAACGATTTATACCCTCAAGTCTCCCATACATACTCATCCTCATACTATTACCAATACGGGGTTCTCATGCCCTGAGTTTCTCTACTCCTTTTCCTATACTTACTTCTCCAATATCTACCATTATACGATGAGTGAATACAAATGTTTATGTAACATAAGATCAACCATCAAACGATTCTTTTACGCTATGCGCATTGCAGTTTACGCCCTTGTCACGAAAACATAATTCGCGGTTTCGCTCTACCCCCTTAAAAGGGATTACGCCCACGTAACTACCATGTGTCACATTGGACATTGGTCGAAGGCATTCAGCCGTCATGGAGTGGTTCAGCTTCCTGGTCTAACTATATGTTCTTGATCAATGGGTCGTAACCGTGTTAACGGTTAGTCCCTGCATCAAGAATTTTCATCGGAGTTGTTTAACTCTTAACTGGGTTCGGTTCTAGGTGTATTTCACTTAGAATTCTGGGCCCACTACGTTCTGCTGCACGACCCTGATAACTGGGGTTATTCGCCTTTCTTGCTCCTTACGTGCTACACATCGCCTTTTTATCCCTCCTTATGTGGGAATAAGGTCGGTTCATCTCGCGTGGTATTCTTTACTGTGCGTGAACTTGAGGGTTTTAGATTTTAAACCAGTCTCTCTGGCAATCTATATACCTACTGTGCTTGGTTGTAGGATCATTCACTTGGTTCCTCCGACTTATTGTCGGTTGAGGTTAAGTCACTACTTAGTTTGTAGTGCTTCCTCTATCGTTTAGCGGTCCTGAACTTACCAGTTTCTCGACGGGTCAGTACAAGTGTTCTTTACTTGATGACTTGCATTTTTGATGCGTCGGTCCTTGTGACTTTCTTAAGTCTCTTTCACCTTTATCTAGTGGAATTCACATCTTTGTGATAGTTGGTGTGTTTCACACTCTCCGTGTTTCTTGGCCTTAGGCCGCACGGTTTGTTTCTAAGCCTTTGCTTAACTGGTTTGGCCATGTTTACTGGTGAAAGGAATAGTTTCCACCCAATTTACATTTCCTCATATTCCATAGTTATCCACTCGATCATTAACTGCCAAGTGCAATACCAAACACTCAGTCTACAGAGTGCAGAGGCGTAAACTCTTGGCAGTAAGTCTCTTATGAGGTCGCAAATAGGACTGATCGTTACTCTTTCAGGTGTGCTTGCTTCATCATTGGTGCAGACTCCGGATGTTGCCCGGTCGTCTACCATTTTGTATTAACAATTCCATAGTATTGGGTGATTATTCAACATACTTGGTCGCCTGCTGCGCACCATGTTTTACTGATTCCACAGTATTGGTTTACATGGCATCCACTGTGTCTAGCTTCAGCTCATGCATTTCTATCATTATACAAATGTTCCCCATGTATTCGGAAAATACAGAATATGGTATTACTTTATTTTTCTGAGCTCCTCTGAGCATCATTGGTTTTATAACCGGTTACCCTTGGTTGCCAACAATTGTTGTTGAGCTTATTCACATCGTTTGGCAATAATTGTATGCTCAAGCTTGACTAGTAGTAGTTCGGAACGGATATATTTCCCGACAGTTATAGGATATCCCCTTTTTGGGGTCCATGTGTTCACCGTCCTGCGGTCTCACATTTATGAGGGGCATCCTCATTATTGGTTGTTACTCTTTTATCGGTGTCATCCTTGACCACTTTCCATATAGTCACATTGGTTAGCAACCGTTGGGTTGTGTGTGGTAATAGTTTCATGGCCTACTAGCCTAGTCGCTAGAGCTCTGCTCATCAAGGCTGTTCCCAAGCGGTTACTTCTCCACAAGACATTGCCGGGGTTGGAGGTGATACTGGGCTCCATGATAAGACCGTCGCATCACGCTTCCGTTTCGTGGAGACCCTTTTGTATCTTGGTATTAATCCACTATTATTAAGTTGGGAATCCCCAACAGTGGGATCCCTCGGTGTTCTAACCGGATGTTCGTTCGATGTGGTGTTTTTTACAACGACTCTCGTTACAATGTGTTCCTTGATACCCTTTATGGATTGCTCCTGGGTAGTACCGATATACGGTAGCAATCTGGTGACATTTATGAGTATGTTCAGTTTATTGTCCTACTTGCAGTTTGGATCTGAGTTATCCGTTAGGGTTGTAACGTCTCCATTCTTAGGGTAGACCATTGGTATTTTTCCTTGTGTTATAACGGATTGATATCCCTTGCGGGTGATGAATTGGTATTTCTGGTACCTTATGACATCACCCTGTGTGTTTGTGGTAGTGTTCTGGGACTTCTATCCCGCTCATTGCACACTGACGTGCATATGTTAGGCATTTGCCTTACAGTGTTTAGACTGGGTATCCCTCCAGTTATCATGCTTTTACTAGATATCCTCGAGAATATCCAATGTCTTATCCCGTTGTTAGTGCTTCTTGCACTTTCAAACTCTTAATGGTTCTCTGAAGTGAATTCTGGTCCTTAGCTTGTAGCTTATCTGAGTTTCCTTTGTTCGGTTGAGGTAACCAACTGTTCTGTTTCCAAATTTATTATGGTCCGTAGAACAGAGTTGACTACTTCCCGTGTTCGTAACTACATTGTATACATACGTGGGGTACCGTCTTGGCACTTACCACTTACCTAACTATCTGTCAGGCCCGCAAGCTCCTTCGGGATGCGGTCGTCCCACATCCCGTATTTGGGACACTCGTAGTGTTCGTCACACGCTAGGTTGAAGATTCTATTGTCAACTCCTCTTGTACTATTTCTATGATACTCACCGTAATTTCGTCTGTTTGGTTTCAAAAAAAAGTTTTGTTCCAAGGTTTAAAAGAAGAGTTTGTGATTTTGAAGAAAATTAGGTTTTAATAACAGTTCGGTGTTTGGAAAAAGGAATTCTTCATGGCGTTGCCATGATCGGGGTCTTGACCAAGTTCAGCTTCCGCTGACCGGTTTACTCTAAAACCAATGGTCGGGGTTAGGCCTTTCCCAAGGCTTCATGTTCAATCTCTCAGGATTGTGATCCTATAGTTATTCAATCCTCATGGTGGTACCTTAGCAAGTACTTGTTGGTCATTAGAAGTCTTCTAACCGTCTTGTAGTTGTTGCATTTGCCCTGGGCAAGTGCGCGGGTAGGTGTTTTTCGGTTTAACGTATACCGTCACGGCATGTTTCCAATCCATATCTGGTGATCTTATTAGATCTTCCTTTGATCCTTTGATCTTGGTGATCAGTCTCCTAAGTCGTTCTCAGGTTTTGACATTGGTTGTTGTCAAATCCGGGGGTCTACACCTTCATTGGTTAATGAGACTTGCTTATCCTTAGGAACCACGTTGTAGTCCTATGGTATATGCTTTATGATTACTTCCATTGTCACCTGAACTTGCGTTCGATTATTGCGCCTTTGGCGTACAGGTTGGTGTTATCCAACCCGACTAATTCCTAGTCGGTTTGCATACCGTTGTTGGATTATCGAAACATTACAGTCCGTTAGACTTTCTTGTGTCGGGCTTGCTACTCTACTCTTCTTGTTTCATTGGCGATTGTGTTCTCTTCTTGTTGGCTACTCATGGTTCTCGCGACTGCGAAGCATGCCCCATGGTGCCATAAAATTCCATTATCCTTGTGTTTAGATCTTCTCCTCCGCCATTAAGTGCGGTCCTTGTCATTCAACGGGAACCTCTCGGGACTTCCAGTTCTTGGACTTTACCGTATGACAGGTTCTTTTCTAATAAGGTTGTCCTTGCAACTGCCAGATCAGGTTTTACCCGAGAGTGAGAGGTCTTTCATATCTCTGGCGTTCTTCTCCCAACTTAATACCGTGGGTTGCGAGGCGGCGGGGTATGGTTATGTAGGTTTCCGGTTCACGCGGAAGTTCCTAACTAGCGTACCTCACACGCTAACACTCAACCCTTAGCCCTAAGTCTCTAATTCCTAACTCGGTATTTCCTAAACTCGGTATTCATCCATCAGAGCGATTACTTCGCTCTGAACCATTTTTGAACACCCCTACCGCTTAATACCGTCATTACCGCACCTACTTACCTTCGCAGCGGATATACTTATAAAACGGCGGGAGTACAATGCCGTTAGCCACCCACGTGACTAACAAGTGAGTTACAATTCTACATACTATCGGTCTGATGAATATGACACAACCGAGTACTCTACACAATACAATACTTCCCATGCTTACTTACCCATAATTCATTACAACTCAATCATTACTATACCGAGTATACTACAATCCTTAAATTACCGATAGTTTGAACTTCCACAGTTCTCAATAAATTACAAGTTCAATCCCCTTTATAACAACACCCATGCTTACAT
>CM041777.1:19351773-19394393 GCA_023374045.1 Limonium bicolor
TGTGCAAGTTGCTTTTCAGTTGAAATGTACATTAAAAATACCAAATCATTTTCACAACAATACCTTAACAAATGATGTCTTATATCAATATGCTTAGTTCGTGAATGATGCACTGTATTTTTGGATATGGAAATTGAACTAGTATTATCACACATGATTGGAAGTGCACCTGTTTTGACACCATACTCATCGATTTGCTGCTTAAGCCATAGAAGTTGGACACAACAGCTTGCGACGACTATGTACTCTAACTCCGCAGTTGAGATGGCAATATTTTGTTGTTTCTTTGATCCCCAAGCTATGAGACATGAGCCCACGAAGAAAGTAGTCCCCGAGGTTCTTTTTTTTTTGTCGGTTATGGATCCGCAATAGTCTGCATCAGAGGAACCTACAATGTCACAATTATTATAACATGGATAAAACAAGCCAAGGTCAGAAGATCCTTGAGATATCTAAGAATCCTTCTGACAACTTTCAGGTGAATTTCTCTAGGATCAGCTTGAAACCTAGCACACAAGCAAATACTATATATGATGTTAGGTCAACTTGCAGTTAGATATAAAAGAGATCCATCATTTCTCTATAAGACTTTTGGTCAACTTGTTTGTCATCAATCACATTACCCATCTTTATATCAACGACCATTGGTGTGTCAAAAGGTTTGGATGACTCCATTCCGAATCTCTTGAGTAAGTCTTCTTTTGTTGTGAGATAGTGATACCTTCAGTACTTTGTTTGATTTGAATCCCTAGAAAGAACGTCAACTCTTCAAGATCCCTCATCTCGAATTCCTGTTTCAACAGCTTCTCAAATCTCTTACAATACTTCTTATTTGATGCACAAAAGATAACATTGTCAACATGTACCTGCACGATTAGAAAATCTGCACTAAGATTGTACACAAACAGGATCTTATCAACTTTACCTCTTGTGAAACTGTTCCCCAACAGGTAGGATGAGAGTCACTCATACCATGATCGAGGACTTGCTTCAGCCCGTAGAGATCTTTGTCAAGCTTGTAAACCATGTCACCACTCTTTTCATCCTTAAATTATGTTAATCCTTGTTTGTTTAGCTCCACTTCTTAGGGTAATTCAAGAATTATGGTTAAAGAGTAATGCTCTATTGAAGTTTGGACACAAGTCCATTTGATTAGTCCAAAAACCTAAAGTCTAGGGTTAATATAGTTCCAAAGTTGATGGTGCAATCAATAATCTATTGGTAAACAGAGTCCATTTAGGTGTTGGGAACCTAATTAGCAATGAGTTTAGTCAATGAAACCAATATGGTATGGAAGGATCTGTAAAGCATGGGTCCAAATTTCGAAGCAAGCTAGCTCTACAAATGGATTAAGCTACCGCAGCCCATTAATCTGTCACATTAACACATTAAAAGTTAGTTTATTCCAATAATCAAGTAAAATATTCTATAAGAAACTAGTAAGCCAAGACTCAAACGTGTATACTAAAATCATACAATACTTGTACATATTATCAGCACATATATTTATACTAATAATTCATTTTAACCTCAGTGTCTACCTTTTTAACATAGTTGTAGCACCCAACTTATTAAAAAATAATTTTTTTGTCCTAATTACCTGATCCTACTTTTATTAACCACATTTATATTATTTAACTTATTATTTTTAACCTATCACTGTCCAATTTATGAATGTGATATACCCAAACTACAGTATATTGTACTTCAGTTTAATACACATTTTCTCTATAATTTTTGACATATTCTTAACTTAGTAACTTATGACTTAATAACCCCAATAAATATCACCTCCTGCTTTTATAAGCCGTCTTTCATCAAATCAACCCGATACAACCAACTGAGCAACATTTTGTCTTTGACTATAATAAGTCTCAATTAGACAACAATACCTCAAGGTTTACATTCTAAAGTATTTTAACCTCAAACTCAGAACCACTAAATCATATTTAATTAATCCAAAATGATATTAAGGTTCACTACTCACCTATCAACACAATAAAATCAGCCGCTAACACATCCTAATCCTAGAATCCTAAAATAAAACTCTAGTTTCCTTTTCCACATTAACCATAACCTTAATTTTATTTTCCCGTCATCAAACATACAACACAACTGAGCAACTCCCATATCTTACACCAATCATGATTTCAACTAAGTTGTACTAGATTCGTATCCATACTTAAGCTCACATATAAATGTAATTTCAGAACACAAGTAGGGGTTGTTTAAGCCAATTATTTTTTTTTATTTTGAGTTTGAATCACATCCATAAAGAAACGTATAACACTAGAGAAATCAAAATAATATGTTTATACATTATAAAGAGATTAGCTTTGAAATAAACACCAAGTTTCAGATTTACTCACCCTCCAAGAACCCAAAAACCCGCTTGGGGCTTTTTTTGGCTTGGTTTTGGTTCCACTCATGGCCAAATGCTTGCAAGAAACTTCAAACTGATGGGGTTTCTTGTTTCCCTTTGTGGTTTTCTGCCTTTGGACATGTTACAACCAGCTTCTTAATATTTCGGTTTGGACCAAAACAAAGCTCTACCTTCGTTTCCCTCTTAGGTTCTGAATTCAACAAGTTGGTTTTGGTCTTGAAACTCCTCTACCCAATATTCTGTGTGGCGTGAGAGATGTAGAGGTTCAGTGATTTACACATCAGAGGTGCAGACACAATAATATGATGAAGATGGAGCGGGACATGGATATTCCTTGTTCGCTCGATTGGGTTCACAAATGAAGAAGAATAAGATGAAGAGAAGTAGAGGTGGATGTTGTGCCCTAGTTTTTTTGTTATTTTATTATCCATTGTTATTTTAACAATAATCTTGCACTTTAACAACTTTTTATTTTACAATTTGGTAACCATGTTGTATAACCCAATTTACCTCAACCAATTGATCATATACTCTTACCTAGACCTTATAAAACTTATTGACTCATTAAACTCAGAAGAAAACAATTCCCACAACCACCTTTCATTTTGGTTACAACAACAACAACAACAATGATTTTTACGTTTTGTACAACTTTGTACATCTTAGCATATCTTGGTAATTACACTAGATCTAATCAATTTAATTGTTCTCTTAGATCCATATAAGATATATAAGCCTCATTGATATGTAAAATCCAAGAAAAACAACCTAAACTACTCATTAATCCCACCGATTTCAAAACAACAACTTTATTGGACATATTTAAGTGTTCTTGTCATTATAGTCTAAGAAACTCATGGAACCTGCATCCCACTTTTTCATGGAGATTCATACACCTAATTAGCTTCCTTTACCCAATCATCCAAGCCAAAAACTCATAGAAAAACAATTCAAAACCCCAATATACAGAACCGGTTTTTCTAGAGAACAACAACTAGACATATCTGAATTCTCTTGTCTTTCTAGCCTATGAAACCCATTAATTTTGCTTCCCACTTCTTCATGGATGTTCACACATTCAAGTTGCTTCATTTACCTAGCAATTCCAGTTAAAAACATAAAGAAAAACCATCAAAAACTTCTTTCTACAGAATCAGTTTCAGTAGAATTCTTAAAGCATGTTTTTCTTGTCACTTTAACTTGCTCC
Source organism: Limonium bicolor (assembly GCA_023374045.1). Classification (NCBI taxonomy): domain Eukaryota; kingdom Viridiplantae; phylum Streptophyta; class Magnoliopsida; order Caryophyllales; family Plumbaginaceae; genus Limonium; species Limonium bicolor. Next base: position 19,355,364 of record CM041777.1, read on the forward strand.
TCTTGTCTAGCTTACTTTCTATACATAGCTACGAATTTAGACAGTTAAACAGAGAGGTTTAAGCTCCAATATCCAGATAAATACAGGCTCAATCAATCAAGGGAAGGCAACAAGAAATGAGCTCCATTTGAAACCACAAAAACAACACTTAAGGAATCAGATTCGAAGGTGTTGTTGTGCATGAAGTTACATGAGCTCTCCTAGACATTCTGGCCAGTTCTTTCTATGGTTAAACAGCTAGATCTTTCCTCCCCTTCCTCCTATATTTTACCAACAAATGGAACTCCTTTTTCTCCCTTAATTCTGGCACAAAACAGATGCTAGACAACACCCTTGTTCTTGGTTTATTCCTTGTTGTTTTGGTGTTGAATCTTCCTTGTTGTGTTTTTCTATTGTGTGAGTTTCTACGTGAGAGAAAGAGAGAGTAGAGAGGGGTCTCGAGAGTGTGAGGAAAAATCTGGGAAGTGTGGCTTCTTATGTAGACATAAGAGATTACTTAACAAGTAGGTAACTAATGGGGTAATGACATGTGGCTAGTTTACCTTTGTTTTCATTGGTTGATTTATGCTGAACAAGTCGGGTTCGGGCCGACACTGAATTCTAGGCCCGAACGGGCCTATATTTTTGTCCAAGCCAGTTTTAAAAATTTTCGGGCCGGGCCGAGCTAGGCCCAGACTTATTTTAATATTTGCATTGTCCGGCCCACCCAGCCCGGTTTTATAATTTTTTTTATAATATTGTTAGTTTTTTTGAAAAAATATATAGACTATATATAATATTAATATATATTAAATATAATATGAATATATGTTGTGTGTAATACTAATAGATATATATATTTTAAATAAATAATACAAGGTATTATATAAAATTAATTTAAATATATACTTCTTCTCATTTTCAGTACTTAATTTTCTAACTCTAAGCGTAAGAATTAAAAAGGAAAAGTTTAGACTATTTTACCCTTATTTTTTGCATTAAGAATTGAAATAATTTGAAAATTAGAGTTGTAAAATAAAAGATGGGAGGGTAGAACTGGAAAGCAGATCACACAAAAGGTAGAACATCTTTTATTTTGAAACTAGTGAAAGAATCTAACAAATCATACATTGAAAACAAGGAGAGTATTATATATATTTATAAATATATATATAATAATAATAATAATAAACTGGGCCGGATCGGGTTTAGTTGCGGACCTAAAATTTTGCTGAAACTCGGCCTGATTTTTCATTCAGGCCTGATTTATTATCCAAACCCACCCAAAATTTTTTCTAAACGGATTTTTCGGGCTTTATTTCCGGCCCGGGTTGGGCCGGTCTGTTTTGATCAACTCTAATTACTCCCGCCATTTCAGTATCTCGTCTTTCTGCTCTGCTGGTCTCTCACACATTCACACGTCACACAACAGTGCTAGCCGCTAGGAAGCTATCACTCATGCCTTGACACAGCAGACCTGATAGAGATGGAAGTATTTTTTCACATATTTGCCTCTGAAGGCAAATACTGCGCGGTTTCTTCTTGCTCTTATTCGTTCTCCTCTCTCTCTCCAAATGCAGTCTAGGGTTCCGTGGTCTGTTAAATTTCTTCGTTACCTGATTATTCGTTTCAGTTGATCTATTAGGCACACCTGACACCTTCATGCTTGGAAGGGAGCGAGCTAGCAAGGAAATTGACAATTTAGTAACGATCTTCGCCGAATGAATGATCCTCACCGACTCCTCGCGAACTTTACTCTTAAATCGGTAATGAGTCGTTTCTCACATTTGATCTTCTTCTGACTATGTTTATTTCTATATTCATTCGGACGTTCCCTGCTGGAAAATATCGTTTGGCTCTTTTAAATAGACAGCACTTAGTAAATTTGGCAGATTCGAATTTAGGTTAGTCTTCCTTAAGAATTTCCCCCTTTCAGAGCTCTCTTTTGGTTCTGTTTTTTCCGAAGTAAATAGATTGTACTTGGCATAGGACTTCAGTGCTTATGTTACTAGGTAACTATTCAATATGTAGAAGTGGATTATCACTGGGGAGTGGTAGGTTTCTATTTGCGGGAAGCATTTGAAGACAGCATTGTAACTGAAGCATAATCCAAACTGACAACGTTGTTGTGGCCAAGGAATGTCGACTCTACGAAAGTGACCAGTTTTCATGGACTAGGGACCCGTTCTGACTGAATGGGCCAAAGAGTAATCTTCACCGCATCGGTGAATGAAGTGGGAAATAATAACAACTAATTGTCATAATAATGGTAGTCTTTCCAATCATGCAGATGTACTCCTAAACTCTGCCAGGTTAATCAAAGATGAATGTACATGGTGGATTATGGATCAGTGATCTGGTGGAATATCAGGTTTCTTTGTTAGGTGGGTAGACTTTAACTGATCATATTTATGTTTTCTTGTTCTAAGTTGCATTGGCTCCCAAACTATATACTGTCCGTATCCTTTATTAGAGCAAGTTTGACGTTTGTTGTTGACAGCTTCAGTGGTGGGTCTATGCATTAACATTGTAGGAAAGCTCCCATGCCATGGTACAAGTTGTATAAACCAAACGGACAGGGAATTTAAGTATCTTAGACATAGGTTCCTGGAATGAGGCTGTTATTTATAGACATCTCTGGTACGTGGATAAGAGATATGATTCTTTATGGGCGGATTGGCCGTATAAGAATCATATATCGGAAGAGAATTTATGGTTATGAGGTTATCCTAACTGTATTGGGTTGGTGAAGGATAAGGATGCAAATGGTGCTTGATAAATTCATGGATAATGGTGAAATTAAGGGCTTAAGAAGAGGGGTGGGGTGGGAGGGGTTATAAAGAAAGTGTTAGATAAATATAGATTAGGGTACCTACCTCTTGAGCGCAGCGGAATAAATATGGATCGTTCTCTTTGTTCGTTGTCAACCGGATCGTCTTCCTTTGACAGCAATTGTTGAATCATTCGCGTCTACCAGGTGGAGGAAGCCACAGCAGCACTCTCCACACTATCCACGACCTAAGAATCTAAACACGACTCTCTCTGTGTATTCTGTGGGAACTAGGGTTTCTGTATATTGTCAATCACTGGAAACTAATTCCAGAGTCTCTATATATAATAATAACAGAAAGAGATAAGAATAACAAATATTCTTATCAATATTATTTGATGTTGGTTGTAACTAATATTTAACAAATAAATATTATCTTTTATTTATTACTTAAATAAATATAACCAACAGAAAGGTTGCTACGCGAAGCTTCAGGGGGTGCACTGTACGGTCCCCTAGACTAGTAAGGTATGGTTTAGCAGAAATGTGCCAAGATTCTACATAACCGTGTGATTATCTTGGGCAAATTACTTACAGAAGAGATGAAAGATATTTGGTTTGATACTGGTAATTGGTGGTTTATGCTCTCTAGTAATGAACTGGACACCATGAGTTTTTTATTTTTCTTCTTGGAGATGTGTGCCGAGTCTTTCATATTATGTCTGGAGTAGGTTTGGTGTAGATAGATAGACAAGACCCCAAATGGGGGACCTGATATAGTGTTCCTCTAATTGGAAGAAGAAATGCCTGTTAATTTAAGTTAAAGTGTCCTTGTAACTGCCTTGATTTATTAGTATATGAAAAGTGGGAAATTCCAAGAGCTTGAAGGAGAGCTTTCAAATTCAGTTGATTGAGGAGGAACTCATCAGTAATGTTTTGATGGAGAAGTAGACTTGACATACAGGTCACATGGGGTTCTTTATTAAACTGGAACATTATGATAGTAGAACAAAGTTGTCATTCTTACCAAAATAGAATAAAAGAAGAAGAGAAAAAAAGGAATTGGCTAGGCAATATCTCAGTTAATCCCTGTTAGGCGGGATTCCAAGCTTGTATTGCCTAAGAAAAATAACTACCGTATACAGTATAGAAGGGTTCTAATATCCCCCTTCAACCGAATATGTTATGAATAACTTTCCCTCTATACTAAGTATCTTACATAAAGATCTGAAACTATCTTATATAATAAATTGAAGCCAATATACACGACGAACCTTATCCATCTACATTTGTTTTATACAAGAGCTGCTTGCTTGTCCTCCTGATGATTCCTCTTCTTCTCAATGAAACCCACAACAAGATCTGTTCTGCCCAGATCATCCATCGAGAGCCTTCTGCTCCTCCCACCCTCCTTCATGCTTCTGACAAACTCCACCAACTGCCTCCAATTATCTTCCTCAAACAACTTCCTGTTCATCCTCAAGAAAGTGAAAGCGCTGAGTCCATTACCCGAATCACACCTACTTGTGTTCAGCACCTGCCCATATGCTGAAGAGTCATATCTTTCAAGTGCATTTTCACCAGCTAACTCGATCCCAGCATTTTTAGTTGCCATTTTCACTTGTTTTACTAAACCTTCTGGAGAACAGTTTGCACTTTGTGGCTGTTCACGGTCTTTCATCTCCATGCAAGTGAAGTTGAGTACAACCCCATGCTTACCGAACATTCTTGCTAGTGGGAGGTACCCATCTTGGGATCTTGTGTTGTAGTAACCAGCTGTGAGCTCCGGTGCATGAGATCTGGTGTTGTAATGCCAGTGAATCCCAGCTATTTTCCCTGAGAGTTTTGCCCCTGTTCCTTTAAAAACTCTTTTGGCAGCTTCTAGAATCCTGTCGCCATGGTGTACAAGCTCCCTAGAGTACCAGTTTAGGAAGAACTCACCATACTCGGTGCTCCATGTCCCTTCCTTCCGGAAAAACCCAGTGTCTTCTGGGAACTGATTGTACTGCCCAGAATCATGGGGACCATTGCTGCCCCATTCTTGTTTGCCCGCTGATAAAGCTGCTGCTTTCAGTGAAGCTTTCATGTACTGTTGAGAATTGAAGATAAGTTAGCAGAAGGAAAAACTACTTGGAAATGTAAATGAACTTCTAAAGACCAACTCCTTGCATAATGGATAGTCATCTTGTCTTTGATAACATAGCTAGAGAGATTAGCCTGGAGTAATCATGGAAAATTCTCAATTGCTGCACTGTTAACTCTTCAAGAAGAAGAATTATTGATATTTACCTTGTCATAGCATTGGAATTCACCAATTCCAGGGAATTTCCAAGTTCCATTGCTTTCCGGGTAAGATGGATACCTTAGCTCTCCACATGGACCCATCCCCACCTGAATTTCCTATGATAAGAGTCAAAGGACTTTCCGTCAGTTGTGTACCAATATATTAGAACTGTATCAGTAGCAAGATCGTAAGAGTTTGATCTTAAATTTGTGAAAGACAGACACTCGAAAGAGACATAGTATGCTGCTTACCACAATAACTTTGCCCAGGTGATCCTTAAACCTTTGGGAAAAGCTTCTCATGTAGTCAGAGTAGACCTGAATAGGTGTTCTTCCTCTGAGCACTGGCAACGAATCACAACCTAAGGAGATGTATTCCGGATTCCTCCTCCCCGATCTATCAGTGTAGACAAGATCTGGGTTTTTGCTGATCTCTTCAAGCACCCAAGGAGGGAGTGGAATGCTATAGATTACCAAAAGAATAATATTATAAGATTATGATTCATGGTTTAAAAGTAAAATTATGATTCATATCTCAAACACGCAATAGAATAGAAACTTGTCCCCCTTTTCCCTAATTAGTGAATGAAAGGCGGAATAGTGCTTGTTAGTGGTGGTTACCTGCAGGAATCTCCAACATTTCCACCACATTGGTGAAAGGACATAACGACTTGGAGCTTTAAACCATGTTTTTGCACCATGTTTATAAGCTCAGCATATCCTTCCCAATTATACTTCATTGGTCCATCTTTCTCAACCAAACCCCACCAAGCATCTACCATGACACCTTCCACCCCGGCATTTTTCAATGCCATTAAACTAGCGTTCATTGCCCTTGGCTTGTTCAAGTTTCCTTCAACGGATACGGTATCCAGTGGAAGCATCACATACACAGGGACACTTGCGGCATTGCTTCCATGGTGGGAGGATGGTGATGATAGCAGGTGAAGCTTCTCCTCCCACATCTCGTTTGTTCCAGTAGTCTCCAAAGTTGAAGATATACTCTCGTGGGTGAGATTGACGGCTTGGATTGATTGGAATGATCGGATTTTGTTGAAGGGCCTGATTCCGGCAAAACATATTGTTTTGGAGAAATCATCAACGTTTTGGGGGATTTTTACATCTCTTCGATTGTGGAAAGACGTTGATGAACGCAGAGTTAACGTCATCTTCTTCTTTTGAGTTTGATGAGTTGAGCAGAAAATTTGAGAAGAGAATTTTCCTTTGTGTGAAGAGTCGTGTGCAGGATGAGTTTTTTGAGATTTGTGTGTAGGTGAACTAAAATATTTATATAGGCTCAGACGTCGGGTCAAAGGGGACATGCTTTGGTGGGTCTGCGTAGTTCCTGATGTGGAGAAAACATGGCTAAAATTAATTCGCAGCGTACCACCATGATCCTTTATTTTTTTGGACTACTTTGCAGGTTGCAGCTTGCCATTCAAATTCATTCTTGTACACGTGGATACACATGCCATTCTTATCATGACTCGCTGTACTTTATTGAAAGGTGAGAAATCGTGTTAATGCTACAACTTTAACTGAGTCAACGTTCAGACTGGTTCATTTAGATTTATGCCTTGGTTAATGTTTTATGGTTTCTGGATGCGGCTTCGTGGAAAGCCTAGGAGCAAATGGTGCTTATGATTAGTGGCTAACCAGTGCTAACAGATTATCTGTTTTTTTTAAAACAAATCCTTTAGCCTTCTTCCACAGATTGTCATTTGAACCGGTGATGTTATATTTGATGTTCCAATTATTACAGAAGGGAAGAAAAAGTTATCTTTCTCCGTGATTTTGACCTCTTTCTAAAAACATTTGTAATACCATCCTTTGTTTTGGGTGATAACAATTGGGTGGCTTTTGTGTTTCGCAATCTTGTATATGATGACTGTGTTTCTGCTGATGTGGCTAGTTTGTAAGGGCTGTGTGGATAAGGTTATAAATTTTGAGGGTTCATTCCCGCCGTGAGCGTGTGGCTGGAACTCTAACCTTTTTTTTTTGCTTTGATTCCTGCGCTTTTTAGTTCCCTTTTCTCAAAAGACTCCTCTATGGTTTTTTATTGGTCGGACTCTTCTGTAGGCTCCTAGCGATGATGTGTACTTGAGTCGTTAATTAATTATGCAACTCTTTTTTTTTTTTTTTGGTTTACGGTTTGCGATTCACGTGGCATGACAACGAAAGGGATAACCGGCCAGCCCGGCTGATTCCAACGAAAGGTTCTTACTTCTCTCCCCTTTATTTCTTATCTATGCAAAAAGATCAAGCCCAAACAGTAGATATTTTGTGCTCGTGTCAAAGCTATTTTCTACATGCAAACGAACACAACAAGGCACAGGCTTTCTGTGCTTATAGAGTTCGTTTATGATGACACTAGTCACTAGGTATGTCTGCTGAACTTTTTCTGGTTTGGCATAATTTTTTCTTTTTCTGTTTTTTGTTTGCATTTTAAGTGGTCTCTGTTTAGTTTGATTGAGTTTACTTGCCAGAAATCATAACTAGATTATGTGTTGGCCAGCAGCCATAGACTTATTTTGAGTTTGAATATTTGAATGCTCCCCGCAATTTCAAAAAGAATAGAAGGATTAAGAAAAAAGGTAAAAGCTCAAGTGGGACATCTCATCTATTGTTTTTGTCCAAACAGTTTTTCTTCTGGATGTGATGTTGGTGGTGTCCATTTAAAACATGCTACTGATGTGTTGGGGAATTCCTATTTCCCTTGCTTTATAAAAAATAAAATGTGGATTTTTGTGGAGGGCATTCAACCTTATCTACATTGATGACTCACCTCACTGTACCCTCCACCATCCATGATTGATCCCCAAACAAGCCCGATGAATATGGAAGTTGTCTGATTCGTTCTACCATTTGATTGAAACAGGAAACCTTTCTTATGATACGGTTTTTCTTGTTGGCATTTATAGCATCCACCGTAATTCTGTTTCTTTTGTCTACTTGAACTACCTGGATTTTGAATCATGTGTGGTTTACAGCCTTTGTTAGGTCCAAGGCACGAGACTTGGTGATCGAGAATGTATTTTCGTTTGTATGCAGTATTTTTGTTCGACCAACCAAACATAATGTATATTGCATATCCGGTTGCTAGGGGAAATGGTGGCATAAACCCAACCCTTCTCTCGTGGGTGGATATGAATGAACGAATCCGCTCTCACGCTGTCTTCTCCCCCGCAAACAAACATGTGTTATGATTTGTCATTAACCCGAAGGCTGTCTAATCAACTCAAAGTTGTGTTGGTGGGGATGTTGAGAAAATGATCGGTTGTTGGGCCTTATTGAAAATTAGTTTTCTCTAATGCCAAAAGAATAGCGAGGAAAACAGAGAGAAAGGGGAAACAAAAGCCTAAAACTGGTCCCCGAGTGGCAAATTGAGCAGCAATGAAAGACATCCACCTTTTAGGTTTGTGGCTGTCCATCCTCCGCGTATGGAGTTGTACCAGCCATTAAATTTCCATATTTTCTTCTTCTTCCCCCGGAATGAGTTTATTTATAATTTTGTCTGACCGAGTTTTTGGCTTCAACTGGCGGAGTTTACGCTGTGTTACAACGTTGTCAGTCGAGACTTTTCCTTCCCTTTTTCGTTTGTGACTTTTCTCCCGAGCTTTATCATCATGGAACGTTGAAAGTTAAAGAGAAAGGAAGTGACACTTGGACTGTTAACAGTCCAATCGATTTATAAGATAATTACACCTTTGACTCATTTGGATTGAGAAGTCGAGCTAGTTTTCTGTACACTTTGTTGATGAAAACTAATTAATATGCATCAGTAGTCATGCGAACAGGCGTCTTTTTTTGTATGTTGTCACTTGTCTTGCATATCAGTTTATCATGACACTAACAGGAGGTCTTGTTTATGGGATTCCCTATACCAACATATATAACAAATAACAGAAACGTATTCATTTCGGATTTAAGGTTAATATTTTAGAATTCGATGTTTGAGACATAGGGTTCGTTAATTAGTTTTTATAAAATGATATAGCCTCAGATTATTTGGTTGTCTGTTCTGGTCAGTCCAGCTTTATGTCCGGTTTTGTATTTATCACACAAAGGAACCACTATATGAATCTAAGAGTTGGTGAAATTTGATATGTCATCATTCTAGTCACTTATAAACTGCCACATAGTGTATTTGATTGATCAGAATGAGAATAAAAAGATTGGCACCTTCAAATGCTTGAAAGATCCTTCAATTATATCGATAATGCCATATTTATAACTTATAAGTGTCGTTTTTACTTGCTAAATTGGACTTCCCTAAAAGAACATTTAATTATAGATGGAGAGAGTGTTTTATAGTATCTGATTTGAGCTCCGTTTTCCGTAAATGGTGCAGTAGAATCCTGGTCTTGTTTCATTGTGTTGTTGGTGAGGAGACTCACCCAAGATTTTGAGGCAGGCTCTGGAGAAGTAGGAAGATAGCGTTGGATTCTCTTGTTAAAAACCGACTTCACAGACACAGGGTGCGTGTTCCTTTGGTGGTTTCTCTGTCGATCTAATACACGTTGGTGTCCTCACAGGAGATAAATTGTGAAGTACAATATTTAGCTGCCTCCTTCTAACGGGAATACTTTTTCGTTTCAAAGGATTCATTTGATCTTTGTTGGTTTTAATTCAGGATTCTGATGGGTCGGTTTTTGGTAGTGGACATGCGCCATGTGGCAGAGAATATGACTCCTGGTCAGGCAGACTATGATGCTAGCTGATTTGGCAAGCAAGTTCCAGTTGAAACTGACAATTATGAGAACATTGATTATGCGCAGAAAACTTATTCAGTGGCCTTGGCTGCAAAAAGGGTTCGGGTGTGTTGAATAATAACACTTACAAGGGTTCACCGGGTGAGTGTATATATATATATATATTGTACTGAACTGCTATGAACGAGACATACAATGGGCCTATGGGCTATTATCTTCCCACGGTCCAAACTTCTTTGAAGAGGAAATCTGGAACGAACACCATCAAAAATCGAAGTAGACAACGCCTTGTAAACACATCAGCCAGCTGGTTCTTTGTCGAGATGTGAGAAACGTGCAAACTCCCCTGATTCACTTTTTCTTTTACAAACTGGAAATCCACCTCAACATGTTTCATTCTGCCATGAAAGATTGGATTTTTCGTAATATATGTCGTCCTGTTGTTGTTGCAGAGAATGGTCCGTGGATTCCGCAAGGTTTGCCCAAACTCTCCAAGCAAGTGAAGAATCCATGTTGTTTCAATAGTTGTTGTAGCTAGGGCACACAAAAGACAGTGGTGGGTTTTCTGTCAACAACCGAGCCGGCCCAGTTGAAGTTGACAAAGACGGAGAGGTCGCCCAGAGTAAAAAATACTCAGATCCTTGGTGTGATTCACGTATCTAAGTATTCGTTTCACAACAAACCAGTGAATTTCTTGAGGCCGATGCATGTATTGACAGACCTGATTTACAACAAATTGTATATCGGGTCTGGTTATAGCTAAAGTACTATAGAGAACCCACAGTATTTCTATACTTGGTAACATAGGAAAATAGGGGATAGTCAGAGTTGTCGAGAGAAGTTGTAGGAGTCATGGGAGTAGAAATGGGTTTAGCACTTTGCATGTAGCTTTTTTGTATAATTTTTGTGATATATTTCTCTTGAGTGAGAAAAGGCCAGTAGGGCTTGGTGGTAGAGGAGTGGTGTCCTCGAACCAAAGATCCTGGGTTCAAAACCTACCCCACTTATCAAAAAAAAAGGCCAGTAGGGGAACAATGAACTGTAATGCCCAGAAAATAGTTGAGATCGCCAAGATCCTTAACAAGAATTTGAGCAACAGGCTTTGTTTGAGGTGACACGAAGTAGACTAGAAGACCCAGTTATTAACATATCATCAACGAAGAGAAGCATATAGATAGTATTTGAACCCTGCTGAAAAATAAATAGGAAGATTTAAAAACTTGCTCAAGCAAGTATGAACTTAGGGTAGAAAACCAGACCGAGGGGACTACTTAAGATCATATAAAGCTTTCTTAAGCTTACACACAAAGTGACGGAAGCTAGGATTGACAGACCCAGGGGCTGTTTGACAAAGACATCCTGTGTAATTTCTCCATTAAAAAAAGTGTTCTGAATATCCAATTGCGGAATAGGCCATTGAGATGAAACAACAATAGACAGAACAGTCCTTATAGAAGTGATTTTCACCACGGGGTTGTATGTATCAAAGAAGGCCACTCCTGTAGTCTGATTAAATCCTTGGACTACCAACCGGGCTTTCCTCCTCTCAACATATCCACCTGCTTTAAGTTTTGTCTTTAGAATCCATTTAACTCTTAGAACATTAGTTCCAAGAGTCCCATGTCCGTTCAACCACGACGTCATATTCCTTTTGAATTGCTAACTGCCACTCAACAAACTTCTTTGCCTGGGTGAATGTTGGTTCAGTAGGTATAGAGGAAGGATTATGAATAGTGGTTTGATTACACCAGAGAATAGTGCCATCAGTCCGAACCAGAGGCTGATGAATGTTATTTTTGGCTCTTGAAGTCATATGATGAGTGGGATGAGAAGGTGGGTTTGTAGGAACTGTGGCTGTGCCCTGGAAAGGAGATGAGTGAGGAGCTAAGCTTGTAGCTAGGAACATAAAGGTTGAAAGAAGAAGTAGAATCATGCGAGTCAGAATTATGTGAAACAGAGAAGGTATGTAAGGATGTAGGATCCTGGTTAGTGGTAGTGGGAGTAGATAAAGGAGTAGAGGGCCGAGGGACTTGTGTTTGAGTGTTTGGAATAATGAGAGAATTAATGTGGAAGAAGGAGAAGGAAGAAGAGAAGGTTTAGAAGGTGTGTTTTGTGCCATAAGGAAAGATGTATCATTCAAGAGAACATCTCTATTGATGTAGATTTTATGAGTGAAGGGACAAAAACAAATGTAACCAGAGTGCTAAGGACAATATCCTAAGAAGACACATTGCTGAGAGCGAAAAGAGAGCTTGTGTTTATTAAGAGGATTTAGGTTAGGCCTACAGGCGCAGCCACAAACCTTAAGAACATAATAATCTGGAGAAGTGCTACTTAGCAGTTCAAAAGGAGTTTTATAAGAAAAGTTTTGTAGGGGTTCTGTATTAAGATATACATTTGTAAGAATAGCATAAGTCCAGAACTTGAAGGGGAGACTTGAATGAGCCAATAAGGCCAAAGTTTTGTCCAAAATGTAATGGTTTCTTATCTTAACAGCCCTGTTCTGCTGATGAGAATAGGGATACATGAACCGATGAAATATACCATGAGTAAGAGGTTTCCGAGTCAAGAATTCTCCACCCCCATCAGTTTGGATGCTTTTCATAAGACTGCTGAACTGAGTGTGAACAAACTTCAAGAATGATTCAAATAAAGCATAACCATCTGATTTAGCAGCTATAGGAAACACCCAAATGTATTTTTAATAATCATCCACAACCATAAGAAAGTATCCTTTATTTGTGTAACACCCCTACTGGTAATCCAGTCATTATCCCCTGATCTGTCTCATTATCAATACTCAAGCAGCGGAATTCCAATACAACCGGGGGTGATACAATGCCGTTAGTCACCCTCGTGACTAACAAGGCCAAACAATATTCAATACAACCGTGCAAATTACAATATTGGTCTGATGACGAATATACCGAGTACTCTATATCAAACTTTACATTTCATTTCTTGACCAAATCAAATACAAATACAACCTCATTACAATTCTTTACCGAGTCTACTACAATTCCCAAGCTTGTCGATAACATATCGGTCTTACAATCCCACACTACAACAAATACAATTTCTTAAACAACTACCCATGTTTACTAACAACCCCGTCCTACACTCGAACGGTAATTGGCTTCAGTACCTGTAAAATAAAAACGGTGCCCCTAGGGGCTCAGCAAATTGCTGCATATGAAATTCGCATACCCCGCGTGCTAACAGGGGTACACCGACTACTTTGGTCGAGAACATGCGATTCATTTTAATTCAATCAACATGCTAGACAACATGCATTATATATGTACATTAACACAAATACTCACATTCAACCAAGGAATACAGTCACACTAACACGATAAGTTTGTCAGTATTACTTAATCTTTGGCCTTGAGGGTTTCTACCCCACTATGCCTTACTCAATTTCTTCATTGTCTTGCCAACTCTCCTGGGTTACTCTTACTCAAATTCCCTTACTCTCAATGTCAACTCAACTTCTCAAGTTCTCAATCTCAACTCAATTCTCTACTCAAACTCTATTTCTCAAGTCTCTCAAGTTTCAACTCAATACTTAATACTCAAATTCTCAATTCAAATACTCAATTTCCAATACTCAACTCAAATACTTAATTCCAATACTCAAAGGTATATATATTTTAAGTCATTACCCATGACCTCCGGGTAGAGTCATACACAAGACTCACCACCGGGTTACAAATACAAACAGAGCTATACACCTAGCTCCTCAAATACTCAAATGTCTGTTTCTCTACCGGACTACTCAAATTCCCAATACTCCTCTGTCGGAGTTATAATACAATCTCATAGATTAGCCTAGAAGTATCTCTCTCGATATCCTCCGTTAGCTTAGGGAATTCTCAATGTCTAGTATTCTTAGATTTAAGGTTTTACCCAACATATCGAATACCCTCATGTTCGGGACATTGTTTGTTTTAGTCGGATCCTCTCATTGTGGGCCGACTATTGTTCTAAGGGGTGTGGTGATCCCTTACTATTCTTTATTTCTCTCAAGGTTCATATCTTGAGCAATCATCAATCCTCTAAATAGAGGTTACTTATATACTTCCACTATTAATTGTTTTGTGGATTAAATCAATTCGGTTCTCTAACCGTTATCGGGAGTTTACTAATCCCGTACGCTCTCTCACGTTCTAGTGAGTTCATAGGTTTGCGTTAGCGTTTCTTGGTTCAATAGTTTTAGTGAGTTACTACGTTTTTGTTAATTCGCTACCGACTCTTTCTTCGAGTCACTAGTCAAACAAGACTCAACTATGAGTCAGACTATGGTACACAATCAACATTCAAGCAATTCATCCACAAGCACACATTTCATGAATTATACAAACTTCAATTCAATACACAGTACAACAAGAACAACACATTACAAGCACAAGAAAGTGCAAACAATCCGATTCGTGCATTTATCTTGTTTAGGTGATCACAAAGCACACAAGCACACAAGTCAGAGTCACACCGTTAGCATACGGGGCATGAGAAAATCATACCTTACACTATGGTTTCACTTTACCGGGTAGCCTTATGTTCCTCGGTTTACTCTTGGTCCACTGATAACGTTTCAAACATTTCTATTAATTTAAGGTACTACGGTATGTAAAACTAATACTCCCGTAATTAACCCTGTTATCCCGTTATTCCTTAGTTTTGTTCATGTGTTCTTAAACTCACCATTTCCTCATTCACTTCTCAATCTTGTTTATACATTCAAGGACCTTTATAGGTCATCAAACAAGTCCTAAACATCACCTAAAACCATCCCCAATCAATTCCCCACCTTTAGATTGCATAAAAACACTTTATATTCAATTTTTGCCTTGGTTCGGGTTTGTGTCTGGGGTTACAAACCCGGACCAAACACTGAAATCCGTTTCTGCCATGTTTTTGCATAGGTCCGGGTTTGTGTACCGGTTTACGAACCCGCACCACTCCCTGAGGTGACTTTCTGCCTAATTTTTGGGGTGGTCCGGGTTTGTGTACCGATTTGCAAACCCGGACCAACCCTGGAACTGTCAAATTTTACAGTTTTTCACTAGTTTTCAACCCCTAATTCGCCTCTAATCATTCCCTAATCTTTCCACATGTTTCCTACATGTTTAAACACCCTAAAATATGCTCTAAGCCTCTTCAAATCATTGGTTTAATCCTTACTCAACTTTTGCTCAAATTCAACTAATTTCCATTCTCATTTTTACATTTTGTTCACTTGTGCATTTCTAACTTCTCCTTAATGGTTTACAATCTTCTATCACCTTACCAAACCTCTTATTTACCATCACCACTCATCCCTAGACATTTGCATTATCTATACCCAAGTCCATCCTTTGTTTCTCAAGCCTAACACTCTTGTTCATCTCTAGCCAAATCCATGACTTTTCTACCACTTGTGCAACAGATTTTTGTACAACCCTTTTTTTGTCCTCCAACTACCATTCCATGGTTACCAATCAACTCAACTCAACTTAATAACCACCTAGGCTCTCCAATTCACCAACTCACCTTAAAACACTTATTTTCTACCAAAATTTTGCCATAGTTTCCCCATAAACCTAACATGTCCAAACTCATCCTTTATCACCAAAATCAAATCCTAAACTAGCCACACCCATAAGAGTCCTACCAGCACACAAACTCAATTCAAAATTGATGAAACAACAACATAAACACAAATCCCACATCACTTGGCTCCAAGGCCCTCAAAACAACCACAAGTTCATAAATTCCCTCAAACTTTCTCCAAACACATTATTTCACATATTTTGGGTTTATTATCTAATCTAACCCATCCCAAATACTAAGGAAATTCAAAATAAATATTAAGGTGGAATTCTTACCTTAAGTTTCCAAGTTTCTTTTCAATTCTCCTCTTTCCTCTTCTCAATTTCGGTCAATGTGGGAAATGGAGTTGCCAAACTCCATTGCAACACCCAAGGAACATAAAATTAACATAATTAAACTCCTTAACCCTTAGAAAAAGTTCTAACTCAAAGAAAGGCTTAAAGCACAAAAGCTAGGGTTTTTACCTTTGGAGTTTTAGGAGGGGTTTTCACCCATGAATCAAAAGGAGGGTTCCACCACCATTGGAGATTTGAAACAATGCTCCAAAACAAGAAGAAAACAAGGTATCAAAGAGGGGCAAAATCGGCCAGCACAAAGGAGTGGAGAAAAATGAGTTTTTCTTTGAAATGTTTACCTTAATGGAAAGAGGGGACACCAAGCTCCATAAAAATGCCATTTTCTTCACCAATGGGGTATAACCATGGAGACCAACTTCAAGTTTTTGGGATTTTGAAAAGAGGGGATTGTAGCTCTTGATGAGGGGAGTTCAAATATGCAATTATTTTTGGATTTGGAGCTTTAATAAATCTTGTACAAGGAAGAGAATGGAGAGTTGGGAGAGAGGGCTGCAAATCGCCATTGAAGGGGGAGGAAGAAGAAAGAAATAGGCAGAGAGAGGAGGGAAGTACGTGAGGGGAAAAAGAAATGAGGGGAGAGAGAGAAAAAGTTGCTTTTTGTAACTTTTTCCTTTTTCTTTTCCTTCTTTCTTTTCTTTCTAGCTTACTAATAGAAGAGAGGGGAGGATGATTTAAGTAATAACAACCGGCCCCTATGAGTACATGAGCTGGAGCTTTTTTCATCTTTTACAGAAAACGCTCATTAATTTACCCGATTTTAGTACTATTCACTAACCGGACCCGTTTTCTGGATTTTTCTCGTTTCTTTAATTTTAATGGTTCTTAAGCTTCCGTTAATGTTTAATTATAGTTATTTGATGAGCTATAATGTTTACGGGTTCATTTGACCACTCAAAGTCACATTTTCAGGTTTTCTCGAAAAACATGCGCTAAAGCTTTGCTAGCGTTTTTAATTCATTTTATGGATCCGTTTTCTTCAGGAATTGTTCCCGTATATTATAGTTAGGAATTATTAAGCCTTGGAAATCCATCTAAGACCCTTGTTGAGGTCGTATTCCTCCTACGGTCACATAACGCTCAATTTAGTGTTTCTCTTTCCTTTTGGATTTATTTTTCTTTACCAAAACTATTTAGGCACTAATAGGCCCTCAAATATCATGTTAGAGTAATTTAATCACCCTAATTAAGTTCGGGGTATTTCAATTTAATTTTGGTGGAATGTGCTTTGAATAATCATCCACATCCATTGATGAAACATAAGCAACCCCCAAAACATAGTATTAAAAATCCGAGATGAAATTGATTCTCTCATAAAATTAGGAAGAGCATGATGTTTAGCCTTACAACCAGCATCACAAAAATATGAAAAATTGGATTTAAAGTAGGTAGACATAGTTTGAATGACTTTTATTAGTAACAAACTGGAGGGATGGCCCAATCGTGATGCCTAGATGATAGAGCTAACTTTCGTGCCGGAAGGAATTTGGTGGAATGTGCTTCATGCTGGGGTGGATGAGGTGGTAAGACATAGGCATCATTCCTAACTTTTCCATGGAGTAAAGGATTATGAGCGATGAGATCCTTCAATGCAAAGTGATCAGCAAAACACTCAAAATAAGCATTATTATCTCGACAGAACTGACTGATTGATATCAATTTCTATTGAGACTAGGAGAAATATATAGGCTTAGGTAGAAACTTATGATAGGAATGAGATTGAGAACCTGAGCCCTGGTGAGTAATGGGCAGAGTTAACCATCTCCTAGCTGGACCGTGTCATGTCCAACAAAATCAGAACTATCAAAGTTCAATCGTGCTAGATCACCAGTAAAGTGATGAGTGGTTGTTGTGTTAGACACCACTCATAATTAGATGTAGAGCCAGTAGCATTAGCAGCAAATGAACCAGATCCATTAGATGAGGGAAGTTGTTGACAAGTTTGATTAAATCTAAGAAAATAGACAGTAGTAGAGTGACCTTCTTTTGACAAATTTGGCAAACATGACGGTGTCCTGTTGTCCTTTAAAGTATGTAGATCCATGGCCTCCGCCAGTAAAACTGTTGGATCTACCCCTTCCTCTAGAATTATTAGTTGTATGAGATTTACCCCTACCTCTACCACGATAACTTCCAGATCTGCTACTATTACCAGTGAAATTAGCCTCAGTGGCATTTAGACAAACACCTTCTGTCAGTTTGGTGTGAGATTGAGCTAGAACATCTTTGTACATCAGAAGGTAGTTATAAACTTGCTGAGGAGTACAAGCATCTGGCCGAGCAATAATTTGTAGTGATAGAGTCATAATCCTTAGGTAAACCACAAAGAATGTATGACTGAAACTCACTATTAGAAACCTTATGAGCAGTAATGGCTAAGGATGCAGCCAGATCCTTAACACGATTATAATATGTTGTGATATTCTCAGTTGGCTTCTTTGTAAAAGTGTAATCTGGAGATGAACTTGCCTCTATGAGCCTCAGTCTGTGCAGTAAAGGATGTATGCAATTCCTTCCAGATCTCAGCTGAATTGTCAAGATCTATGACTTGTGTGGCAATAGTTTCAGACAGAGATAAGGAGAGTAGACATGATTAATTGATCTTGTTGTTTCCATTTACAGAAATCGGGATTATAAGATCCTCCAATCATTTATGGACGACATGGATAAGATCCATTTAGAAATTTGTAAAGATCATTGCCTCTGAGAAACAGTAACAACATACCTTTCCATAGTCTAAAATTTGATTGAGTTAGTTTAACCAAACTTGCAACTGCTGATAGTAATGACTGATTGCTTTGTGTGGTAATGACAATGGTATAGGTTGGGCATTTTCTCCTAAGGATGCGGCTGATGATAGTGAGGTTTCACCCTCCATGGATGAACAACAACAGGAAGAAGGAGAAGATCAGAGATAGTAGATCTAGATTGTAGAAGAGAAAATAATTCCCAATTGTAGCTCTAATACCTGATAAGCCTCAGACTTAGCTTAATTTAGATGTAATAATGTTTGAATAATAAACAGGCTTAGGATAAAAGGGGTTTATTTTAGAGTAAATTTGTGTTGTAAAGTCTATCATGTTGTTAAAGACTTATTTTGGTCTATTTCCATGGTAGGAACAATTCCTTGGCCAAAATACCTTGGAAAAGAGTAAAGTGCAGCATTTTAGAGGCATGCCATGTGTCTTGTCGGGTCCCAATCACACGACACATAATTATCAGAAAAACTGAAGAATGTGCCGGACTGTGTAGCCTGGTGACAAGCTCACGACAACTTAGAGATGCAGATGCCGGATGTCATGCTGGATGAATCAGAGCCAGCACATGTCCAAAAATGGTTGAAATGGGCGTTTAAAATGTCTTGTGTCGTGCATACATACCGGCATCCCACCCGACACATTATGGAAAAGGAAAAAAAAAATAAGAGGTCTATATAAGAAGGTTTTGTCTTATTCTTCAAGACACAACTTTCATATATTTCCCGACCGCCATTCACCAAGAAAGAGAACAGAGGAGTGCTTCCACTTCCATTTGCCAATGTTCAATCGAATCCGATCAGATTCCAATTCTACTTCACCGGTGCATTTCTCTTGTCTCGCTCTACAGATCCACACCATTATCTTCATCATTAGCCAAAGGATTCTACAAGTCCAATTCAACCATGTGAAGAACAATTACGGGTTTGAGGGAAACTTTCATAATGTTTACTTTTCCTATCTTCTTCATTGTGATTCTTCAGTTTTTCTCTATGGCTGAGTAGAATCGAAGTTATCCTTGGTTAGGGATGAGTTCTACCATTGTAAACTTTGATTAATTTTATAATATATATGCAAGTTGAATCAAGAATTCCGTTCTCCATTCTAAACGAATCGGTGTTCTTGCCTTTGCATTTAATTCAAAATTCTACTTAGTCAATCAGCGAGAGTAGAACTGATTATCATTTTCTTGATTTCCTGTGTTATTGATTATGATATAGGAAGCAACTTCTAGGATGAATTACATAACCAGAGCATTATTCTACTGTTTTGGTCTTATCTGGGCATGATTTGCTCGATTCAAAACCAAATAGTTAAGTTCTTTGTTTTTCGTGATTCAAAACAAAAAAATTTGTTAAAATTGAGTGTGTCGTGTGTCCTGCCGGGTAAAGTACTTTCGACACTGTGAAGAAACTTTTGGTGTTGCATATAAATGAGCCGGTATACTACTCGGCACACCCGTGAGTTTGGTTATTATATCTGTTTAAATCTTTAGTAACATAATTGTAATTGTTACTAGTCATTTGATTTAGATTATAAGCATTTTACTTTACCCCATTTACAACCGCGTAACTACTCTAGGATAAGTATCTAGTTTAAATATTAATAGTCCCTTGGGTTTGATAGTCCTTGATCTTAATTTATTTACCCGCTATCTCGATCGGGATTTTTGCTAGCCGTAGTATAATTTGGTAGGCTTTGATTAGGTTTTAGTTACCTATAATCCTATTAAATTAACGTATAGCAATACCATGTTGAATAACTGAATGTGTATAATTGAATTATGTCATTGTATATGGTATGTCAGTCAGTTACAAGGGTTTAAAAGGTGAGTATATATATATGTATTGTATTGGACTGCTATGGACTTATAATGGACACGTACAATGGGTCTACATTCTATTGGGCTATTAGGGTGAAAGTGTCTGTATGCTTGTATTAATTTCAATCTGTGAACTAATGATAGCCATACCACTGACATGGCAACAAGCAGTACATGATGTAGCACTTTATATCTTTTTGTCTGCGGAATCATATACCAATATAACAAAAAATAAACTTGTATGATAAAACATTTAATCTTTTTTCTTCAATGAAAAGCAGACTAAAGAATAACTCGTTATCAAAGAATAAATCACATTAATGGTGCATTGGTTTGAGTCTTCTTTAATTTGTTGTTCTGCAGCCTATTTGTAATCTTTTACTACAGTTTCTTTTACTACTATGATAAAGCATAAGAACGCAAATCTAGATGCCTCCTACAAATGCAATTTTGATATCTTCCTACATCCTGCCAGAGAGAAGACAAAGAAAATAAAAGAAACAACTATAAACACGACTGGAGGACACGATTATTGAGGAATTGTAATCCTATGAACACCGATGAGAAAATGCGTGCGACAAGTGAAATGAGAGTGAGAAGACCACGGTTGCATCCCATGGGTTGCTTTTATGAGATATATCAAGCTTGCCGTTGTTGTTGAGTAAGAAAAAAGTAGAAGTGAAGAAGCCATCACTACAACCACCAAAAACAAAGTTAAAAAATACCCATTAACAACTGGTGCTGAAGTGCTCCGCATTGCTCTATGGCTTCCCGTTCCCGACTACACCAGAAGGAAGCTGAGAGACTAACCATCACCAGATGCTTTCGGTATCGAAGTTAGAAAATTTTATTCCACGTTGCTAACGAACCAGGATTAAAAGAGGTTCTTACCAAGGCCATCTTCAGGATTTCCGGGTTTGTACTAAAATCTAGAATAAGGAACTTTATAGAGTTAAATTATGTAATATAGAAATTACTAAACTAAATTACGTATTTACAGTGCTCAGATTTACAATATTTGATTGTATCTCATGTTGCGGAAGCGACTGGATAAAAGAGTAAATTATTGTACTAGAAAATCACTCCGTACAGGAAAATTCCCAGGTCGTGGTAGGGTCACAATGGTCCCGCTTAAGAACCACTTCCTTAGACAGAATTTCCTGACTGTAATTTCTTAGCACAATAAAGCACTACAAAATTACCCACCAAAAGCTGCTAAATAAAGCTATAATAGGGACACCGGAATTTTACGAGGTTCAGCCAATTTGCCTACTTCCTCGGACACTACCAGAACTCTCTTATTTATACTTTAAGAGATAGAGAGAAGAGATTACAATTTAGCATTCAGAAGAATTACTAATTGTTGGGATGCTCTAGAAGTGAGGTGAGCACTTCCTTTTATAACAAAGGAAGTGCCCCTTGTTTTGCCCACACCGATGTGGGATGAACCAAATTCTCACAATTCTCCACCTTGGTTTATCCCACTAACCAAAATAAACTCTCTTACAAACCTACTTGGTAGTGTCTACAATTGCGCCTAGGCGCCATTTTCAATATGCAGGATGTTGGTCAAGTCCAAGCAATGTTTGAACTTGACTGCGGTCACCACCTTGGTCATCATGTCTGCAGGATTCTCAGTCGTCCGGATTTTCTGAACAAGAATATCCCCTTCTTCGAGTATCTCCCGCACAAAGTGATAGCGAACATCAATATGCTTCGTCCTTGCATGATAGACTTGATTCTTTGCTAAATGAATAGCACTTTGACTGTCACAGTGCACCGTGATGTGCCTCTGACCAACTCCCAAGTCTTTAAGCAACCCATGAAGCCAAATACCTTCTTCACAGCCTCTGTCAGAGCCATGTACTCCGCCTCAGTCGTAGACAAAGCAACTGTAGACTGCAAGGTAGATTTCCAACTTACTGGTGCCTTGGCTAAAGTAAACAAGTAACCAGTAGTTGATCGTCGCTTATCCATATCACCAGCATAGTCGGAATCACAATATCCAACCACATTTGGACCACCTGTAACATCCTTCTCAAATAGCAGACCAATATCCACAGTACCTTGAATATATCGTAAAATCCATTTCACAGCTTGCCAATGATCTCTGCCAGGATCATGCATATATCTGCTCACAACTCCAACTGCTTGTGAAATGTCGGGCCTTGTACACACCATGGCATACATTAAGCTACCAACTGCTTCTGCATATGGGACTCTAGCCATATAGTCTCTATCTTCTTTAGTCTTTGGAGATAATTGGGCACTAAGCTTCAAATGAGGAGCAAGCGGGGTACTCACAGGTTTTGTATTGTCGTTAATACCAAAACGTTGTAGCACCTTCTTCAGATATTGCTCCTGGGACAAACAAAGCTTGCCATTCCTTCTGTCTCTGCTAATCTCCATCCCGAGAATCTTCTTGGCTTCGCCCAAGTCTTTCATCTCAAACTCTTGAGCTAACTGAGCCTTCAATCTATCAATCTCTGACTGATTCTTTGAAGCTATTAGCATGTCATCAACGTACAAGAGTAGGTAGATGTAAGACCCATCATGTAGCTTGCGCAAATACACACAGTGATCATATTTGCTTCTCGTGTACCTTTGCCCTCTCATAAACAAATCAAATCGTTTGTACCATTGCCTTGGAGACTGCTTCAGCCCGTACAATGATTTGTTCAACTTACAAACCCAATCTTCTTTACCACGAACCTTAAATCCTTCTGGTTGAGTCATATAGATCTCTTCCTCCAGATCGCCATGTAAGAACGCGGTCTTCACATCAAGTTGGGCTAATTCCAAATTCAGCTCAGCTACTAACGCCAACAGAATTCTGATGGAGGAATGTTTCACTACTGGAGAAAATACCTCATGGTAATCAATTCCCTCCTTCTGTGCGTACCCTTTGGCCACCAACCTAGCCTTGTAGCGGACACTGTTTTCACCTGAAGTTCCTTCTTTCTTTGCAAACACCCATTTGCAACCAATTGCCTTCTTGCCCTTTGGTAGTTGTGCCAACTTCCACGTGTTGTTCTTGTGAAGAGAATTCATTTCTTCTTCCATGGCACCTTTCCACTCCTTACTTTCCGAGTTTTGATTTGCTTCTTGGAAAGTAGGTGGTACCCCTTCATCTACAACTGGAAGTGCATAAGCCACCATATCCGCATACGAGCGGTTTGCGGATCTCTCTTCTGGGTTTCCTTCTGCAATCGGATCTGTTCTGTTGTTGGAGCTTCCTCATTTGACTCATCTACTCCTTGAGAGTCACTATCATCTCCAACCAATGGGTTTACAAATATCTCCTTCTCGAACTCCACCTCCTTTGGTGCTTTCTCCACCTGCTTCTGAGTTCCCTCTGTCTGGATGGAGTCTACTGTCACCTTCTGCCACAACGCAGATTCATCAAAGGTAACATCTCTGCTAATGATTGTCTTCTTTGCTTCTAGACACCACAACCGGTATCCCTTTACCCCAGACGCAATCCCCATAAATAGAGCCTTCTTTGCCCTTGGGTCTAATTTTGATTCCTTCACATGGTAGTAAGCCACAGAACCAAACACTCGCAAAGAACTATAATCAGTAGCTGGTTTTCCAGACCATGCCTCAAGCGGTGTCTTTCCACCAATAGCCGACGACGGTAACCGGTTCACAATATGGCTGCAATATGTTACCGCCTCTGCCCAAAATTGTCTGCCCAGCCCAGCATTTGACAACATGCACCGAACCTTCTCCAGCAATGTTCGGTTCATTCGCTCTGCCACTCCATTCTGCTGCGGTGTTTCCCTGACTGTGAAGTGTCGGACAATTCCAGCGTCTTTGCAAACCTTCAAGAATGGATCACTCTTGTACTCTCCCCCATTATCTGTCCGGAGATACTTGATCCTTCGACCTGTTTGCATCTCGACCGTCTTCTTCCATGTTAGGAAGATCCCCATCACTTCATCCTTAGTCTTCATGGCATACACCCAAACCCTTCGAGAAATCATCACGAAGGTCACATAGTAGCGGTTCCCACCCAAGGAAGGCGTCTTGGCGGGTCCCCAAACGTCAGAATGGACATAATCCAAAATACCCTTCGTATTATGGATGGCAGTGCCAAACTTCAATCTCTTTTGCTTCCCGAGAACGCAATGCTCACAAAAGTCTAACTTGCAAGCCTTCACGCCTTTCAGCAATCCCTGCTTTGCAAGAATCTGTAAGGATTTCTCTCCGGCATGCCCCAGTCGCATGTGCCACAACTGAGAGTCACCGTTCTCCTTGGGAGTCAACACAACTGCTGCTGTTCCTACTACTGTACTCCCCTCGTAGTAATACAGATTGCTCCTTCTGGTGCCTTTTATCACCGTCAGTGCTCCAGAAACGACCTTTAGAACCCCATCTTTAGCGGCCCATGAGAATCCTTTCGACTCCAATTGTCCCAGAGAAATAAGATTTTTGGTTAAGTTTGGAACATGCCGAACTTCTCTTAAAACTCTGGTTGATCCTTCATGGTTCTTCAACTTGATTGAGCCTATACCAATTGTTTTGCATGGGCTATTGTCTCCCATCAAAACGGTTCCACCCTTTAGTTCTTTGTAATCAAAGAACCAATCTCGAATGGGTGACATATGGTAGGTTGCTCCTGAATCCAGAATCCACTCATCCTGGTTAATTTTTGAAGTCGATGCCACCAAGATAGTCCTGATTCTTCGCTGTCGTATTCAGCTACACATGCGTCTTGAACAGCCTTGCCTGTCTTCTGTTTTGGACAGTCCTTCTTCCAATGCCCCTTTTCTCGACAAAATGCGCATTCATCTTTACCGAGCTTAGCTTTGGATTTTGACCACCCTTTCTTCCCCTTTTTCTGAGCGGATGAACGACCTCTCACCACCAATGCTTCTGCTGCTTCATCAGTACCAGCCCTCTTTTCTTTTCTTCTCAATTCATGGCTGTACGTTGCTGCATGTACTCCTTGCAGAGACATCGTCCTCCCGGAGTAGAGTTGTTTTCCAGAAACTCATACTCATCAGGAAGAGATCCCAGTACATTAAGGCCAAATCTTCATCTTCGAATTTCACATCCAAGTTTACCAAATCAGCTACTAGTTTGATTGAAACTGGTGATGTGGTTATTCATTGTGGTCCCCGAAACATACGAAAAGCGGAATAGCCTTTTTCTTCATAAAAAGCTTATTTCTGACTGCTCTTCTTCATGAATTTTTCCTCCAGTGCCTTCCACAATTTACTTGCAATTTTTTCTTTAGAGAACGCATATTTTTGTTCTCTCGACAGGCAGGAGCGAATTGTACCACAAGCTGCTCGATCATGGCTCTCCCATTCCTTCCTTGAATGTCTTTCCGGTCTTGTCTCTTCAATGGCGATGTCAAGACCTTGCTGAAAGAGAGCGTCTTGGACTTCGCATTGCCCATGCCGAAATGGCCAGTCCCAAATGTCTCCACCGAAAACTTAGCATTAGTCATCACCCTTCTTGTCCAAATCGATGACGAGAAGTTGATGACGCTATCTCCGGGTCTTTAATTGTCGTCTGCCATTTCTGCTCCAATTTTTATTTAGCAACGCTACGCCGTATCAACTGAACAAGGAACGCTTTTCTGATGTGGAAGATCAGCCTAGCTGCAACCACAGAGCATACTAAGACAGAACCTTGGCTCTGATACCATTGTTGCGGAAGCGACTGGATAAAAGAGTAAATTATTGTACTAGAAAATCACTCCGTACAGGAAAATTCCCAGGTCGTGGTAGGTCACAATGGTCCCGCTTAAGAAACCACTTCCTTAGACAGAATTTCCTGACTTAATTTCTTAGCACAATAAGCACTACAAATTACCCACCAAAAGCTGCTAAATAAAGCTATAATAGGGACACCGGAATTTTACAAGGTTCAGCCAATTTTGCCTACTTCCTCGGACACTACCAGAACTCTCTTATTTATACTTTAAGAGATTAGAGAGAAGAGATTACAATTTAGCATTCAGAAGAATTACTAATTGTTGGGATGCTCTTAGAAGTGAGGTGAGCACTTCCTTTTATAACAAAGGAAGTGCCCATTGGTTTTGCCCACCCTCGATGTGGGATGCAACCAAACTCACATCTCATACATAACATTTTGATATATTTCATTTAAAATAAATTTGAATTGTAATATAATTTTCTCACCATAAAATCTAAATAATAAAATAAAAATTGAACCGCCAAATATAGGGCCCTATTGGATCGCCCAACCCGCACAGCTCATCAGCCGGCCATGGTTCTTACACAATTTGATAAGCATAGTAATAACAAAAAAACAGAATCCTACCTCCTCTTCGAAATTAAAAAAAAAAAAAAGTTATCAAAAAAAAACCTCCTCTACGAAGTTGCTCGAATATGAAAATGGTACTTTTTGTGAGGATTTACTATGAATTAGGATTGTTATAAGTGATTATTAAATTTAATTGATGATAATTTTTATTGTAAATTGTTAACTATGATTGATGATTGTAAAGAGAAGAGCTAAACCAGTGAAATCATAGATGAAGAATCAAGAGACGGTCCTCAATAGAAAGAAAGAAGTGAAAGCTGTATGAGAGTTGAACCCTGAGTTTTAAAGTGAGTATCTCTAACTACTGCAAAAGAAAGAGGGGAGGTCATTCTATATAATAGAGTTGACCGACAGTTGTACATACACTGTTGTACTAGAGACAAAAGAATATAACAGTAACTTGTGACCGTATTGCAACACCCCCCTCCCCCCTCAAACGATCTAATAGGTGATCTAACAGATAAGCCATTAGATTGCTAACAATGTTGTGTTTGGAGTAGACTAAAAATTGGATACAAAGATTTATATTGATGTCCTGGTAGTATCTTAGTCATAGGATGTGCCAGCTGTTTCTTAGAAGGAATGTGGTGAACAACTATCACGCCTTGTTGAGTTTCTCCCAAACATTCCAGTTCCACATGTTTAGTTCTTTCGTGGAAAATGGATTTTTTGCAATATGGATAGCTGCTTTATTATCACAACGAACTGGGATAGGTTCTCAAGTCTTCTACCCTCAGCTCATTCAATAGCCGAGTTAACCAAGCTATTTCTGTGGTTAATCTTCTCAAGGATCTATACTTTGCCTCGGTAAGGGAACTGTAAGGGATAAACTTACACTCTAATGCTTCTTTGATTTCCAGGATAAGGGACTTTCTTCAAAAGTAATGAATTATCCCTTACAGACCACCTTGTCAAAGGACAAGAGGCCCAGGTTGCATCTGAATATCCAATCAGATCCTGAAGCTTAGAGTTATTAAACAAAATTTCCAAAATTCTGTGTTCCTTTGACATATCTCAAGGTGTGATGTTCTATCGTCCTTTTTTTATAAACCCATTTATTCATCCGTACAAAATTTTGACTTACTCAATTCTATTGGTAAAAGACATTCAAAGAAAAATTTTTGGACAAAATAAAATAAGTTATGTATGATTGGTCTTATTATCGAAGTTACATTGATGCTTTTTATGCAAATTACTTAACTCGAAGTATAAGAGGATTGGTTGAGCTAGTTTATTTTTATGACAGACAAATAATTGATGGAATTCCAAATGGATTTGGTATTACTAGTTTTTTTTTATAGGAGAATATATGAAGGATGGTAGTGGGGCTCGCATCTCTTCTTATCATTTTTTGTATTTATTCTCTCTGGCAATTTTTATTATTAATTTTTAAAAAATTTCTTTTACAAGTATGAATTTTATCAATCATTTGTGGGATGCATCATGAACTAACTTAATATTGAACAACAAATTCAAATCAGGTCAAGTGTGGGTCATGTAATTCAGTTTCCCAACAATCTACCAAAAACATTGAGATCTTGCTAAAGAACTCCTTGATCTTGGGCTAATTTCAGACTGCATTCTAAAGGGGCAACAACCACCTTTAATCACTGTGACAAACTCTATATGGTTCATTCATGAATTCACACTGAATGATAACAATCCCATCATCAATTTGAGAAACTCCATTTGAAGAAAATAACTAATCTGCCCGTGATCCTTGATCTTAAATTTGTTTGTTCAACTCCTGCTTAACATGCTGTGTCTTGAACATTGTTACCTGTAACCAGTATGTCATTGACATACACAATTAAATAGTGGAAGAACCATACTTTTTTTTTTCACAAACAAAGTATAATCATTCAATGATTGAGTGTATCCTAAAACCAGAAGAAACTCAGATAGTTTAGGATACCATTGTTGACTTGTCTGTTTTAAACCATACAACTTTTTCTTAATTTGCAGACTCTATCATCTCCAGCTTGTAGATTACCCTTAGGTGGTCTCCTGTACACCTCCTCATCCAAAGAACCATGCAAAAACGTATTGTTGATATCAAACTGATGGATAGTCCACCCCTCTTGATAGCAATAATCAGAAAGGCTCTAACAGTCGTCATTTTGACCACAGGAGATAACGTTTCTTGATATTCAGAACCCTCCCGCTGAGTATACTCTAGAGAAACTAAACGGGAATTATATATGTCAATACTTCCATCAGCATTAAACTTTATCTTAAACACCAATTACTACCTATTGGTTTCTTGTGCGCGGGATGAGGTACAAGATCCCAAGTATTATTATCCTCAAGAGCTTCAATTTCCTTTTTCATAGCATAAATCCAGCAAGGATTGTAAATAACAGCTTCATAGGATTGTGGTTCAGTAAAATGATCAGGAAGTTGAACAGATAAACACCAAGACGGTGTAATATCTATCAAGGTGCTAAGAAAATCATTAGGAAACAACATTAAGGTAGTAGTCATGTAAATGTGGTGGAAAATGTCTAGACCTGATTGATATCCTCATAATTGTTTCTTCTTCATTATCAACAAGGTAAAGGGATAACGGGGCCAGGCAGGGTGTCTTGAAAAGGAGCAGTGTGTTAGAACCAACAAGAGAATACTGGAAGACTCGGCACCGATGTCTGTAGTAGAAGTTTGCTCAATATAATAATGTTCATCAGAGAACAACATAAGACGGTGCTGAACTTGGAGAAGGGAAAATTATGCATGGATGGAAAAATGGTTGCAAATCAGGGGTAGCTATATGTAGGAGGTATTTCAGAGTGAAAAATAACTTCCCTGAAATGATTATCCTTATCATCTAGCCCGAGAACCTTGTATCCCTTTTGATATGGCACATTTCCCAAAGTAGATTTAGGTGCAAACTTATGATCAATATTCCCAAATGTAGTAGCATAACATAGGCAGCCAAATGGTTTCAAGGAAATATAATCTGGTTTGTCACCATGAAAAGTTCATAGGGAGTCATCATCTTGATAGCACGGGAAGGAATTCTATTGATCAAATAGAAAATATGTACTACACATTCTCCCCAGTAACATAAAGGAACATTACTCTTAAATAAAGTGCACGAGCAACTTCAAGAATAAACATGTGTTTCCATTCCACAGTTCCATTCTGTTGTGGTGTATAGGAGCATTCGTCTGATGGATAATACCATTCTCGATCCAGATAAAAATACTTGCCTTCGTTGCTCAACCCCAATTTGAAAGCATTATCAGAATAAACTTTTTTAACAGATAGATCAAACTGTTTTTCTACCCAGACAATCAACTGTTTAATAATAGAAAAAGCATATCATTTCAAAATTATGAGAACTTTTTATTACACTAGATGAGAAAGGAAGTCTATGAGCCTCGACTCTATTAAAGGAATCATAGGCAAATTCAGAAGTAAACTGTTCAGGAGTAAAACAACATAAATGTTTCATTTTTTGAATAGGCATATGTCCCAAACTATGCTGCCATTTTTCTAGAGATGAAATATAAGCAGAAGCAACATTACTATCATCTTTATATATCCCTTCAATTCTGAAAGAATTGCGATCCATTAGTGGTTTCAAAGCGCTCCTTTAATTCATCCCAGAGATGTTTCACAGATCTTGCCACCATAACACTTTGAGCGATCGAATCATCCAGTGCATTTAGAATCCATGATTGAACTAAAGAATCACATCTCACCCAACCGATAAGTCAACACTCTCCAGATCCGGTTTCTTAACATCTTCATTGACTATCCCTAGCTTATTCTTAGCTTTCAATGATAGAATGATTGTCTTCTTCCAGGTGCGGAAGTTCTTGCCATTAAATTTCCCAACGACAACCATCCCTGGATGGTCGCTACGATGTATGAAAAGAGGATCATTGCTTAATTTCTTACACTTTTGTTCCCGCGCTAGCTGTTAACATCTGAAGAATGTTCTCAAGTGTGACAGGTTGATTCGCCATATAATTCTATTGGTTCAAAACTCTATTAAGGATCAAAATCGCAGAAGAAAATGTGTTAAAATAAAAAAATTTAGACTATGATACCATAAAGGAGAAGAGCTAAACCAGTGAAATTAGAGATGAAGAATAAAAAACCATTTCTCATTGATAGAAAGAATGAAGTGAAAGCTGTATGAGAGCCGAGAGAACTATGAGTTACAAAGTACCTCTAACTACTGCAAAAGAAAGAGGGAAAGTCCTTTTATATACCAGAGTTGACTGACAACTATACATACACAACTGTGCTAGAGACAAAGAATACTCCCTCCAATAACTGTCATTTTAGAAACTTGCACACTTATTAAGAAAAGTAGGACAATGACACATGTGCCCCTACTTTTTACTTTTTCATTTAGATAATAATTACTTTTATGTTAAATAGTAAGGGTAAAAGTGGAAAGAGGTGTGTCAAAAAGCTAGAATGACAGATATTTTTAAACAAGAATCACATCTTAAAACGACAGATATTAATTAACGGAGGGATTATAACTTACTAGAGATAGTAACTATAAATATTGTTTTATGAAGACAAAGATACTTATGTGAAACTTCACTCTTCAACCAAATTGCCTGGCCAAACAACATAAAATTTAAATAAAGATATTAGGTGCTATGTCAATAACCCTTATATTTAAGTATCAGTATTTCCTTAAAAAAAAATCAGTATTTATATATGTATGTATAAGTTTATGTAAATGAATAGATTTTACATTAGGATATTTTTATGTCTAGCTGAAAATAATTTGTTAGCTCACGTAGAAAGTGACGAATAATGAAGGGGTGTGATCCTTCATGTCGACAAAGTTTTGCATCAAGAATCGCTTGCCTCGCAAGAAAAATATCTTGCTTATGTAAGAAGAAGAGAAAAGATATTTGTTGTTTATGCAAGCATAGCTGGTGTTAAACTGGACGGTTGCCCGTCATCACTTGAAATTGACATCTCTCTGTAAACACTTTATGTGGCAGTAGTAGGGGTGAGCATTTGGATAATTCGATTAACCGAAATCCAAATTGTAAAAATAAAATTGGATTTCGGTTAATTCGGTTTTTAATCGAATTATCCAAATTTTGATCAAAACCGAATTAACCGAAATCCAAATTATCCAAAATCCGAAATTTTTTTAAGTTGAAAACCAAAAACCGAACCGAAATCCAAAATTTGCTTTAGTTCGGATTTCAATTAACCGAAATTTAAAAAAAAAACTGAAAACCGATTTTTAAAATCGGATTTTAGTTAACCAATTTTTTTTTAAAAAAAATCAAACACATTTTTTTGTTTCATGTTCATCATCAGCAGCATTAATAACCATAAGCTGCTAGAAAATTATGAATTCCCTAGTTGTCAATTCATCACAACAGAAACAGAAAGAACTCACTCAAACATTAGACTAGTTACATCAAACTAGGGGTGAGCAGCGATGAACGATGTTCCAAAAAACCAGTTATATATAATTAATTTGATGAAAAAAGAATAATATGACATTATATAATTGAAGCATTGGAGCAATGCGAGATAGGGTTATAAATTTTGGCATTCACTTTGTCATGTTTAAAGAGTATTAACTATTAAGGAAAGATTTAGGGATTTTCTTTAAAAAAAGTTTGGATAATTCGGTTAACCGAATTTTTCAGGGTTAAAACCGAAATCCAAACCGAGTTATAATTTGGATATTCGAATAACCGAAATTTTAAATTCGGTTTTAAAATTCGGTTAAAAATCCAAAAAAAAATCGGTTAATTTAGATTTTGGATAAATCCAAATTATCCAATCCAAATGCGTGTTCTGCAGTGTTATTCGGCAAAATCATTGCACCCATGACGTCGTGGGAAAAATACGAGTGGTGACTAATTGCTTGTAACATTTTCTCACCTTTTGATTAAATTTGAAAAAGAATAAATTACTTTGTCAATATTTTATGTGGGCAATAGAAGTATAATGATGATAGAAATGTGTATGAAAAAAAAACATGAAGTAGAATAGCGAGTGATACAAAACCAATTTTTTCTTTGATATTTTGAGAATAGTGGCAGCCTAAAAAAATCTTATACTTAAAACAATGAACGAATATTTAATTCTAAAGCATATGTTGAATGGTGCTAGGCAGGTACTTTGATCTTTCTTGGTCTGGTTAGTAAGAGAAGTAAATGGAGTTCAAACGATCAGGAGTTGGATATTCAGTATTTATAGATATGATGAATTCTGTGTTCAAGCCGTTCTTGGATCAGTTCGTCGTGGTATTCATTGACGATATTTTGATGCACTCTAAGAGTGCTGAGGAGCATCCAATGATTGTGCTTTGGCCTCTAAGAGAGAGAGAGTTGTATGCGAAGCTGAAGAAGTGTGAGTTTTGGCTGGATCAGGTGGTTTTCTTGGGTCATGTAGTCTCTAAGGATGACATCTCTGTGAACCTATAGAAGATTAAGGCGATTACAGAGTGGACTAGACCCACTAATGTTTCGGAGGTTCGCAGCTTTCTTGGTTTAGTGGGCTACTACTGCAAGTTTGTGGAGGGCTTCTCCAAAATTGTTTCTCCTTTGACTCGTCTGCTCGGAAAGAAAGTTAAGTTTGAGTGGAGTGAAGCTTACGAGCTGTGTTCAGGAGCTCAAGAAGAGGGTACAGATGGATTATAGGTGTTCTGTGATGCCTCACACAAGGGGCTTGACTATGTGTTGATGCAGCATGAGAAAGTAGTTGCATATGGCTTGTGTCAGCTTAAGCCATATGAGAAGAACTATCCAACCCACAGTATGGAGTTAGCAGCTGTTGTGTTCGCCCTAAAGATATGGATGCACTATCTGTATGGTGTGTCGTGCAAGGTGTATACGGACCATAAGAGCCTTAAGTATCTGTTCACTCAGAAGGAGCTGAACATGAGGCAGAGGAGGTGGCTAGAGTTGTTGCACGATTACGACTAGGTGATACTCTACCACCCGGGTAGAGAGAATGTGGTAGCTGATGCGCTCAGTAGGAGAGGACCTTCTGGTGTTGCTTGTGCGTTTTCCGATGCGCAGAGATCGTTATTGGAGCTC
Source organism: Limonium bicolor (assembly GCA_023374045.1). Classification (NCBI taxonomy): domain Eukaryota; kingdom Viridiplantae; phylum Streptophyta; class Magnoliopsida; order Caryophyllales; family Plumbaginaceae; genus Limonium; species Limonium bicolor. The sequence goes on from CM041777.1 coordinate 19,388,971, forward strand.
ACTAGTAGAAAAAAGATTTTAAATGACGCACTTTAAACCACGGTTAAATCTTTAACCGTCGTTTAAATATTTTAAACCACGGTTTTTAAGCAAACCGTCATATATAGTGCACGCTTCATTGCATAAATGACGGTTCTCCATATAACCGTCATATATAGTTCGTACGCTTTGAAGATAAAACGACGGTTCAGTACTAACCGTCGTATAAAGGGTTTATAAACCACGGTTCGTTTGCAACCGTCGTTTAAAGTTTTACCGAAAGAATTATAAACCACATTTTTTACAAAACCGTCGTTTATTTGTCCAGTCACATACGTCTTTAACGACGGTTCCTTGATTAACCGTCGTTTAAAAGTCTTTTAATAAAAATAAAAACCCGACCTTTCTTCTTCCTCCTCCCGCTTTCTGTTTCCCCTGCGATTTATCGACGATTTTCCACCGCCCCGTCCCCCGCCGTCGAGCTTGTGCCCGTCCTCCTCCTCCGGCACCGTCGAGCTTGTGCCCATCTTCCTCCGCCGTCGACTGTGTGTGCCGTCCTCCTCTGTCTCTGCCCGCGTCGCCATTCTCGGCCGCCTCACCAACCGTCCCCCTCGCCTGAAGTCTCGACCTCATCAGCGCCGGTGCCCCAAGGTAAACCCTAAACTATCTTCGTTTTTTTATTGTATGGGGTGTATAATATATGATCGAGTGTCTACGACTGAGGAGTGATAAACCATGGAGACTTGCGATGGTGGTTTTGTACGCGATGGTGGTTTTGTAGATTGACATGGATAAGCTCTGTGGTGAACGAGAAATGGTAAGTGGAGGAAGTGGAAGTGGGGATTCGTCTGTGAGTAAGGAGGCTGTTGAATTTGATATGGTTTCTTGCATTATCTGTCTAGCTAACTTACTTCAGTGATGAAATAATGATCGAGAAACAGATTGATTTGGGTAGCTGGTTTTGTTCATTAATGAAACAGCTTTGTGATTAGTTTTCCTAGGGATTGATAGCAGAGAGTTGGGATTTTGGATCTTTCAATTTATGGGTTTCATCCAAAAGACATTAATCTTTCACTTATCTTCACTCAATGTAGAATATATATATATATATATATATGCAATGGTTTTGAATATCGAATCGATCTCTCCGGTTGAATGCGTGGGATTTCCAATGGTGTCTGATAGCTATGGTGGACTGATGTGTTAATTGTTTATGTCTTCTTTGTTTTGGTTGTTTTGATTTTCTAGTGTCGGTTGAGATATTATATTTTCTGTCACATTATGATTATTATTGTTGTTGTTATTGCGATCGAGGGAGGGAGGATGAGAGAGTCGTACGACGTATGTTTATGCAGGGGAAAAAAGAATGAAAACAATTCTCTACAGTTCTCTTAAATGTTTGTTTATGCAGGGGAAAATGAAATGGTTTTCGTAGTAGTCTTTCTGATGTTGGTACTATGTTTGTTTCCGCCTTAAAAAAATGTGGAGTATATAAAAATACGCAAAGGTCATGCCAAATTTTTTCCAGAATTTAACCTTATTTTAATTTTATTGAATAGGTGTTTCTACGGTTGAACAATCCCTCTTCCTTCCCATTTGTGACTTGATCATCCTTATTCATCATTAGGTTAGTTTTTTAAAAATGTTATGGTTTATTCAAAATATATCTGTTTGTTAATTTGTTCAATTATTCATATATTTTTCAAATTAAAACCTTGTACTCTAATTTCATTGTATTCACTACACACAGTCGGATTGTCTACTTGTCACACTATCTGCTGCTGTCAACCTCTGCCACCGGTTTGCCTGATCAGAACCCACGGTAAATCACTTGCATTTCTGATTATAATTTTAGAAACAAATACTAATATAAATGTATATATATATGTACATATATATATATATTTGTCACAAATAGACGTTATACTAAATTCTACTTGTATTCTGCAATCATTAGAATATGTATTTGCATAGTGTGGTTGAAATGTGATGATGGGGTTGAAATGGGGTGGATGTTTTTGTTCATTGATCATATATATATACATTTACTATATGCATACTTGTCTGTCTGATAATAATTCGTATGGTTTGCCGAGAGTTAATGTTGCTGCTATGTTTGTTAATTTCTGCCTTAAAAAAATGTGGAGTGTCTAAAAATACGCAAAGGTCATGCCAAATTTTTTCCAGAATTTAAGCTATGTTCGTTTGTTTAATATGTTCAATTATTCAAGTTTTTATAAAATTTAAACCTTATACTAATTTCATTGAATAGGTGTTATATACTACGCGCAAGAGCATTTGCATACTTCTCGTTCTTCTGTGCTGTTCGCGCTAGCTGACCATCCAGTACTCATCAGGTTGGTATTTAAAATGTTTCAATTTATTTTTGTTTTTCTATTAAACAATGGAAAATCAATTCAAACATAGAATTACCTGTCTGAGATTTACCTGATAGAGGTATGTCTTAGATAGTCCCTGTTGGGACTGTCCAATGGCCTTTGATCTCACCATCTAGGTTGTGAATGAGTTAATAATATACAGTAGTTCAGTGATAATTTCAGCAGCATTACCCTAGTGTTCTTCTAGTGTACATATATATATGTGAATTGAAACGATTCATATATATATATCTACACTAGGAGAACTGTAGGGTAATGCTGCCGAAATTATCACTGAACTATGTATATTATTAACTTGTTCCTATGTGAGATCGAAGGTGATTGGATAGGTTTAGGTTGTTAAATCTGTAAATAAAAAAAGAGGAGATCAATGGAACGAGTTCACGACATCTGGTGTGTGTTGAAAAAGGAGATGGAGCGCTCAGTGATGTACAGTGACAGATTGGACATCAAGTACCTAGAAGGGGTCAATAAATTTTGCAAAGTCCTTGTTGACAATCTGAAACCAAGGGATAAGGGATATATTCGATGTCCTTGTGTCGATTGCAAGAACGACTTCAAATACCGAGGTGTGGACAAGATTAAGGATCATCTGATTCGCAGAGGGTTTACAGAAGATTATGAAGCCATAACAATACTGCATGGTCAACATTCAGTACAAGTGTTTGAATGTGCTGATCATAACGTCGTTGCAGAACAATCAGAAATGGATGCTTCACAGGATTTTGGGGATACTCAGAAATGGGTGTATGTTGTATTGGAAGGAGAATGAGTTGGATGACCATTGCTCTGAATGTGGGGAATCACGCTATGTAAAAAAGGGTGACAGAAACCACATAAGCACTAAAGTGGGCTCTCCTGCGAAGGTGTTGTGGTATCTACCGATAATTCCCCGATTCAAACGTTTGTTTGCAGTTCAGAAAGATGCTGAGAACCTCCGATGGCATGCTACCCATAGAAAGGATGATGGTAAATTGAGACATCCAGCCGATTCACCACAATGGAGAAACATTGACAGAATATACCCTCAATTCGGTACAGACCCAAGGAACTTAAGACTTGGTTTATGCACTGATGGGATGAACCCTTATGGCACTTTGAGCAGTATACACAGTACTTGGCCTGTTTTATTGACAATATACAATCTGCGCCATGGTTGTGTATGAAACCCAGACATATTCTCCTCTCTCTGTTGATATCGGGTCCAAAACAACCGGGAAACAAAATTGATGTGTTTTTGCAACCACTTATTGACGATTTAAAATTGTTGTGGAATGAAGGTGCGACGGTGTATGATTCATATGGTATGGAAAACTTCACGCTCCGGGCTATGTTGTTTTGTACGATCAATGATTTCCCTGCATACGGTAACCTCTCGGGATACACAATTAAAGGAGCTCTAGCGTGCCCTATATGTGGAGATAGAACTTGCAGTATACGGTTAAAACACAGTGGAAAAAATGTGTACATGGGCCATCGGAAATTCCTCCCTAAAGGGCACAAATACCGTAAGATGACAAAAGAGTTTGATGGAAAAACGGATCATGCAGTCGCTCGACCACCACTATCTGCTGCTGAGACTTACAATCAGTTGAAGAATGTTGTGAACAACTTCGGTCCACCAATTAAAGCCACTGAAAAGAGCATCTGGAAGAAAAAATCAATATTTTGGGAACTTGAATATTGGCAACATTTAGAGGTGAGACATTGCATTGATGCTATGCACGTGGAGGAAACATTGGTGAAAGTGTATCTGCGACACTACTAAACGTGAAAGGAAAGACAAAAGACCATTTAAAGGGTAGAAAAGATCTGGTTGAATTGGGTATACGAGAAGAACTCGCGCCACAACAAAGAGGGAAAAAACATTCTTGCCTCCCGCTTGTCATACATTATCCAAAGAAGAGAAAATAAGTTTTTGTAGTTCTCTTCGTCATATTAAAGTGCCATCCGGTTACTCATCGAACATATCAAGTTTGGTATCAATGTCTGATCTTAAATTGGTAGGGATGAAGTCTCACGACTATCATGTGCTGATGCAGCACTTACTTCCGGTTGCTCTCCGTGGAATCCTTCCAGCTGATGTCAGGAAAACTATTACAAATTTATGTGTTTTCTTCAAAGGAATTTCGTGTAAAGTGCTTGATGTGGAGACACTGGATAAACTACAGAATGACCTTGTGATCACCATGTGTCAGTTGGAAATGTATTTTCCTCCTTCGTTTTTTGATATTATGGTGCATCTACTTGTTCATCTTGTTAGAGAGATCAAACATTATGGTCCGTTATACCTTCGATACATGTATCCGTTTGAGAGATATATGGGTATACTGAAAAAGAAAATGAAAAACCGTCGGCGTCCAGAGGAAGCATAATTGAAGGGACAGTAACAGAGGAAGTAGTTGACTTCTGCACTCATTACTTAGACGGTGTTGATGTTATTGGATTACCGAAAGCAAGACATGATGGCAGGCTTAAAGGGGTTGGTACCTGTGGGAAAAAATTATGCAGAGTTGATATTGATACATTGAACAAGGCACATCTGGTTGTGTTGAATCATTCTGAAGTTGTTGAACCGTATTTCGATGCACACCTAGCCTACCTCAAAACAAAACACCCAACGATGAGTAATGCCAAATTAAAAAAAGAGCAGAATGCAACATTTGTTAACTGGTTCAGACAGAAGGTGTTGTATGAAGATTCAGGAACGTGGATGAAATGATCCAGTTGCTGGCACTTGGTCCAAATCTCGATGTGTTGTCTTATGAAGGATATGATGTAAATGGATTTTCTTTTTACACTGCACGTCAAGATTGTAAATCGACAAACCAGAACAGTGGCGTGCATCTTATCGCTTCACAAGACATTTTCACAGGAACAAGTCGTAATACACTGAAGAACGAATATTATGGTGTTATTGAGGATATTTGGGTCTTGAATTACACTAGTTATGAATCTTGCGTATTTCGTTGCAAATGGGTGGACAACAAACAGGGATATCGTGAGGAGGATCATGGTATGAAGCTAGTTGATTTAACGACAGCG
>CM041777.1:19394893-19429188 GCA_023374045.1 Limonium bicolor
CGCTGTCGTTAAATCAACTAGCTTCATACCATGATCCTCCTCACGATATCCCTGTTTGTTGTCCACCCATTTGCAACGAAATACGCAAGTTTCATAACTAGTGTAATTCAAGACCCAAATATCCTCAATAACACCATAATATTCGTTCTTCAGTGTATTACGACTTGTTCCTGTGAAAATGTCTTGTGAAGCGATAAGATGCACACCACTGTTCTGGTTTGTCGATTTACAATCTTGACGTGCAGTGTAAAAAAAATCCATTTACATCATATCCTTCATAAACACATCGAGATTTGGACCAAGTGCCAACAACTGGATCATTTCATCCACGTTCCTTGAATCTTCATACAACACCTTCTGTCTGAACCACTTAACAAATGTTGCATTCTGCTCTTTTTTTAATTTGGCATTACTCATCGTTGGGTGTTTTGTTTTGAGGTAGGCTAGGTGTGCATCGAAATACGGTTCAACAACTTCAGAATGATTCAACACAACCAGATGTGCCTTGTTCAATGTATCAATATCAACTCTGCATAATTTTTTCCCACAGGTACCAACCCCTTTAAGCCTGCCATCATGTCTTGCTTTCGGTAATCCAATAACATCAACACCGTCTAAGTAATGAGTGCAGAAGTCAACTACTTCCTCTGTTACTGTCCCTTCAATTATGCTTCCCTCTGGACGCCGACGGTTTTTCATTTTCTTTTTCAGTATACCCATATATCTCTCAAACGGATACATGTATCGAAGGTATAACGGACCACAATGTTTGATCTCTCTAACAAGATGAACAAGTAGATGCACCATAATATCAAAAAACGAAGGAGGAAAATACATTTCCAACTGACACATGGTGATCACAAGGTCATTCTGTAGTTTATCCAGCGTCTCCACATCAAGCACTTTACACGAAATTCCTTTGAAGAAAACACATAAATTTGTAATAGTTTTCCTGACATCAGCTGGAAGGATTCCACGGAGAGCAACCGGAAGTAAGTGCTGCATCAGCACATGATAGTCGTGAGACTTCATCCCTACCAATTTAAGATCAGACATTGATACCAAACTTGATATGTTCGATGAGTAACCGGATGGCACTTTAATATGACGAAGAGAACTACAAAAACTTATTTTCTCTTCTTTGGATAATGTATGACAAGCGGGAGGCAAGAATGTTCTTTTCCCTCTTTGTTGTGGCGCGAGTTCTTCTCGTATACCCAATTCAACCAGATCTTTTCTACCCTTTAAATGGTCTTTTGTCTTTCCTTTCACGTTTAGTAGTGTCGCAGATACACTTTCACCAATGTTTTTCTCCACGTGCATAGCATCAATGCAATGTCTCACCTCTAAATGTTGCCAATATTCAAGTTCCCAAAATATTGATTTTTTCTTCCAGATGCTCTTTTCAGTGGCTTTAATTGGTGGACCGAAGTTGTTCACAACATTCTTCAACTGATTGTAAGTCTCAGCAGCAGATAGTGGTGGTCGAGCGACTGCATGATCCGTTTTTCCATCAAACTCTTTTGTCATCTTACGGTATTTGTGCCCTTTAGGAGGAATTTCCGATGGCCCATGTACACATTTTTTCCACTGTGTTTTAACCGTATACTGCAAGTTCTATCTCCACATATAGGGCACGCTAGAGCTCCTTTAATTGTGTATCCCGAGAGGTTACCGTATGCAGGGAAATCATTGATCGTACAAAACAACATAGCCCGGAGCGTGAAGTTTTCCATACCATATGAATCATACACCGTCGCACCTTCATTCCACAACAATTTTAAATCGTCAATAAGTGGTTGCAAAAACACATCAATTTTGTTTCCCGGTTGTTTTGGACCCGATATCAACAGAGAGAGGAGAATATGTCTGGGTTTCATACACAACCATGGCGGCAGATTGTATATTGTCAATAAAACAGGCCAAGTACTGTGTATACTGCTCAAAGTGCCATAAGGGTTCATCCCATCAGTGCATAAACCAAGTCTTAAGTTCCTTGGGTCTGTACCGAATTGAGGGTATATTCTGTCAATGTTTCTCCATTGTGGTGAATCGGCTGGATGTCTCAATTTACCATCATCCTTTCTATGGGTAGCATGCCATCGGAGGTTCTCAGCATCTTTCTGAACTGCAAACAAACGTTTGAATCGGGGAATTATCGGTAGATACCACAACACCTTCGCAGGAGAGCCCACTTTAGTGCTTATGTGGTTTCTGTCACCCTTTTTTACATAGCGTGATTCCCCACATTCAGAGCAATGGTCATCCAACTCATTCTCCTTCCAATACAACATACACCCATTTCTGAGTATCCCCAAAATCCTGTGAAGCATCCATTTCTGATTGTTCTGCAACGACGTTATGATCAGCACATTCAAACACTTGTACTGAATGTTGACCATGCAGTATTGTTATGGCTTCATAATCTTCTGTAAACCCTCTGCGAATCAGATGATCCTTAATCTTGTCCACACCTCGGTATTTGAAGTCGTTCTTGCAATCGACACAAGGACATCGAATATATCCCTTATCCCTTGGTTTCAGATTGTCAACAAGGACTTTGCAAAATTTATTGACCCCTTCTAGGTACTTGATGTCCAATCTGTCACTGTACATCACTGAGCGCTCCATCTCCTTTTTCAACACACACCAGATGTCGTGAACTCGTTCCATTGATCTCCTCTTTTTTTATTTACAGATTTAACAACCTAAACCTATCCAATCACCTTCGATCTCACATAGGAACAAGTTAATAATATACAGTAGTTCAGTGATAATTTCGGCAGCATTACCCTACAGTTCTCCTAGTGTAGATATATATATATGAATCGTTTCAATTCACATATATATATGTACACTAGAAGAACACTAGGGTAATGCTGCTGAAATTATCACTGAACTACTGTATATTATTAACTCATTCACAACCTAGATGGTGAGATCAAAGGCCATTGGACAGTCCCAACAGGGACTATCTAAGACATACCTCTATCAGGTAAATCTCAGACAGGTAATTCTATGTTTGAATTGATTTTCCATTGTTTAATAGAAAAACAAAAATAAATTGAAACATTTTAAATACCAACCTGATGAGTACTGGATGGTCAGCTAGCGCGAACAGCACAGAAGAAGAGAAGTATGCAAATGCTCTTGCGCGTAGTATATAACACCTATTCAATGAAATTAGATAAGGTTTAAATTTTATAAAAACTTGAATAATTGAACATATTAAACAAACGAACATAGCTTAAATTCTGGAAAAAATTTGGCATGACCTTTGCGTATTTTTAGACACTCCACATTTTTTTAAGGCAGAAATTAACAAACATAGCAGCAACATTAACTCTCGGCAAACCATACGAATTATTATCAGACAGACAAGTATGCATATAGTAAATGTATATATATTATGATCAATGAACAAAAACATCCACCCCATTTCAACCCCATCATCACATTTCAACCACACTATGCAAATACATATTCTAATGATTGCAGAATACAAGTAGAATTTAGTATAACGTCTATTTGTGACAATATTATATATATATATATATGTACATATATATACATTTATATTAGTATTTGTTTCTAAAATTATAATCAGAAATGCAAGTGATTTACCGTGGGTTCTGATCAGGCAAACCGGTGGCAGAGGTTGACAGCAGCAGATAGTGTGACAAGTAGACAATCCGACTGTGTGTAGTGAATACAATGAAATTAGAGTACAAGGTTTTAATTTGAAAAATATATGAATAATTGAACAAATTAACAAACAGATATATTTTGAATAAACCATAACATTTTTAAAAAACTAACCTAATGATGAATAAGGATGATCAAGTCACAAATGGGAAGGAAGAGGGATTGTTCAACCGTAGAAACACCTATTCAATAAAATTAAAATAAGGTTAAATTCTGGAAAAAATTTGGCATGACCTTTGCGTATTTTTATATACTCCACATTTTTTTAAGGCGGAAACAAACATAGTACCAACATCAGAAAGACTACTACGAAAACCATTTCATTTTCCCCTGCATAAACAAACATTTAAGAGAACTGTAGAGAATTGTTTTCATTCTTTTTTCCCCTGCATAAACATACGTCGTACGACTCTCTCACCCTCCCTCCCTCGATCGCAATAACAACAACAATAATAATCATAATGTGACAGAAAATATAATATCTCAACCGACACTAGAAAATCAAAACAACCAAAACAAAGAAGACATAAACAATTAACACATCAGTCCACCATAGCTATCAGACACCATTGGAAATCCCACGCATTCAACCGGAGAGATCGATTCGATATTCAAAACCATTGCATATATATATATATCTACATTGAGTGAAGATAAGTGAAAGATTAATGTCTTTTGGATGAAACCCATAAATTGAAAGATCCAAAATCCCAACTCTCTGCTATCAATCCCTAGGAAAACTAATCACAAAGCTGTTTCATTAATGAACAAAACCAGCTACCCAAATCAATCTGTTTCTCGATCATTATTTCATCACTGAAGTAAGTTAGCTAGACAGATAATGCAAGAAACCATATCAAATTCAACAGCCTCCTTACTCACAGACGAATCCCCACTTCCACTTCCTCCACTTACCATTTCTCGTTCACCACAGAGCTTATCCATGTCAATCTACAAAACCACCATCGCGTACAAAACCACCATCGCAAGTCTCCATGGTTTATCACTCCTCAGTCGTAGACACTCGATCATATATTATACACCCCATACAATAAAAAAACGAAGATAGTTTAGGGTTTACCTTGGGGCACCGGCGCTGATGAGGTCGAGACTTCAGGCGAGGGGGACGGTTGGTGAGGCGGCCGAGAATGGCGACGCGGGCAGAGACAGAGGAGGACGGCACACACAGTCGACGGCGGAGGAAGATGGGCACAAGCTCGACGGCGCCGGAGGAGGAGGACGGGCACAAGCTCGACGGCGGGGAGACGGGGCGGTGGAAAATCGTCGATAAATCGCAGGGGAAACAGAAAGCGGGGAGGAGGAAGAAGAAAGGTCGGGTTTTTATTTTTATTAAAACTTTTAAACGACGGTTAATCAAGGAACCGTCGTTAAAGACGTATGTGACTGGACAAATAAACGACGGTTTTGTAAAAAACCGTGGTTTATAATTCTTTCGGTAAAACTTTAAACGACGGTTGCAAACGAACCGTGGTTTATAAACCCTTTATACGACGGTTAGTACTGAACCGTCGTTTTATCTTCAAAGCGTACGAACTATATATGACGGTTATATGGAGAACCGTCATTTATGCAATGAGGCGTGCACTATATATGACGGTTTGCTTAAAAACCGTGGTTTAAAATATTTAAACGACGGTTAAAGATTTAACCGTGGTTTAAAGTGCGTCATTTAAAATCTTTTTTCTACTAGTGAGCTCCAATAACGATCTCTGCGCATCGGAAAACGCACAAGCAACACCAGAAGGTCCTCTCCTACTGAGCGCATCAGCTACCACATTCTCTCTACCCGGGTGGTAGAGTATCACCTAGTCGTAATCGTGCAACAACTCTAGCCACCTCCTCTGCCTCATGTTCAGCTCCTTCTGAGTGAACAGATACTTAAGGCTCTTATGGTCCGTATACACCTTGCACGACACACCATACAGATAGTGCATCCATATCTTTAGGGCGAACACAACAGCTGCTAACTCCATACTGTGGGTTGGATAGTTCTTCTCATATGGCTTAAGCTGACACAAGCCATATGCAACTACTTTCTCATGCTGCATCAACACATAGTCAAGCCCCTTGTGTGAGGCATCACAGAACACCTATAATCCATCTGTACCCTCTTCTTGAGCTCCTGAACACAGCTCGTAAGCTTCACTCCACTCAAACTTAACTTTCTTTCCGAGCAGACGAGTCAAAGGAGAAACAATTTTGGAGAAGCCCTCCACAAACTTGCAGTAGTAGCCCACTAAACCAAGAAAGCTGCGAACCTCCGAAACATTAGTGGGTCTAGTCCACTCTGTAATCGCCTTAATCTTCTATAGGTTCACAGAGATGTCATCCTTAGAGACTACATGACCCAAGAAAACCACCTGATCCAGCCAAAACTCACACTTCTTCAGCTAGCTTCATACTCTCTCTCTCTTAGAGGCCAAAGCACAATCATTGGATGCTCCTCAGCACTCTTAGAGTGCATCAAAATATCGTCAATGAATACCACGACGAACTGATCCAAGAACGGCTTGAACACACAATTCATCATATCTATAAATACTGAATATCCAACTCCTGATCGTTTGAACTCCATTTACTTCTCTTACTAACCAGACCAAGAAAGATCAAAGTACCTGCCTAGCACCATTCAACATATGCTTTAGAATTAAATATTCGTTCATTGTTTTAAGTATAAGATTTTTTTAGGCTGCCACTATTCTCAAAATATCAAAGAAAAAATTGGTTTTGTATCACTCGCTATTCTACTTCATGTTTTTTTTTCATACACATTTCTATCATCATTATACTTCTATTGCCCACATAAAATATAATGACAAAGTAATTTATTCTTTTTCAAATTTAATCAAAAGGTGAGAAAATGTTACAAGCAATTAGTCACCACTCGTATATTTTTCCCACGACGTCATGGGTGCAATGATTTTGCCGAATAACACTGCAGAACACGCATTTGGATTGGATAATTTGGATTTATCCAAAATCTAAATTAACCGATTTTTTTTGGATTTTTAACCGAATTTTAAAACCGAATTTAAAATTTCGGTTATTCGAATATCCAAATTATAATTCGGTTTGGATTTCGGTTTTAACCCTGAAAAATTCGGTTAACCGAATTATCCAAACTTTTTTTAAAGAAAATCCCTAAATCTTTCCTTAATAGTTAATACTCTTTAAACATGACAAAGTGAATGCCAAAATTTATAACCCTATCTCGCATTGCTCCAATGCTTCAATTATATAATGTCATATTATTCTTTTTCATCAAATTAATTATATATAACTGGTTTTTTTGGAACATCGTTCATCGCTGCTCACCCCTAGTTTGATGTAACTAGTCTAATGTTTGAGTGAGTTCTTTCTGTTTCTATTGTGATGAATTGACAACTAGGGAATTCATAATTTTCTAGCAGCTTATGGTTATTAATGCTGCTGATGATGAACATGAAACAAAAAAATGTGTTTGATTTTTTTAAAAAAAATTGGTTAACTAAAATCCGATTTTAAAAATCGGTTTTCAGTTTTTTTTTTAAATTTCGGTTAATTGAAATCCGAACTAAAGCAAATTTTGGATTTCGGTTCGGTTTTCGGTTTTCAACTTAAAAAAATTTCGGATTTTGGATAATTTGGATTTCGGTTAATTCGGTTTTGATCAAAATTTGGATAATTCGATTAAAAACCGAATTAACCGAAATCCAATTTTATTTTTACAATTTGGATTTCGGTTAATCGAATTATCCAAATGCTCACCCCTACTACTGCCACATAAAGTGTTTACAGAGAGATGTCAATTTCAAGTGATGACGGGCAACCGTCCAGTTTAACACCAGCTATGCTTGCATAAACAACAATATCTTTTCTCTTCTTCTTACATAAGCAAGATATTTTCTTGCGAGGCAAGCGATTCTTGATGCAAAACTTTGTCGACATGAAGGATCACACCCCTTCATTATTCGTCACTTTCTACGTGAGCTAACAAATTATTTTCAGCTAGACATAAAAAATATCCTAATGTAAAATCTATTCATTTACATAAACTTATACATACATATATAAATACTGATTTTTTTTAAGGAAATACTGATACTTAAATATAAGGGTTATTGACATAGCACCTAATATCTTTATTTAAATTTTATGTGTTTGGCCAGGCAATTTGGTTGAAGAGTGAAGTTTCACATAAGTATCTTTGTCTTCATAAAACAATATTTATAGTTACTATCTCTAGTAAGTTATAATCCCTCCGTTAATTGGTTCGTTTGGGACAGCTGCTAGGAGCTGCTGTTGTGTCCTTGCTGCTGGAAATTGAGAAGCTGTCTGCTGATGGTTTTGCAGAAGCTGTCAGCTGTTGGTTTTGGTGTTTGGTGGACACTGCTGATGGTTTTTAAAAAGTCGAGACAATTATTAGATTCTGCTGCTGAAAATTGAGAAGCTGTCTGCTGATGGTTTTGTAAAGCTGTCAGCTACTGGTTTTGGGTGTTTGGTGAAGCCTGCTGATTTTAGAAATTGGGAAGCTGACAGCTGCCAGAAAGCTGTCCCAACAAGGTCAATATCTGTCGTTTTAAGATGTGATTCTTGTTCAAAAATCTGTCATTCTAGCTTTTTGACACACCTTTCCACTTTACCCTTACTATTTAACATAAAGTAATTATATCTAAATGAAAAGTAAAAAGTAGGGGCACATGTGTCATTGTCCTACTTTTCTTAATAAGTGTGCAAGTTTCTAAAATGCAGTTATTGGAGGGAGTAATTCTTGTCTCTAGCACAGTGTGTATGTATAGTTGTCATCAACTCTGGTATATAAAAGGACTTTCCCTCTTTCTTTTGCAGTAGTTAGAGGTCTTTGTAACTCATAGTTCTCTCGGCTCTCATCAGCTTTCACTTCATTCTTTTATCAATGAGAAATGGTCTTTTTATCTTCATCTCTATTTCATAACTGGTTTAGCTCTTCTCCTTATGTATCATAGTCTAAATTTTTTTATTTTAACACATTTTCTTCTGCGATTTTGATCCTTAATAGAGTTTGAACCAATAGAATTATATGGCGAATCAACCTGTCACACTTGAGAACATTCTTCAGATGTAACAGCTAGCGCGGGAACAAAAGTGTAAGAAATTAAGCAATGATCCTCTTTTCATACATCGTAGCGACCATCCAGGGATGGTTGTCGTTGGGAAATTTAATGGCAAGAACTTCCGCACCTGGAAGAAGACAATCATTCTATCATTGAAAGCTAAGAATAAGCTAGGGATGGTCAATGAAGATGTTAAGAAACCGGATCTGGAGAGTGTGACTTATCGGGGGTGAGATGTGATTCTTTAGTTCAATCATGGATTCTAAATGCACTGGATGATTCGATCGCTCAAAGTGTTATGGTGGCAAGATCTGTGAAACATCTCTGGGATGAATTAAAGGAGCGCTTTGAAACCACTAATGGATCGCAATTCTTTCAGAATTGAAGGGATATATAAGATGATAGTAATGTTGCTTCTGCTTATCTTTCATCTCTAGAAAAATGGCAGCATAGTTTGGGACATATGCCTATTCAAAAAATGAAACATTTATGTTTTACTCCTGAACAGTTTACTTCTGAATTTGCCTATGATTCCTTTAATAGAGTCGAGGCTCATAGACTTCCTTTCTCATCTAGTGTAATAAAAAGTTCTCATAATTTTGAAATGACCCATGTTGATGCATGGGGTCCTTTTCAAGAACCAACACATGCATGATTGGTATCGATTCTTTATCACCATTGCGGATGATTACGGCAAGGGAATTGGGTGCAAATTTTAAAACAGAAAGGATAGCTTTTTCTATTATTAAACAGTTGTGTCTGGGTAGAAAAACAGTTGATCTATCTGTTAAAAAAGTTTATTCTGATAATGCTTTCAAATTGGGGTTGAGCAACGAAGGCAAGTATTTTTATCTGGATCGAGAATGGTATTATCCATCAGACGAATGCTCCTATACCACAACAGAATGGAACTGTGGAATGGAAACACATGTTATTCTTGAAGTTGCTCGTGCACTTTATTTAAGAGTAATGTTCCTTTATGTTACTGGGGAGAATGTGTAGTACATATTTTCTATTTGATCAATAGAATTCCTTCCCGTGCTATCAAGATGATGACTCCCTATGAACTTTCATGGTGACAAACCAGATTATATTTCCTTGAAACCATTTGGCTGCCTATGTTATGCTACTACATTTGGGAATATTGATCATAAGTTTGCACCTAAATCTACTTGGGAAATGTGCCATATCAAAAGGGATACAAGGTTCTCGGGCTAGATGATATAAGGATAATCATTTCACGGGAAGTTATTTTTCACTCTGAAATACCTCCTTACATATAGCTACCCCTGATTTGCAACCATTTTCCATCCATGCATAATTTCCCTTCTCCAAGTTCAGCACCGTCTTATGTTGTTCTCTGATGAACATTATTATATTGAGCAAACTTCTACTACAGACATCGGTGCCGAGTCTTCCAGTATTTCTCTTGTTGGTTCTAACACACCTACTGCTCCTTTTCAAGACACCCTGCCTGGCCCCGTTATCCCTTTACCTTGTGTTGATAATGAAGAAACAATTATGAGGATATCAATCAGGTCTAGACATTTTCCACCACATTTACATGACTACTACCTTAATGTTGTCTTTCCTAATGATTTTCTTAGCACCTTGATAGATATTACACCGTCTTGGTGTTTATCTGTTCAACTTCCTGATCATTTTACTGAACCACAATCCTATGAAGCTGTTATTTACAATCCTTGCTGGATTTATGCTATTCAAAAAGGAAATTGAAGCTCTTGAGGATAATAATACTTGGGATCTTGTACCTCATCCCGCGCACAAGAAACCAATAGGTAGTAATTGGTGTTTAAGATAAAGTTTAATGCTGATGGAAGTATTGACATATATAATTCCCGTTTAGTTTCTCTAGAGTAGACTCAGCGGGAGGGTTCTGAATATAGAAACGTTATCTCCTGTGGTCAAAATGACGACTGTTAGAGCCTTTCTGATTATTGCTATCAAGAGGGGGTGGACTATCCATCAGTTTGATATCAACAATACATTTTGCATGGTTCTTTGGATGAGGAGGTGTACAGGAGACCACCTAAGGGTAATCTACAAGCTGGAGATGATAGAGTCTGCAAATTAAGAAAAAGTTGTATGGTTTTAAAACAGACAAGTCAACAATGGTATCCTAAACTATCGAGTTTTTCTGGTTTTAGGATACACTCAATCATTGAATGATTATACTTTGTTGTGAAAAAAAAAAGTATGGTTCTTCCACATATTTAATTGTGTATGTCAATGACATACTGGTTACAGGTAACAATGTTCAAGAGACACAGCATGTTAAGCAGGAGTTGAACAAACAAATTTAAGATCAAGGATCACGGGCAGATTAGTTATTTTCTTCAAATGGAGTTTCTCAAAATTGATGATGGGATTGTTATCATTCAGTGTGAATTCATGAATGAACCATATATGAGTTTTGTCACAGTGATTATAAGGTGGTGTTGCCCCTTTAGAATGCAGTCTGAAATTAGCCCAAGATCAAGGAGTTCCTTAGCAAGATCTCAATGTTTTTGGTAGATTGTTGGGAAACTGAATTACATGACCCACACTGACCTGATTTGAATTTTGTTGTTCAATATTAAGTTAGTTCATGATGCATCCCACAAATGATTGATAAAATTCATACTTGTAAAAGAAATTTTTAAAAATTAATAATAAAAATTGTCAGAGAGAATAAATACAAAAAATGATAAGAAGAGATGCGAGCCCTACACCATCCTTCATATATTCTCCTATAAAAAAAACTAGTAATACCAAATCCATTTGGAATTCCATCAATTATTTGTCTGTCATAAAATAAACTAGCTCAACCAATCCTCTTATACTTCGAGTTAAGTAATTTGCATAAAAAGCATCAATGTAACCTCGATAATAAGACCAATCATAATACTTATTTTATTTTGTCCAAAAATTTTTCTTTGAATGTCTTTTACCAATAGAATTGAGTAAGTCAAAATTTTGTAAGGATGAATAATGGTTTATAAAAAAAGGACGATAGAACATCACACCTTGAGATATGTCAAAGGAACACAGAATTTGGAAATTTTGTTTAATAACTCTAAGCTTCAGGATCTGATTGGATATTCAGATGCAACCTGGGCCTCTTGTCCTTTGACAAGGTGGTCTGTAAGTGGATAATTCATTACTTTTGAAGAAAGTCCCTTATCCTGGAAATCAAAGAAGCATTAGAGTGTAAGTTTATCCCTTACAGTTCCCTTACCGAGGCAAATTATAGATACTTGAGAAGATTAACCACAGAAATAGCTTGGTTAACTCGGCTATTGAATGAGCTGAGGGTAGAAGACTTGAGAACCTATCCCAGTTCGTTGTGATAATAAAGCAGCTATCCATATTGCAAAAATCCATTTTCCACGAAAGAACTAAACATGTGGAACTGGAATGTTTGGGAGAAACTCAAACAAGGCGTGATAGTTGTTCACCACATTCCTTCTAAGAAACAGCTGGCACATCCTATGACTAAGATACTACCAGGACATCAATATAAATCTTTGTATCCAATTTTTAGTCTACTCCAAACACAACATTGTTAGCAATCTAATGGTTTATCTGTTAGATCACCTATTAGATCGATTGAGGGGGGAGGGGGTGTTTGTAATACGGTCACAAGTTTCTGTTATATTCTTTTGTCTCTAGTACAACTGTGTATGTACAACTGTCGGTCAACTCTATTATATAGAATGACCTCCCCTCTTTCTTTTGCAGTAGTTAGAGATACTCACTTTAAAACTCAGGGTTTTCTCAACTCTCATATGTTAAGAAACAAAGAATGGGAAAGAATTCATGTATTATTCAATTGTGACAATTGTCACATATATGTGTACAAGAGGAGAGTACATATAAGCGCCTTTTATACTTATCTGATATAAGTAGTCTACTAAAGCAATCAGTAAAATTACAAAATAACCTAAGTACAAACTAGAAGCGTACATGATATAAAATTCCTAGTTACATACTACGAAGGTACAATAATGCTGTATAACCAAGGTAAAGCACTCATATCTCAACACTTCCCCTCAAGATGGAACTCATCATTATGGTTTGATCTTGTAACAGGAACAAACCGATATCTTTGAGTATGGATCTGTAATTCTTGCCTGGTAATGTTTTCGTCAAGAAATCAGCAACCTGGTATTGAGTGGGTATGTGACTGACAGATATTAAACCACTTTGGATCATCTGTCTTACGAAATGAATATCCACTTCTATGTGTTTGGTTCGTTGGTGGTCAACAGGATTCTTTGCAATATAAATTGCAGATCTATTGTCACACTTCAGAGGTATAGGGGTGATGTTGATGACACCGAGCTGGTTGAGCAACCTGCTCAGCCAAGCAAGTTCTGTTGTAACAACCTTCATCGCTCTGTATTCTGCCTCTGCAGATGACAAAGAAACACTGCCCTGTTTCTTGGATTTCCAAGAAATGGGCGGCGAACCTCCAAGAAATATATAATAACCAGAAACAGATCTTCTAGATATAGGACAGCTAGCCCAATCACTATCACAGTATGCGGTTAGAGAGAAATCAGATTTATTGTTCAGAAGAATGCCATAATCAATGGTTCCTTTAATGTACTTGAGTGTGTGAAGCAGCGGACAAGTGTTTGTCTGTAGGTTGCTGAAGAAATTGACTAAGTAATTGAGCTGTAAAAGAAAGGTCTGGTCTTGTGTGGGTGAGGAAATTGATTTTCCCACTAATCCTGTATTCAGTGGATTATCTAAAACTTTCCTTCATCAGGTTTCAGTTTCAGACCCAACTGAAGTGGAGCTGCAGCATGTTTTCCCTCTATCATATATATTCTTGTAGCAGTTCAAGGCAAAATTTTCTTTGAGAAATGATTAGGCCCTTTTCATGGTGGAGAAACTCCATTCCTAAGAAGAATTGAGGTTCCCCAGATCCTTTATACAGAATTTTTTTATTCAACTGATCTTTGACCAGGTTTATTCACTAAGATCATTGCCTGTTAAAAGGACATCATCGACATAAACAGCAAGGAAGGTGCATCTGTTGTAGTATGTTTTGTAAAACAAAGAGTGATCATTTTCTGATTGTTGATACCCTATGTTTTTCAAAAAAATCAGTAAGCTTAGAAAACCACTGTCTTGAAGCCTGTTTAAGGCCATACAGTGATTTCTTCAGTTTACAAACAAGATTTTTATTATTGGTGTCCAGGCCTTTTGGCAACTGCATGTAAATTTCTTCATTCAAGTCTCCATGAATGAAGGCATTATTTACATCCAGTTGGCTTAAATGCCACCCTTTCTTGACAGAAACAGCAATTAGAGTTTATTGTTGTCATTCTGACAACAGGGGAAAAAGTTTCAGTATAGTCAAGCCCATATCTTTGGCTGAACCCCTTTGCTACAAGTCTTGTGTGTCTTTCAATAGAACCATCTGCCCTTAATTTGGTTTGTAGATCCATCTACATCCTATGGGTTTTTTATTTTTAGGCAGTTTGACAAGTTCCCAAGTCTGATTGTTAATGAGGGCAGTTAATTCTTTATTCATGGCATTTATCCATTGTTCACTTAAGCAAGCTTGTTCATAAGATGTGGGTTCATGTATTTGATAGTGTTTACTAATGCTGTTTCTGTTAGAGATAGAAGAGAAGGAAAAAATAACAGATGGGGTCTCATCAGTTAAGGTGAAGAAATCAGGGATATTTGATTGAGGACTTTTATCCTTATTTCTGTTATTCTGTCAGAAATGATATTGGTGAAGAGATCTTTATTCAGGGTAGCATGGGTATACAGATGATAGTCTCTTAAATGTGTGGGAAGTTGTCTCACTCTGGATGATCTCCTTAGAATAGTATCATTAGTGTTCTGTATTTCAACAGTTTCAGGAGGAGCAGAATCGGGTGTTTCAGTATGAAAAGTATTGGGATCAGAAGCAGGATTAGCTGTTTCTGTTGCAACAGAAACGTTGTTATCAGAGAAATCATTCTCAATCTATTATGGGAGTTGTGCCTGGGTGGATGAAGTCAGGTATATATCCAGATTCTCTGGGGTTCACTATGTATATTATTCTGATCCTTGTTTTTTTTAATGGAAAAACAGATTCATGAAAGGATACATCCTTGAGACAAGAATGTATGATCTGATAATCTAAGAAGCTTGGTCCCTTTTGGTATATGCTGGACCTAAGTAGGCACATGGAGAAGATTTTGGGTTAAACTTGCCACTAGTGCTCCCTAGGTTTAGCATGTAACAAAGCATCCAAAAACCCTTAAATGTTTATATTCAGGATGTGTGTGTGGTAAAGGTATTCGTATGGAGTTTTGTCATGAAGAGAAGCACTTGGGAGCCTATTGATTATGTGGGTTGCATAGAGTATGGATTCACCCCAAAATTCTATTGGTAAATGAGATGTAAAGAATATAGCACGAGATGTTTCCATAAGATAACGATGCTTCCTTTCCACAACCCGTTCTGTTGGGGAGTGTAAGGACAGGAGGTTTGATGGGACAATGCCTAGATTGTTAAAATAGATTTCACCCTCATTGGATGAACCCAATTCAAAAGCATTGTCAGATCTGATTTTGATTTTCTTATGAACTGCCTCTCTATAAAGCTAATGAAGTATTTGATAAATTGGAAAGCATCAGATTTGGATTGGAGGAGTTTAACCCACAAGGCTCTAGACTTGTCATCCACTATGGTTAAAAAGTATTTTTTATCATCATGAGTTAAAGCATTAAAGGGTCCACAAATGTCTATGTGGACAAGATCAAATATGTCTTCACTGACAGTGTTTGATCTTTGAAAAGGGATTCTATGGGCTTTTGCCTTGTGGCAAGAATCACAAACAAAATCTGATGGCATTTCATTTCTCTTTATCAGATGCAGTTTACACAACTTTTCTAAGGGCGCATGCCCTAACCTATTATGCCAAATGAGAATGTTATTAACACTCATTTTTCTCAGATCAGTGACATACAAGTATTGGGTAATGAAGATTTGTCAAACAGATGACCTATTCTATTACAATCCAGCACATATAGACCATTCATCAACAAACCAAACATCAGATCTTTCTTAGAATTAAGGTCCTGCAAAACACATCCATCATGATATATGAGAGCACAAGCATTAAATTGTTTCAGAAGTTGTCGAATATACAGCAGATTAAATCTAAATTCTTCCACTATAGAACATCATGCACAACCATATTATCATGAATTTTAACACTACCTACTCCTTGAATTCGACCAGTATGCCCATCTGGCATTATCACATCATATGAGCAGGTTTTGTAATTATGCAGAAACAGATTTTTGTTGCCACAGACATGGTCTGTAGCTCCGGTATCTAAGATCCATAAATCTCTCAAGTTTCTATCAGTCATGCATTTCAATTCTTTAAGAGTTCCAGTATTAAGGCAAGGTTTAGAGATACCTGCGAATTGCCTTTGATACTCAGCTTCTTCATCAAGCTTGGAATCCTCTTTTCTTCTTAACAGGGATGTCATGCACATCTGGTTGTTGTTACCCGGTGATTGGTCTTGTGTCTTCAGGTAAGCAACAAGCGCCTTCAATTGTTGATCACTCATCCCTGGGACCGGATGAGGGTTCTGTTCTCCCTGGGTGTCGCTTCTTGGTTCACAGACAGCTCCAGTAAAGGCTTCTTTTCTTTGTTGATATTATGTTTCCAGTGGGTTGGAAAGTTCCCAGTGACCCAGTAGCAGGAATCTACACTATGTCCAGCCTTCTTGCAATGCGAACATTTGGATTTCTTTTTGTCGCTTCTGTTGTCGCCAGCGGAGTATTGACGATTTAGGGTTACATTAGCAAAAGTGCTTGTTTCTCCATCAGACTTGCGATTCTTTTGCGCTGCCCGGTGATCCTCTTCTTCACGCAAGAGACCATAAACTTGATCAATAGCTGGCAATGGTTTCATCAGAAGGCAGCTCGAGCGTAGAGCTTTGTATGATTCGCACAGCCCCATCAGAAATTCAAGCACTCTCTGATTTTCTTGTACCTTTGTGATGGCCGAGGCGGAACCGCAGGAGCAAGGGGGAATCTCTATCAATTCCTTCTCTTCGTTCCATACTTTCACCCATTTGGTATAATACTCGTTTATTGTTGAACTTCCTTGTTCAAGCTTATGGGCTTCTTGTCGCAGGGAATAAAGTCTTGTACCGGAGGAGCTATCATATCGTCTACAAAGATCTTTCCAAATTGCTTCCGCCGTGGTGAGATACATGACGGACTCACGGATTGAGTCTTCGAGAGCTGTGAATAGCCACCCGATAACCATTCCGTTGGTTTTGTCCCAGGTTTTCTGTTTCGCACCTTGGTAGTCCGATTTTTGTTGTGCCATCTATAAAACCTAATTTGCTTTTTGATATCAAGCCAACAATGAAAGATCGTTTCCATTTAGCAAACCCGGCCCCGTTGAATTTGTAAGCCAAAACGATGCCTGGGTTGTCTGAAGGGTGCGTATAGAGCTCTTCGTCTTCTGGGCTCATCTTGGAGTAGCCGCCCAAAAAATCAAGATCCACCTTCTTCTCTTCTTCGGGTATTCCGGTATTTCCATCGTCGGATATTCCAACTGCATCTTTCCCTTTGGATCAGCCATTTCTGAAGACTGAGAAACGAAGGATTATACGGTGGCGATTTTGATATGCTGGGTATTTTGAGAAGAAAGAACGGAAGACCGGCGATTGTGACTATGGTTGGGATCTTGTTTTGTCGGGAAGGAGAAAAACCCTAATCCCAGGTTCGCTCTTGATACCATGTTAAGAAACAAAGAATGGGAAAGAATTCATGTATTATTCAATCGTGACAATTGTCACATATATGTGTACAAGGAGAGAGTACATATAAGCGTCTTTTATACTTATCTGATATAAGTAGTCTACTAAAGCATATCAGTAAAATTACAAAATAACCTAAGTACAAACTAGAAGCGTACATGATATAAAATTCCTAGTTACATACTACGAAGGTACAATAATGCTGTATAAACCAAGGTAAAGCACTCATATCTCAACATCATACAGCTTTCACTTCTTTCTTTCTATTGAGGACCGTCTCTTGATTTTTCATCTATGATTTCACTGGTTTACCTCTTCTCTTTACAATCATCAATCATAGTTAACAATTTACAATAAAAATTATCATCAATTAAATTTAATAATCACTTATAACAATCCTAATTCATAGTAAATCCTCACAAAAAGTACCATTTTCATATTCGAGCAACTTTCGTAGAGGAGGTTTTTTTTTTTGATAACTTTTTTTTTTTTTTAACTTTCGAAGAGGAGGTAGGATTCTGTTTTTTTGTTATTACTATGCTTATCAAATTGTGTAAGAACCATGGCCGGCTGATGAGCTGTGCGGGTTGGGCGATCCAATAGGGCCCTATATTTGGCGGTTCAATTTTTATTTTATTATTTAGATTTTATGGTGAGAAAATTATATTACAATTCAAATTTATTTTAAATGAAATATATCAAAATGTTATGTATGAGATACAATCAAATATTGTAAATCTGAGCACTGTAAATACGTAATTTAGTTTAGTAATTTCTATATTACATAATTTAACTCTATAAAGTTCCTTATTCTAGATTTTAGTACAAACCCGGAAATCCTGAAGATGGCCTTGGTAAGAACCTCTTTTAATCCTGGTTCGTTAGCAACGTGGAATAAAATTTTCTAACTTCGATACCGAAAGCATCTGGTGATGGTTAGTCTCTCAGCTTCCTTCTGGTGTACTGTAGTCGGGAACGGGAAGCCATAGAGCAATGCGGAGCACTTCAGCACCAGTTGTTAATGGGTATTTTTTAACTTTGTTTTTGGTGGTTGTAGTGATGGCTTCTTCACTTGTACTTTTTTCTTACTCAACAACAACGGCAAGCTTGATATATCTCATAAAAGCAACCCATGGGATGCAACCGTGGTCTTCTCACTCTCATTTCACTTCTCGCACGCATTTTGCTCATCGGTGTCCATAGGATTACAAATCCTCAATAATCGTGTCCTCCAGTCGTGTTTAAAGTTGTTTCTTTTCTTTTCTTTTGTCTTCTTTCTGGCAGGATGTAGGAAGATATCAAAATTTGCATTTGTAGGAGGCATCTAGATTTGCGTTCTTATGCTTTATCATAGTAGTAAAAGAAACTGTAGTAAAAGATTACAAATAGGCTGCAGAACAACAAATTAAAGAAGACTCAAACCAATGCACCATTAATGTGATTTATTCTTTGATAACGAGTTATTCTTTAGTCTGCATTTCATTGAAGAAAAGAGATTAAATGTTTTATCATACAAGTTTATTTTTTGTTATATTGGTATATGATTCCGCAGGCAAAAAGAGATAAAAGTGCTACATCATGTACTGCTTGTTGCCATGTCAGTGGTATGGCTATCATTAGTTCACAGATTGAAATACAAGCATACAGACACTTTCACCCTAATAGCCCAATAGAATGTAGACCCATTGTACGTGTCCATTATAAGTCCATAGCAGTCCAATACAATATATATATATATATACTCACCTTTTAAACCCTTGTAACTGACTGACATACCATATACAATGACATAATTCAATTATACACATTCAGTTATTCAACATGGTATTGCTATACGTTAATTTAATAGGATTATAGGTAACTAAAACCTAATCAAAGCCTACCAAATTATACTACGGGTAGCAAAAATCCCGATCGAGATAGCGGGTAAATAAATTAAGATCAAGGACTATCAAACCCAAGGGACTATTAATATTTAAACTAGATACTTATCCTAGAGTAGTTACGCGGTTGTAAATGGGGGTAAAGTAAAATGCTTATAATCTAAATCAAATGACTAGTAACAATTACAATTATGTTACTAAAGATTTAAACAGATATAATGTGATAAATTATCCAAGGTTTGGGACTCTAGACTACCATAATTTGTAAACAAAGATTGTACAATACGGCAAGTCAATAATAACCAAACTCACGGGTGTGCCGAGTAGTATACCGGCTCATTTATATGCGACACCAAAAGTTTCTTCACAGTGTCGAAAGTACTTTACCCGGCAAGACACACGACACACTCAATTTTAACAAATTTTTCAGTTTTGAATCACGAAAAACAAAGAACTTAACTATTTGGTTTTGAATCGAGCAAATCATGCCCAGATAAGACCAAAACAGTAGAATAATGCTCTGGTTATTTAATTCATCCTAGAAGTTGCTTCCTATATCATAATCAATAACATAGGAAATCAAGAAAATGATAATCAGTTCTACTCTCGCTGATTGACTAAAGTAGAATTTTGAATTAAATGCAAAGGCAAGAAACACCGATTCGTTTAGAATGGAGAACGGAATTCTTGATTCAACTTGCATATATATTATAAAATTAATCAAAGTTTACAATGGTAGAACTCATCCCTAACCAAGGATAACTTCGATTCTACTCAGCCATAGAGAAAACTGAAGAATCACAATGAAGAAGATAGGAAAAGTAAACATTATGAAAGTTTCCCTCAAACCCGTAATTGTTCTTCACATGGTTGAATTGGACTTGTAGAATCCTTTGGCTAATGATGAAGATAATGGCGTGGATCTGTAGAGCGAGACAAGAGAAATGCAGTAAGTGAAAGTAGAATTGGAATCTGATCGGATTCGATTGAACCTTGGCAAATGGAAGTGGAAGCACTCCTCTGTTCTCTTTCTTGGTGAATGGCGGTCGGGAAATATATGAAAGTTGTGTCTTGAAGAATAAGACAAAACCTTCTTATATAGACCTCTTATTTTTTTTCCTTTTCCATAATGTGTCGGGTGGGATGCCGGTATTTATGCACGACACAAGACATTTTAAACGCCCATTTCAACCATCTTTGGACATGTGCTGGCTCTGATTCATCCAGCATGACATCCGGCATCTGCATCTCTAAGTTGTCGTGAGCTTGTCACCAGGCTACACAGTCCGGCACATTCTTCAGTTTTTCTGATAATTATGTGTCGTGTGATTGGGACCCGACAAGACACATGGCATGCCTCTAAAATGCTACACTTTACTCTTTTTCCAAGGTATTTTGGCCAAGGAATTGTTCCTACCATGGAAATAGACCAAAAATAAGTCCTTAACAACATGATAGACTTTACAACAAAATTTACTCTAAAATAAACCCTTTTATCCTAAGCCTGTTTATTATTTAAACAATTATTACATCTAAATTAAGCTAAGTCTGAGGCTTATCAGGTATTAGAGCTACAATTGGGAATTCTTTTCTCTTCTACAATCTAGATCTACTATCTCTGATCTTCTCCTTCTTCCTGTTGTTGTTCATCCATGGAGGGTGAAACCTCACTATCATCAGCCGCATCCTTAGGAGAAAATGCCCAACCTATACCATTGTCATTACCACACAAAGCAATCAGTCATTACTATCAGCAGTTGCAAATTTGGTTAAACTAACTCAATCAAATTTTAGACTATGGAAAGGTATGTTGTTACTGTTTCTCAGAGGCAATGATCTTTACAAATTTCTAAATGGATCTTATCCATGTCGTCCATAAATGATTGGCGGATCTTATAATCTCGATTTCTGTAAATGGAAACAACAAGATCAATTAATCATGTCTACTCTCCTTATATCTCTGTCTGAAACTATTGCCACACAAGTCATAGATCTTGACAATTCAGCTGAGATCTGGAAGGAATTGCATACATCCTTTACTGCACAGACTGAGGCTCATAGAGGGCAAGTTCATCTCCAGATTACACTTTTACAAAGAAGCCAACTGAGAATATCACAACATATTATAATCGTGTTAAGGATCTGGCTGCATCCTTAGCCATTACTGCTCATAAGGTTTCTAATAGTGAGTTTCAGTCATACATTATTTGTGGTTTACCTAAGGATTATGACTCTATCACTACAAATATTATTGCTCGGCCAGATGCTTGTACTCCTCAGCAAGTTTATAACTACCTTCTGATGTACAAAGATGTTCTAGCTCAATCTCACACCAAACTGACAGAAGGTGTTTGTCTAAATGCCACTGAGGCTAATTTCACTGGTAATAGTAGCAGATCTGGAAGTTATCGTGGTAGAGGTAGGGGTAAATCTCATACAACTAATAATTCTAGAGGAAGGGGTAGATCCAACAGTTTTACTGGCGGAGGCCATGGATCTACATACTTTAAAGGACAACAGGACACTCGTCATGTTTGCCAAATTTGTCAAAAGAAAGGTCACTCTACTACTGTCTATTTTCTTAGATTTAATCAAACTTGTCAACAACTTCCCTCATCTAATGGATCTGGTTCATTTGCTGCTAATGCTACTGGCTCTACATCTAATTATGAGTGGTTGTCTAACACAACAACCACTCATCACTTTACTGGTGATCTAGCACGATTGAACTTTGATAGTTCTGATTTTGTTGGACATGACACGGTCCAGCTAGGAGATGGTTAACTCTGCCCATTACTCACCAGGCTCAGGTTCTCAATCTCATTCCTATCATAAGTTTCTACTTAAGCCTATATATCATTCTCCTAGTCTCAATAGAAATTTGATATCAATCAGTCAGTTCTGTCGAGATAATAGTGCTTATTTTGAGTGTTTTGCTGATCACTTTGCATTGAAGGATCTCATCGCTCATAATCCTTTACTCCATGGAAAAGTTAGGAATGATTCCTATGTCTTACCTCATCCACCCCAGCATGAAGCACATTCCACCAAATTCCTTCCAGGCACGAAAGTTAGCTCTATCATCTAGCATCACGAATTGGGCCATCCCTCCCAGTTTGTTACTAATAAAGTCATTCAAAACTATTGTCTACCTACTTTAAATCCTAATTTTTCATATTTTTGTGATGCTGGTTGTAAGGCTAAACATCATGCTCTTCCTAATTTTATGAGAGAATCAATTTCATCTCGGATTTTTGAATTACTATGTTTTGGGGGTTGCTTATGTTTCATCAATGGATGTGGATGATTATTCAAAGCACATTCCACCAAAATTAAATTGAAATACCCCGAACTTAATTAGGGTGATTAAATTACTCTAACATGATTATTTGAGGGCCTATTAGTGCCTAAATAGTTTTGGTAAAGAAAAATAAATCCAAAAGGAAAGAGAAACACTAAATTGAGCGTTATGTGACCGTAGGAGGAATACGACCTCAACAAGGGTCTTAGATTGGATTTCCAAGGCTTAATAATTCCTAACTATAATAAACGGGAACAATTCCTGAAGAAAACGGATCCATAAAATGAATTAAAAACGCTAACAAAGCTTTAGCGCACGTTTTTCGAGAAAACCTGAAAATGTGACTTTGAGTGGTCAAATGAACCCGTAAACATTATAGCTCATCAAATAACTATAATTAAACATTAACAGAAGCTTAAGAACCATTAAAATTAAAGAAACGAGAAAAATCCAAAAAATGGGCCCGGTTAGTGAATAGTACTAAAATTGGGTAAATTAATGAGCATTTTCTGTAAAAGATGAAAAAAGCTCCAGCTCATGTACTCATAGGGGCCGGTTGTTATTACTTAAATCATCCTCCCCTCTGGTTGGGCATTAGGGAGCTGAGACCTATGAATAAAGCCTGTCTGGCTAAATTACCTTGGAAGCTTATTACCAATCAGGACGGTTTCTGGCAAAGTGTGTTAAAAGCCAAATATAGGAATCTGAATCCCAGAAATGCCTCCTGCACTTGGAAGAACATTTTGGATTCCAGTGAATTAATTGATAAGGGAGCTAGATGGAAACTGGGTAATGGGGAAACAATCAATTTCTGGTTGGACAGTTGGTGTTTGGATGAGCCGCTTATCAGTTTTGCTGACCAACCTGAGAGTATAGATACAGAGAGGGTGGTGGCTAGTTTTTGGTGCGAGAGAGAGGGCTGGAAATGGGATTTATTGCACAGTCACCTTCCTGATGATATACTGGACATTATTGCTAGTAAAGGGATATTTGATCCGAATCTTGAGGATTCAGTGACTTGGACTGCTTCAAA
Organism: Limonium bicolor; assembly: GCA_023374045.1. Taxonomy (NCBI): domain Eukaryota; kingdom Viridiplantae; phylum Streptophyta; class Magnoliopsida; order Caryophyllales; family Plumbaginaceae; genus Limonium; species Limonium bicolor. Next base: position 19,418,703 of record CM041777.1, read on the forward strand.
AAATGGGCAGTTTTCTGTTTCCTCTGCTTATGAGCTGGCCAGGAGTAAGGGGAGGAAAAGCCCTGTTTGGAAATATGTATGGAAGCTTCAGGTTGCTGAAAAAGTCAAAACTTTTATCTGGTTGATGATTCATCAGGGCCTGAAAACTAAAGATCTTCTCTATAACCGAAAAGTTCTTATGTCTAATTTATGTGATGATTGTGGGGATGTAGAAAATACTCTTCATGTGCTTAGGGATTGCAAGGTTAGCAAAAAAGTTTGGAATGGCCTTCTGCATGATAATTGTGCTGTTAAGGATTTTTTCTCTCTGAAATTTGAGGATTGGGTGTTAATAATCTTAAGTGTTCTGTCCTGAGAAGTGATTTAAATTCTAGTTGGGCTAATATATTTGCGGTAACTTGTTTTTCTCTATGGAAGTGGAGAAATCAGAAATTTCATAACAAACTCACTATTTCGGATATGCCTATGAACCTGTTTCAGGAATATTTACAGAGGTACTTAGTTGACAAAGTTCGAAGAGCTTGGATGGAGAATCAGGCTATGCAAAATGACCAGATTGCATGGGCTCCTCCTCCTGATGGCTACATTAAAGTCAATGTGGATGCTGCTATGAGTTTGGAGGGGATAGCTTCAGCTGGAGGCTGCATCAGAAATCACTGTGGAGAGTGGAAGGGTGGATTCACACATTTCATGGGGAAGACTGGTATTCTGGAGGCTGAACTGTGGGCTATATATGATGGAATCAAAACAGCAAAGATGCTCAACCAGAAGAACATAATTGTAGAATCCGACTCTCAACTTGCAGTTGATTTGGTTTTACAGAAAGCGAATGGGAGTTCCCCTTTCGAAGGTCTGATAAGAGGCTGTAACAGTTTATGTGTTTGGTTTGATTCTTGCAGTATTAGGAAAGTTAATAGGCTATGTAATAAGGCTGCCGATGGTATGGCTAAGTTTGGATTAAAATGTAATAGGGGCCTCTTATTGCATAGGCTGCCTCCTGAGTGTAGTACTCACTGGTTATTTCAGGATTGTTCCCATCCTGGATGATAAATAAATAGAAGTCGTTTGGATCAAAAAAAAAAATCATCCTCCCCTCTCTTCTATTAGTAAGCTAGAAAGAAAAGAAAGAAGGAAAAGAAAAAGGAAAAAGTTACAAAAAGCAACTTTTTCTCTCTCTCCCCTCATTTCTTTTTCCCCTCACGTACTTCCCTCCTCTCTCTGCCTATTTCTTTCTTCTTCCTCCCCCTTCAATGGCGATTTGCAGCCCTCTCTCCCAACTCTCCATTCTCTTCCTTGTACAAGATTTATTAAAGCTCCAAATCCAAAAATAATTGCATATTTGAACTCCCCTCATCAAGAGCTACAATCCCCTCTTTTCAAAATCCCAAAACTTGAAGTTGGTCTCCATGGTTATACCCCATTGGTGAAGAAAATGGCATTTTTATGGAGCTTGGTGTCCCCTCTTTCCATTAAGGTAAACATTTCAAAGAAAAACTCATTTTTCTCCACTCCTTTGTGCTGGCCGATTTTGCCCCTCTTTGATACCTTGTTTTCTTCTTGTTTTGGAGCATTGTTTCAACTCTCCAATGGTGGTGGAACCCTCCTTTTGATTCATGGGTGAAAACCCTCCTAAAACTCCAAAGGTAAAACCCTAGCTTTTGTGCTTTAAGCCTTTCTTTGAGTTAGAACTTTTTCTAAGGGTTAAGGAGTTTAATTATGTTAATTTTATGTTCCTTGGGTGTTGCAATGGAGTTTGGCAACTCCATTGCCCACTTGATCGAAATTGAGAAGAGGAAGAGGAAGAGGAGAATTGAAAAGAAACTTGGAAACTTAAGGTAAGAATTCCACCTTAATATTTATTTTGAATTTCCTTAGTATTTGGGATGGGTTAGATTAGATAATAAACCCAAAATATGTGAAATAATGTGTTTGGAGAAAGTTTGAGGGAATTTATGAACTTGTGGTTGTTTTGAGGGCCTTGGAGCCAAGTGATGTGGGATTTGTGTTTATGTTGTTGTTTCGTCAATTTTGAATTGAGTTTGTGTGCTGGTAGGACTCTTATGGGTGTGGCTAGTTTAGGATTTGATTTTGGTGATAAAGGATGAGTTTGGACATGTTAGGTTTATGGGGAAACTATGGCAAAATTTTGGTAGAAAATAAGTGTTTTAAGGTGACTTGGTGAATTGGAGAGCCTAGGTGGTTATTAAGTTGAGTTGAGTTGATTGGTAACCATGGAATGGTAGTTGGAGGACAAAAAAAGGGTAGTACAAAAATCTGTTGCACAAGTGGTAGAAAAGTCATGGATTTGGCTAGAGATGAACAAGAATGTTAGGCTTGAGAAACAAAGGATGGACTTGGGTATAGGTAATGCAAATGTCTAGGGATGAGTGGTGATGGTCAATAAGAGGTTTGGTAAGGTGATAGAAGATTGTAAACCATTAAGGAGAAGTTAGAAATGCACAAGTGAACAAAATGTAAAAATGAGAATGGAAATTAGTTGAATTTGAGCAAGAAGTTGAGTAAGGATTAAACCAATGATTTGAAGAGGCTTAGAGCATATTTAGGGTGTTTAAACATGTAGGAAACATGTGGAAAGATTAGGGAATGATTAGAGGCGAATTAGGGGTTGAAAACTAGTGAAAAACTGTAAAATTTGACAGTTCCAGGGTTGGTCCGGGTTTGCAAATCGGTACACAAACCCGGACCACCCCAAAAATTAGGCAGAAAGTCACCCCAGGGAGTGGTGCGGGTTCGTAAACCGGTACACAAACCCGGACCTATGCAAAAACATGGCAGAAACGATTTCAGTGTTTGGTCCGGGTTTGTAACCCCGGACACAAACCCGGACCAAGGTAAAAATTGAATAGAAAGTGTTTTAATGCATTCTAAAGGTGGGGAATTGATTGGGGATGGTTTTAGGTGATGTTTAGGACTTGTTTGATGACCTATAAAGGTCCTTGAATGTATAAACAAGATTGAGAAGTGAATGAGGAAATGGTGAGTTTAAGAACACATGAACAAAACTAAGGAATAACGGGATAACAGGGTTAATTACGGGAGTATTAGTTTTACATACCGTAGTACCTTAAATTAATAGAAATGTTTGAAATGTTATCAGTGGACCAAGAGTAAACCGAGGAACATAAGGCTACCCGGTAAAGTGAAACCATAGTGTAAGGTATGATTTTCTCATGCCCCGTATGCACGGTGTGACTCTGACTTGTGTGCTTGTGTGCTTTGTGATCACCTAAACAAGATAAATGCACGAAGGATTGTTTGCACTTTCTTGTGCTGTAATGTGTTGTTCTTGTTGTACTGTGTATTGAATTGAAGTTTGTATAATTCATGAAATGGTGTGTGGATGAATTGCTTGAATGTTGATTTGTACCATAGTCTGACTCATAGTTGAGTCTGTTTGACTAGTGATCGAAGAAAGAGTCGAGTAGCGAATTAACAAAAACGTAGTAACTCACTAAAACTATTGAACCAAGAAACGCTAACGCAAACCTATGAACTCACTAGAACGTGAGAGAGCGTACGGGATTAGTAAACTCCCGATAACGGTTAGAGAACCGAATTGATTTAATCCACAAAACAATTAATAGTGGAAGTATATAAGTAACCTCTATTTAGAGGATTGATGATTGCTCAAGATATGAACCTTGAGAGAAATAAAGAATAGTAAGGGATCACCACACCCCTTAGAACAATAGTCGGCCCAATGAGAGGATCCGACTAAAACAAACAATGTCCCGAACATGAGGGTATTCGATATGTTGGGTAAAACCTTAAATCTAAGAATACTAGACATTGAGAATTCCCTAAGCTAACGGAGGATATCGAGAGAGATACTTCTAGGCTAATCTATGAGATTGTATTATAACTCCGACAGAGGAGTATTGGGAATTTGAGTAGTCCGGTAGAGAAACAGACATTTGAGTATTTGAGGAGCTAGGTGTATAGCTCTGTTTGTATTTGTAACCCGGTGGTGAGTCTTGTGTATGACTCTACCCGGAGGTCATGGGTAATGACTTAAAATATATATACCTTTGAGTATTGGAATTAAGTATTTGAGTTGAGTATTGGAAATTGAGTATTTGATTTGAGTATTTGAATTGAGAATTTGAGTATTAAGTATTGAGTTGAAACTTGAGAGACTTGAGAAATAGAGTTTGAGTAGAGAATTGAGTTGAGATTGAGAACTTGAGAAGTTGAGTTGACATTGAGAGTAAGGGAATTTGAGTAAGAGTAACCCAAGAGAGTTGGCAAGACAATGAAGAAATTGAGTAAGGCATAGTGGGGTAGAAACCCTCAAGGCCAAAGATTAAGTAATACTAACAAACTTATCGTGTTAGTGTGACTGTATTCCTTGGTTGAATGTGAGTATTTGTGTTAATGTACATATATAATGCATGTTGTCTAGCATGTTGATTGAATTAAAATGAATCGCATGTTCTCGACCAAAGTAGTCGGTGTACCCCTGTTAGCACGCGGGGTATGCGAATTTCATATGCAGCAATTTGCTGAGCCCCTAGGGGCACCGTTTTTATTTTACAGGTACTGAAGCCAATTACCGTTCGAGTGTAGGACGGGGTTGTTAGTAAACATGGGTAGTTGTTTAAGAAATTATTTGTTGTAGTGTGGGATTGTAAGACCGATATGTTATCGACAAGCTTGGGAATTGTAGTAGACTCGGTAAAGAATTGTAATGAGGTTGTATTTGTATTTGATTTGGTCAAGAAATGAAATGTAAAGTTTGATATAGAGTACTCGGTATATTCGTCATCAGACCAATATTGTAATTTGCACGGTTGTATTGAATATTGTTTGGCCTTGTTAGTCACGAGGGTGACTAACGGCATTGTATCACCCCCGGTTGTATTGGAATTCCGCTGCTTGAGTATTGATAATGAGACAGATCAGGGGATAATGACTGGATTACCAGTAGGGGTGTTACACAAATAAAGGATACTTTCTTATGGTTGTGGATGATTATTAAAAATACATTTGGGTGTTTCCTATAGCTGCTAAATCAGATGGTTATGCTTTATTTGAATCATTCTTGAAGTTTGTTCACACTCAGTTCAGCAGTCTTATGAAAAGCATCCAAACTGATGGGGGTGGAGAATTCTTGACTCGGAAACCTCTTACTCAATCTCATGGTATATTTCATCGGTTCATGTATCCCTATTCTCATCAGCAGAACAGGGCTGTTAAGATAAGAAACCATTACATTTTGGACAAAACTTTGGCCTTATTGGCTCATTCAAGTCTCCCCTTCAAGTTCTGGACTTATGCTATTCTTACAACTGTATATCTTAATACAGAACCCCTACAAAACTTTTCTTATAAAACTCCTTTTGAACTGCTAAGTAGCACTTCTCCAGATTATTATGTTCTTAAGGTTTGTGGCTGCGCCTGTAGGCCTAACCTAAATCCTCTTAATAAACACAAGCTCTCTTTTCGCTCTCAGCAATGTGTCTTCTTAGGATATTGTCCTTAGCACTCTGGTTACATTTGTTTTTGTCCCTTCACTCATAAAATCTACATCAATAGAGATGTTCTCTTGAATGATACCTTATGGCACAAAACACACCTTCTAAACCTTCTCTTCTTCCTTCTCCTTCTTCCACATTAATTCTCTCATTATTCCAAAACACAAACACAAGTCCCTCGGCCCTCTACTCCTTTATCTACTCCCACTACCACTAACCAGGATCCTACATCCTTACATACCTTCTCTGTTTCACATAATTCTGACTCGCATGATTCTACTTCTTCTTTCAACCTTTATGTTCCTAGCTACAAGCTTAGCTCCTCACTCATCTCCTTTCCAGGGCACAGACACAGTTCCTACAAACCCACCTTCTCATCCCACTCATCCTATGACTTCAAGAGCCAAAAATAACATTCATCAGCCTCTGGTTCGGACTGATGGCACTATTCTCTGGTGTAATCAAACCACTATTCATAATCCTTCCTCTATACCTACTGAACCAACATTCACCCAGGCAAAGAAGTTTGTTGAGTGGCAGTTAGCAATTCAAAAGGAATATGACGTCGTGGTTGAAACTGAGACATGGGACTCTTGGAACTAATGTTCTAAGAGTTAAATGGATTCTAAAGACAAAACTTAAAGCAGGTGGATATGTTGAGAGGAGGAAAGCCCGGTTGGTAGTCCAAGGATTTAATCAGACTACAGGAGTGGCCTTCTTTGATACATACAACCCCGTGGTGAAAATCACTTCTATAAGGACTGTTCTGTCTATTGTTGTTTCATCTCAATGGCCTATTCCGCAATTGGATATTCAGAACACTTTTTTTAATGGAGAAATTACACAGGATGTCTTTGTCAAACAGCCCCTGGGTCTGTCAATCCTAGCTTCCGTCACTTTGTGTGTAAGCTTAAGAAAGCTTTATATGATCTTAAGTAGTCCCCTCGGTCTGGTTTTCTACCCTAAGTTCATACTTGCTTGAGCAAGTTTTTAAATCTTCCTATTTATTTTTCAGCAGGGTTCAAATACTATCTATATGCTTCTCTTCGTTGATGATATGTTAATAACTGGGTCTTCTAGTCTACTTCGTGTCACCTCAAACAAAGCCTGTTGCTCAAATTCTTGTTAAGGATCTTGGCGATCTCAACTATTTTCTGGGCATTACAGTTCATTGTTCCCCTACTGGCCTTTTTTTTTGATAAGTGGGGTAGGTTTTGAACCCAGGATCTTTGGTTCGAGGACACCACTCCTCTACCACCAAGCCCTACTGGCCTTTTACTCACTCAAGAGAAATATATCACAAAAATTATACAAAAAAGCTACATGCAAAGTGCTAAACCCATTTCTACTCCCATGACTCCTACAACTTCTCTCGACAACTCTGACTATCCCCTATTTTCCTATGTTACCAAGTATAGAAATACTGTGGGTTCTCTATAGTACTTTAGCTATAACCAGACCCGATATACAATTTGTTGTAAATCAGGTCTGTCAATACATGCATCGGCCTCAAGAAATTCACTGGTTTGTTGTGAAACGAATACTTAGATACGTGAATCACACCAAGGATCTGAGTATTTTTTACTCTGGGCGACCTCTCCGTCTTTGTCAACTTCAACTGGGCCGGCTCGGTTGTTGACAGAAAACCCACCACTGTCTTTTGTGTGCCCTAGCTACAACAACTATTGAAACAACATGGATTCTTCACTTGCTTGGAGAGTTTGGGCAAACCTTGCGGAATCCACGGACCATTCTCTGCAACAACAACAGGACGACATATATTACGAAAAATCCAATCTTTCATGGCAGAATGAAACATGTTGAGGTGGATTTCCAGTTTGTAAAAGAAAAAGTGAATCAGGGGAGTTTGCACGTTTCTCACATCTCGACAAAGAACCAGCTGGCTGATGTGTTTACAAGGCGTTGTCTACTTCGATTTTTGATGGTGTTCGTTCCAGATTTCCTCTTCAAAGAAGTTTGGACCGTGGGAAGATAATAGCCCATAGGCCCATTGTATGTCTCGTTCATAGCAGTTCAGTACAATATATATATATATATACACTCACCCGGTGAACCCTTGTAAGTGTTATTATTCAACACACCCGAACCCTTTTTGCAGCCAAGGCCACTGAATAAGTTTTCTGCGCATAATCAATGTTCTCATAATTGTCAGTTTCAACTGGAACTTGCTTGCCAAATCAGCTAGCATCATAGTCTGCCTGACCAGGAGTCATATTCTCTGCCACATGGCGCATGTCCACTACCAAAAACCGACCCATCAGAATCCTGAATTAAAACCAACAAAGATCAAATGAATCCTTTGAAACGAAAAAGTATTCCCGTTAGAAGGAGGCAGCTAAATATTGTACTTCACAATTTATCTCCTGTGAGGACAACAACGTGTATTAGATCGACAGAGAAACCACCAAAGGAACACGCACCCTGTGTCTGTGAAGTCGGTTTTTAACAAGAGAATCCAACGCTATCTTCCTACTTCTCCAGAGCCTGCCTCAAAATCTTGGGTGAGTCTCCTCACCAACAACACAATGAAACAAGACCAGGATTCTACTGCACCATTTACGGAAAACGGAGCTCAAATCAGATACTATAAAACACTCTCTCCATCTATAATTAAATGTTCTTTTAGGAAGTCCAATTTAGCAAGTAAAAACGACCTTAGGGGCGTTTGATTCAAAGGGGGAAACGGAATGGAATCAGGAAAGGGAATGGAGAGGGATGGAAAAGAATTCCCTTTGATTTTCCCGGTTGTTTGTTTGAGCCGGGGGAATGAAATAAATAACTGGTCAACGGTCACCGGTCATGGTCAACGGTTGCCGGTCAACGGTCATTAATTGTCGGTCAACATTCACGCGTCACCGGTCATGGTCATTAGTCATCAGTCAATGGTCATATATTGCCAGTCAAAGTTTACTGGGGAAAACGAATCTCATTCCCTAGTAGGGGTGGGGAATCAGAAAAAGGGTTTTGGGGTAATCCCATTCCCTTTCCCTTTCCTGAAAATAGGAAAATCTGTGTAAAACAAACAGCAGGAAAGGGAATCACTCTGATTCCCTTTCTTGATTACCCCCAAAACAAACGCCCCCTTATAAGTTATAAATATGGCATTATCGATATAATTGAAGGATCTTTCAAGCATTTGAAGGTGCCAATCTTTTATTCTCATTCTGATCAATCAAATACACTATGTGGCAGTTTATAAGTGACTAGAATGATGACATATCAAATTTCACCAACTCTTAGATTCATATAGTGGTTCCTTTGTGTGATAAATACAAAACCGGACATAAAGCTGGACTGACCAGAACAGACACCAAATAATCTGAGGCTATATCATTTTATAAAACTAATTAACGAACCCTATGTCTCAAACATCGAATTCTAAAATTAACCTTAAATCCGAAATGAATACGTTTCTGTTATTTGTTATATATGTTGGTATAGGGAATCCCATAAACAAGACCTCCTGTTAGTGTCATGATAAACTGATATGCAAGCAAGTGACACATACAAAAAAGACGCCTGTTCGCATGACTACTGATGCATATTAATTAGTTTCATCAACAAAGGTACAGAAAACTAGCTCAACTTCTCAATCCAAATGAGTCAAAGGTGTAATTATCTTATAAATCGATTGGACCGATTAACTGTTCGATGTTAACAGCCAGTGTTAGAAGCGAGTAATACTGTCGGCCCACTATATTGGCAAATAGAGGCCCAAATAATATTCAGTCCATTAGTTACATTGGCCAGTCCTTATACTGTGCTATAAATACGTAGTCTCTCTAGGTTTGTAATACACACAAAAACGATACTACATTCTATCAATACACAACAGTATGAATACATTGAGATATATTTCTATCATCTTTCATGGTATCAGAGCTCTTCCATCACTATCTTAGTGATTGTTTAGATCTGGGATTATTCTTCACAAATCTCACCAATGGAGACGCCTCCATCAAATGGATCTTCGGATCTAGGCGGTGATGGAGGAACACCAGATGCTGGAGCAAACACCAAATGCGGTACTCTCACCGTGGCTGCTGTAACAACACAAAGCACACAATCAGTCTTACAGGCAGCACTATCAATCTCCTACAGAAATTGATTCACAGATTATCCCAAGCTTTCCCTGTCAAGGACTTGGGGAATTTATCATATTTCTTAGGGGTATCTGCTACTCGAGATCTAAAGGCCTACTTCTGAAGCAAGATAAGTATATTGGTGAACTTCTCACTCGCACTCAACTGATACTTCCAAACCTATTGCTACCCCTCTCAACCCAAATCAAACCCTTGATGATACTACTTCTCCTCTATTTCCTGATCCCACTTACTATCGCAGTATAGTAGGATCTTTACAGTACCTTGCTATCACTAGACCAGATATACAGTTCACTATAAGCAAGCTATGTCAGTACATGCATGCTCCAAGGGAAACGCATTGGACGGCAGTGAAAAGACTGTTACGTTACCTCAAAGGCTCTCGCCATTTGGGACTCTTCTTTTCCGCATCCCCCATTGGACCTCTGGAGGTCTTTTCTGACGCTGATTGGGCGGGTGCTCATTTGGACAGGCGCTCCACTGGAGGGGTTTTGCATCTACCTCGGAAATCACCTTTTGTCCTGGAGTTCAAGAAAACAACACTCAGTTGCTCGCTCGTCTACCGAAGCGGAGTTTAAAGCTGTCGCCACGGCTACGGCGGAAACTATTTGGATTCTCCGCTTTTGGGGGAATTAGGGTTAAAGATTCGTAAAGCACCAACCTTGTTTTGCGATAATATAAGTGCGACGTACCTTTGCCGGAACCCGGTGCTTCACAGTCACATGAAACATGTCACCGTCGACTTCTTTTCTTCTTCGTGAAAGAGTGCTCAACGGAACCCTAACTGTGCTGCACGTTCCCGCCGACGAGCAAATTGCCGATGGGTTGACCAAGGCCCTCTCTCCCTCTCCTTTCTCAAGTTCCGTT